>CM021322.1:4996707-5022632 GCA_010645155.1 Tigriopus japonicus
AAATTTGCCAACAATGTCACCAACCAATGTCCTTTTTGATATCGGTAAACAATTATGATACTTATTTATCAGTACAATATAACACATATTGCGAAATAGTTAAAATTATGTTGAGTTTTGTCTCTTCCAGAGTGCCTGGACAGTGCTGGCTGGCCTTTAGCGATGTCTACGCGGCAGGCTGGTGGGGCGGGAATAGAGGGGGACAACAATCAATTGTTCACAACCTCTATTGGTCTGGTCTCATACTGTATGAAACATTGCTGGTATCAGGCTATCGGCCCCAACAGTAGTCATGGCACAATGCAAGCGGATTGGGCTTACAACCAAGAGGAAGGGAGTTCGAGACTTGCTCGCGACAACAGAATGTTTTTTTTAATTTTCTAT
Source organism: Tigriopus japonicus (assembly GCA_010645155.1). Classification (NCBI taxonomy): domain Eukaryota; kingdom Metazoa; phylum Arthropoda; class Copepoda; order Harpacticoida; family Harpacticidae; genus Tigriopus; species Tigriopus japonicus. The sequence continues at coordinate 4,997,092 of CM021322.1, forward strand.
CTTTGTCTTCTCAAAATTAAATGGATTTTAATTTTGAGCATTAACATCGCGTTAGGTTTAGGTTTGTTTCGTTTAGGTTAGGTTTAAGATAGGTTAGGTTAAAGCTAGCTAAGGTTAGGTTTAAGTTGGGTTTGGTAAGGTTTTAATCACGCTATCGGTAGGTAAATTGATTTGGAGGGCTTGGACTTCATTTTATGTCGGTTCTAGTGGTAAGCTATCGAGTCCCAGCTGTGCAGGCAAATTTATTGTCGGTAACGACGATGTCTTTCCGCCGATTCGTTCTTCTTCCATGACGATTTTCCGGCCAAATCCCGGACGGGAAGGGTTTAAGTTCTACTAATGTGCGTGCCGGAGCCTTGTACTCCGAAATAAACCCGAAAAACCCAAAACCAAACGACGATGTCTTCGATTCACACAGATTCGATTTATTTTCCATTGATCACAACGTAGAACTTGTAGTTCTTCCCGCTTCTTTCTCAATAGAGGTTGTGAAGAATTGTTTGTTGTCCCCAGGGCTGCCAGGTAATTGGAGACCAAAAACGCCAGATCACCCTGTCAAAAACGCCAGATATCGAAATTCGCCGCCAGATTTTTTTCAAAAAACCTCCAGAATAACGCCTGATTCCAGTTCCTTCATTATGCATTTGTTCTAGAGGAGACATATCATGCATTAACCTTTCATCAATAAATAAAGATAGCTAAGTTGAACTTATCAAGCATCCTTCGGGTTGATCCAGTTTAAAAAGACACATTTTTCGCACACATTTGCTCTCATTTAGATAGAAAGAGACTTTGAATTTGAGTTTATCAGTAAGACCAAATAAGACAAAAATAAAGCAAACCACCATCATATTCAAGCTAATAATCATGAGTGTGAAACTTTCGAAAGGTTTCGTACCCTAAAAATGTGCTTTTGTAAGTAGTTGAAATATTTGGAAAATTTGTGTTTTATTTGTTTGGCCTTTTACCCATATATTTACAAAGTTTGATTTTTTGGCATTTCTTGTTCTTCATTAGCCATGTTTTAGCCAACAGAAACGCAAAATTGTATCTTTTTAACATTTTTTGTTTTTGCTCAAAAAAACTGCTTTTTGCTTGTTTCTTTGACATTTAAGTTTGTCACTGCAATAAATTGATTTGCCATTCCAATACACTTTGTTTACCATTCAAGCATTTATTTTTTTTCATCCCAACACACTTTCTTTACAATGCCAGCACATTTTTTTCCAATCTAGCGCATTTTGCTTGCCCCTTTTTCAGCTTGAAAAGCATCTTCTATTTGCTAAAATCTTCAAGCTTACCAATACTAGTTTCAACAGCCCAGCACTCTCTTATATTAATTATAAGATTTTAATATCAGGATGTATAAGTGATGATTATTATTATAAGCGCTACTTTTGGTTGTTTATCTGAAATTGCAGGAAAGTTAACATAAAAAAGAGAAAAACGAAAGAGATGGGCCAAAAATGGTCACATTATTTTTTGTAACTTATGCTGTAACTTTGAGCTCTAGCTCTGTTACGCTGAATTCTGCTAGAACAGTGTGACACTACTGTGCTTCTACTAATCCTACAAATCAAAGAAAATACGCCAAATTTCACGATTTTCAGTTAAATACCGCCAGAAACTTGTCAAAATGTTCTTCCCCGCCAAACAGAAATTTCCTAACGCCAGACTGTAACTTAAACCGCCAGAATACCGCCAGATTTTTCCGTCCCGCCAAATAAAAAATCTCGCCGCCAGACGAGGCCTCAAACCGCCAGAAACACCAAAATCTGGCGGGCCAAACCGCCATCTGGCAGCCGTGGTTGTCCCCCTCTATTCTCGCCCCATCAGCCTGCCGCGTAGACATCGCTAGAGGCCAGCCAGCATTGTCCATGCACTCGGGAAGCGACAAAACGCAACATAATTTTAACTATTTCGCAATATGTGTGATATTGTACTGATAAATAAGTATCATAAGTGTTTTCCGATATCAAATAGGACATTGGTTGGTGACGTTGTTGGCAAATTTATTTAAAATATAAGTTAATTGGTCTCTTTCTAAATGTCTGGACAGTGCTGGCTGGCCTACAGGGATGTCTACGTGGCAGGTCATGGCAGCATCCATAGCAAAAGACAACAATCAATTCTTCACAACCTCTATTGTAGCCCTAGCTGATTTTGGGCCGGCGCGAGAGCGCTTGAAAATTCAAAACAAGGCTTAGAGTGATTGCTGTTCATCCACTGGTTGATTTTTTTTTTTGGATGGATTGTTGGTGCTAGGGTGGGAGGGTTGAGCCTCGCCCGGCCAGCAAAGCTAGCCATCACATAGTCCAAAGTTTTTCCGATAGGCAATTTCAAGTTTGGTATCAGAATGGTTCTCCGTCTGTGGGTGTGAATTTGCGTCTAAAAGTTTCCTTGAGAAAGGTCGGAGAGGAGAATCGAACCTGGGACCTTTCTCACTATAGGACACTGCGCTAACCACGACGCCACGTCTCCTCCCAGTTTTAGGTATGTGGTTAGGTGTGGCCAGATTTAGGGTGATGTGGTGAAAAGTTTGGCCAAATTTTGACGAATTTCAGTAAAATGGGTTGATGAAGGCTTCCAAATGGGGAGAAAGCCCTAGAGACTTTCAGTATAGACTTTCAGTTATGTGTTATGGAAATAGAGAAAGAGAGAACAAATATTGAAATGTACTGTGCATATCATGAAACAATAGTGAACAATTGTTGGATCTGATGAAGGCTGTCAAAAGATAAAACCAAACAATGAAAGCAAATTAAAGCTTATACCTAGTTCTGTTTTGTTTCGGAAATGATTTTTTTACCATATTTGATAATTGAAATTTGCAATACGCCATTGTAACTTGTGACTGAGTTGGATAATGATGCGATATAATACAGAAGTCATGAATTGGGCAAGGAACAAAAGCAAAGCGCAAAAATCTGAACTTTTGAAAAGAAAATTGTTTAAACAACTTAGTTTTCACAAAATTTAAATTGAATAGAAACTAGATAAATGATAAAATAGAATGACTATTTGCTTGCTCGTCCATGTCCCATGCCTGTCTCGTTGCAACAATAGAGACGTGGACAGTTCCTCAAATCGGCACTAGGACGCCACCTGGTTTTAGTGTTTCCAGTTTTTGACGTGGTGACTTTCCTTCAACGCCATTTGATATAATGCAATGCTCTACTTCTTTGGTGGTCAGTTACTAGACCATACTCACTCAAATTAAGTGTTGGAGGCAAGACGGTGAAACCAAAAACTTCGAATAATTTCTGCTCATAATGAGTAATTTTGCATTCAAAGTTTTGGAGAGACTGCAAAAGCTTTGATCATGGTAGTTTTTGCAACGATTGTGGCGCAGCCTGAGCAGCCTACAAAGCTCAAAAATCGTGACAGTCCTTCTCACGTCTCATGTCATGTAGACTTCAATATACTTTTTCTGTGCAAATTGGTACACCCATCTTGAGACTATTAAATAAAAAAGTTTGCCTTGTTCTTCATGAAAGCGAATCAAAATATGACCTTTGTAGCCATAACTGATTTTAATGTTTTTAGGCAATATGTAAGGATAACCTTTGCACGATCTTTTGCTTCATTTTTGTTGGTTTCCAACTTGTTTTTTTACATACGAGAGGCTAATAATTGATCAATGATTCTTTCTTAATGCAAATTAAGTAAAAAAGACGAGTTCTTGATAATAATTGCAAATATGTGCAATATTTTGTCTGAAAATATAAATCAAGAAAATGAAGATCCTGGTGTGAAATGCCATTTACATTATGTGCTCCCATGTGGTGTGAGAACAATTGAGTAGAAACAAAATGCATTTGATAAATAATGCGAACTTCATTTACAGTAAGAAGCATGGTTGTTACATTGACCCTCAATGAAAATCATGTTCAAGTTGACATGGAAAATGCCTTATTGAAATTACTTAGCGATAAAGAATGTGAACTAAGAATGCTGGGGTGGAAATTAAACTAAAAGAAATGGAATAAGTGTCCCCCAACATTGGAAATTTGGCATGAAGTTTTAGCTTCGAGTAATATCAGCACCATGAAGGATGTAAATTAACTATAAAACACCAAAGAAAACTCCCTCCCCGCCATATTTAAACATTACAGACGTACATACATACTTGTGACTTTTGATTGGGAAGTTATTTAGATACTTTTTAAGAACCACATCATTAACATAATCTGGAACTTGTTTATCATGACTATTTCTCAAATATTTAATTTCTAGGACCAATGCTCTGTTATTGACATTAGTTACTTGTTTTAGATCAATACAAGCAATTTCAGCACTAAGCGATAACACTCGCGTACAGGAAGGAACAGCATTTGTGATTTGTTGACAAGCGTCCAACGAGGGTAGCTGACGAGCGGATTTTTGTAAACATGAGCTGTGCGCTTGCCAATACTCGTTGATTATGTGAAACTACAAAAGAGGGCAAAGTCCAAGCGCGGGAAAATACAAATAAACAGGGTGGCGGATCCGGCCTTCAACAGAAATAGTCCTGCAGACATTTTTTGACTCTCTTTTCATTTAAAATTTCTCCTACATCTTTTACAAAATTTTCAGTAGTTTTGGTAATTATAAATTTCCAAGTTAAAGTAGTTCCATAGGTTCTCTTAGTTGATACTTCACCAACATAACTTTTATTAACTGTTGAGGTATCTTCATATTGCTGTACAGGTTGGTTTCTATTAAGAAAAGAATTTAAGGAGTTTCTCACATAATTATATCCTAGAGATAATTTTTCTCCCGCAAAGTTAAATCCTTGTGTTAATTTATAGGCTATCCAATTCAACATTTTTTTTGTATATTTCAGTATAGAAATAAATTTCCTTAAATCGTTTTTCAAATTTGAAAGCATTTTTCTATTTGAGATATTTTGAGTCTCGTTGAACGAGACCGGATGCAGCACTAGCTTGTATGAGACTAAAAGTCTCGTTGAATGAGACCTTCATCATAAACACGGAACACTTTTCTCTTTCACGCTTATTTTTACATATATAACTCTTTATATAACCTCACCCTCATTTTTACTTCAACCACACGTTCTATTTGTTTCTTAAAAATGCATACATGTTATACTGACCAGTTATTTTTTTACTGAAACATGTGTTTTGTGCAAAAATAAACTCCCGATACAACAACAACAACAACAACAACAACAACAACAACAACAACAACAACAACAACAACTTGGTCATACGGCAGTCTCATTGAACTAGACTCATACCATGTAACCTAAAAGTCTCATTGAACGAGACTTCTATGCTGCATGAGGCGCAGGCGAGCATTAATTAAAAAATCATAATCAACAAATATATCTTTGCGAACAAAGCAAAATAATAATAATAAAAAAGTGATGGAAAATAGAAAAATAGTGAGATTTCACCAGGGGGATCCCTTGTGAAAAATTGAAATACTCTAGAACGCATATATTAATACTACTACTAACCTTTCCGAGAACCTCCCGTTTCAAACGTACTACAATAATCGAGGTGCTGATTTGATTTATGAGTGCATGTTTCTGTGATTGATCTAGATTCGAAGCTCGAAGCTCCCCTGACTGTCATTATCGAACACTCGCGAAGCTTGTTCCCTAATCTTGGCCATGAATATTTCATTCCAAATCATCTTGAGGCCTATGGTATCGACTTATTGAGGAAATGAATATAGATTAAATCTCATGCTCGAACCCTGATGTTGTCGTCTTCCAATGGATCGGACGGATAAGGACGGTTTTCCAATTGACGGGTAAATGGTGGAACTGATTGGCCTCGCTCCGGATTGGTTCGAAAAGGCCTCGATGTGCGGGGTCGAATCCGTTTTTCCACTATTTTAGACCTCGGAAGGGACCCATTGTTGTGATATCTAAAAAGAAATATCGAAAGAGGTCCCTCCAATTATTTTATGGTGACTGGAGTAGAGCCCTCATTCAACGACAACCCACCTGATCACCATCGGGTAGTCTTCCAATTCCTCGTTATTGGCGTTCCTTTTGTCTGAATCTTCGTTTTCTCCCTCTTCTTCTTCCTCTTCGTTGTCTTCGCTTATATCGTGCTTTCTATTTCTTGGCACAAACCGCAGGTTCTGGAGTCGTTTTTCCCGTTCTTGCTGTTCCACGTAATCGTGAATATTCTGATCGAGCTCTTGTTCAATTTCATCCGCATTTGCCTCTCCTTCATTGACATTTTTTTCGGCACGAGCGTCATTGAAGAACGGAAGATACAAATGGTCAATATTAACAAGAGGCAATCTCGTCATATCTGGGGCCTCATTCTGGTTATTTTGATCCCAATCGACGTCCTCGTCTTCATCGTTGCGTTGGTGTTGTTGTTGTTGTGGATGATGATACTGTTGTTGTGGATGGATGTTAGTTCTGTGGTCTTTCCCTTCGAAAATATTCGAAATTTGGTTTAGATACTGCGTGCCAATACTCGGCTGTTGTTGGTGTTGGTGTTGGTGTAGCTGTTGTTGTTGGTGCGGATGTCTGAAATGATCTTGATGAAAAGGCTCGTCTTGCCCTTCAAGGTAAGGATATCGATGAAAGGTCTCTTCTTGTGCCTCAAGCGAAGGATGTCGATGAAAGGGCTCGTCTTGACTTTCCAGCGAGCGATGCCGTTGAAATGGCTGCGTTTGGCCTTCAATGGGGCCATGATGGTGATGATGTGTTGTTGTGGCCAAAACATTTGCATCATTTAAATGAGGTGGAACGTGTCCGGAGTTCCTCACAGCTTCCCAATTGTATCCTCGATCCCCTGCATTAGATTCCCAATGATCTGAAGTTGAGATTGAATCGATTTTAAAAGCAGCATGCACAGGAAACTGCCTGAAGAGACCTCGTAGTCAACCCCATAAACAAATTGAAAATACATACACAATCTCGGACTTGGAGCTAGACGTCGGGCGTACGGAGGGATATTTCGACTTATTTGGTAACCTAGAATGGGGCACGTCAAGAAACTGAGAAAAACCAGAGTACGACGTACTCGACTTCGGACAAGTGAGGTCATGATGGCGATCGCGAACAAACTGAAAGACTTTCCATGGGCAAAGTGATCTTTTAAACCGATGTGAACTTTGAACATGTCTCATGACGAGACATTTTGTTGCATTCTCTAAGTGAAACAACCAACCGACCAACCAGAGGAGAGGTCCAGGGCATCCAATTGATTTCAATCCACTCAACACAATCAATCTCGAATGATTAAACAACAATTTGGTACCCCTTACCAGCAGTACTTTCTACACGTGGAGCGCATGATGACATTCGAAATTCAACGTTAAGGAATGAAACTTCACCGCCAATTTAGAATCAATGCTATCTGGACAAGTGAATAATTGCATAAATAGCTAGGAATTGCTCAATGACTCCGTTTGCAATTAGTCACCACAGGGACTCCGCCCAAGGATCATCAATATAAGGCTTACAAATTGACCAAGAAGTTTGCTATTTATTACTCAAGGCTTACCTTCTAGGTAGAATACGACAAGTCTGCAATTATGGAGTGAGGTCAACATTATTGTGAATTAATAGAGGTGTTGTTTTCGTGAACCATCGAAACCTTTGATTCTTTGAGCTTTGAACACATGTTTGACCCGTTGTTGATCCAACAATTTAGATGTTGAATTGAGCGGAAATCATCATTCTGATCGTACGAGTTCAAGCAAATGGGAAAACAGTTAAGAAGTGAATTGAATTAGCCACGAAAATATTGGCTATTGATTGCTTGTCCAAGACACGAAATATGAAAAGCGTTGCAATAGGATAACAAGTTTTTCGTAGCAAGGAGAGCTTATTATCTATTACTTAACAAGCATTCTACCTTTAAAGAAGTTGTGGTGTTTATCTTTTCGGCGATTCAAGCGTTAAAGTTTAGCCAATGTGATTTGATCTGGTGTTCGATATCTTCAACCGAATATTTTTCATCTATTAGAATACCTACAAAATCCAGAAAGTATTTTAGCAACAATTCCTCAAAGAGTCTACTACAACACACTATTGTCATATTTGCGTATGCATTGGGTTTTTATTATCATTAGCTTTTGCTCAAATACCGGAATATTTTGACATGAAACTTGACTGTGCAAATAAAACCCATTAAAACTGATTCAAACCCAAAATTTGACGTTTCTTTTCAATAGGCTCCTACTTCTTATGTAACAGTACTTCTAAAATATAACAACTGTATATTTTGTGTCAATCAATTTGGTCACTTGTGTGAAGACAATAAAACAGATGTTCTTTCAGAATGAAAATTGCACAACGATTTGTCTTGAAATGGCCTAATCCCGAAAAGGAAGTCCTTTATGACTCCGAATTTTTTAGTCCACTAGCCTTGGGGAGTATGATTGAGTTTCACATGACTGACTGAGTTAAGAGAAATTTCGTGAATGATGACGAGAACGTCTTTAAATTTGTTGCATATGCTCTCTTCTTTATGCTATCTTTCGAATAGAAATAGGCTTGTTTTATAGAAATAGATATCCAAATGGCTCGTTGCCATTTGGTTATCAACTTGTAAATTGGAGATATCTTGAAGTTTCTCAAAAGTAAAAATTTCACTCAAGATAACAACGCCAATAGTCCTTCAGTATGACCTTTCTCAATAAATATTTTATCGCTTCGGAATATTGTGGTTTCAATTGGTTTTTGTGGCTTTCATTCTAATATGTCAAGGTTACTATTATTAGAATTTCGAAATTTGTCTCTTAAAGACATGCATTTCTATCCTAGAAAAGATCAATAGCTGTTTATCTAAAAAGGAAACTTAAACATTTCCGTTTGCTCAAATGCTCTTCAATAATCGTTGGTGAAGGAAAGCCAAGTTAATTTGGTTGGAACGAATAATATTAAAAAAACAACATGTTCCATATCTCTTCCAAGAGCTTGTAAAATTGCATGTTTCATCGAAATGTCATGTCTGCAAATCCCAGCTCTAATCATCATTTTTCTTGATTTTACCATGATTTTTAATCCTCGAAGTGACATGCGTGTTAGCCCCAAAAGGCCTGTAATTTAACATGGAAAAACTGGATTTGAATCGCTTTCAAATTTCAAGGAGCATGTCTGAAAAATTAACAGTTTCAATTTCTCACTTTCTTATTTAGGCAATGGTCAACAAAAATTGCCATGGACTCACTCAGTTGACCATGCATGATTTTTGTGCACTTTTATTCCATGCACTTTTACGTGGTCCCGTGCAAAATTGTGTTTGGTGATGAAGGAAGTCACTTAAACAAACAAAACAAGTCCTTTTTAGAAGGTACAAAGCGTAGATTTAATCGAAATTATGAATCATATGACTTTCATATTGGAATGAGATTGGGAAAGGTAAATAATGACAAAATTGAGCTGATTTGCATTCCTTAACCATGCACCAGTTTTGCTATTTTTACGGTAATTTTGATCCCAAAAAATTACTTGTTAAAGAGGTTTTGTGTTAACTTGAAACACATTTAGCGAAGCAAAATCTCGTTTAATATTCGATGAAAGTCTCCGTATTTCTGTTTGTGCTCTTTAAATTAAGGCGTACACAATTCTAGTACTTTTACATTCGAAGTATTTTTCTGCCAGATAAAAACCATGCATTATCCATATCGTTGAACTACGGTGAAATGCAAAATAACATTGAAGCAGACAGTAATCACTAGAGGTGTCATTTTGGTGCAAATAAAAAGTGCAAAAAGTGCTACTAAAAGTGCAAAAAAAACAGGAAAAAACGCAAGTAAAAAGTGCAAATAAAAATTTTTCAAATTTTTTTTAGTACATTCATTCACACGCATACTTACACTTACGAACTCACTCACACTTTCCCACTACACTACCTAGAAGGAGGAGTTCCTCAAGGAGATTATATTCCCTCTGACGGTTGATTCCTTAAGCTACCTTCCCAAATCCAATCCCAAGTCTGAATGGAATTGATAATCTCGTCGTGCACAAAAACAGCTATTTTGAAGCCAAACACGCCTCTTATTTGTTTGTTGGACCTACTTTTGAGTGGCAACTCTGAAAACGTCGGATCTCGTAGAAAGATCTCCATGATGAGCTGAGAGAAACACATGCAAATCCAAGGAGAGCTGTTTTTCTCCTCGTCACTCACTCTGAAGTTAAACCAATTACGATTTTGGTAGCGGCTCAAGTGCTGGACGATATCGACAAAAAACACCTTCAAAAACCAGGTTCCAAAGCCATATGCAACGATAAGTTCGAGGAGGAAATTGTTGTTTTCCATTGCCTTTGCCAATCTGGTGGTAGCGATCACGAGAGATTTTTCTGGATCAAGAAAGAACTGATATTTTGGTTTCTCTATGCTTGTGTTTGTGTTCGTTTGTGAATGTTTGTAGATGTCAAGCACAACAGAGAAATTCAAGAAAATTGAATCTCTGACTTCAGATTTTAAAAAAAATATGTTCAAAAAATAAGTTCAAAAATGAGCATTTCAAGTACTTTTGGAATTTTAGTCCAAAAATGGCAAAAAGTGCAAATAAATTGTGAAAAGTGTAAAAAAACATTTTGCGCCAATGCGACATCTCTAGTAATCACTTTCACTTTTTACCTCAAGTTCAGCAGATAGATTGTCTGAATCTACTGAAAATGGATCATTTGCGCTCAAACAATTTGAACAATTTGCGCTTGAACAGTCTTTAGACTCCCACATTTCTGAAATTTATTAACTTTGGCCAACAGTGCTCTTAGAATTAGCTCAATGTCTGTTGAAGGATATAATTGAAATCTACTAAAGATGCACTCAAAAGTTGTTCCGGTTTTTTTCTTAACTTTTTTGCCTATCTGAATTTTGAATCGCGAACATTTTCTAGAATGATCTCGACCTCGCTGAAGTTCTTCTTGACTGAGGCCAAATGAGAAATGAGGCAAGTTTTCGTCACCCTTATTCTGCACCTCAACACATCGATGAAGTTGATAGCACATCTGCGGTTGAAATTGAAACGGTTGAAAGTATTACGAGAGCGAAAAATTTCCAGTTTAGAAAATATTATGAAATTTCCTTAAAGAGTGGTAGAATGTGACAGCATGTGCTTTACTTTCCATATGCATTTAACCGCAGTAAATGGCAGTATTTCAAAGATCTTTTGGCAACGTCGCCTTGAAACTTCCCGGCAGGTGGAGCTGCACGAGAAGTGCTCAAAAGTAAACAATAATTTCCAGGCATGAACATGTTTTGAAAGAGCATGGCCTGCATGTTTGTGTATAACTCCGCCTTAACGACGTAGAACGCTCTTATCACACACAAACCCTCAAATTTGAATTGCAACTCGTTGTTGTAACCCAGACCAATGAGGAGGCTAGTAATTCTGCCAAGGATTGGTTGGGATCAGACCAGAAATCCGGATCGATCCTGATGAAGTCCGATTGAGCTGACGTTTTTGTTCAGCATCATGGATCTTCCATCGAGCCAATCCAAAGACAAATTCAAGAGAGAAACTGAAGTCCAATCGCGCACTCGTCTAACCAAAGGCTTTCATCGAAATGGCCAACCTTTAGCCTTGAGTAGGTCCTTTGTAGCTTGGATTATCATTTTGAGATTCAAGGGTTTAATGGGTAATATTTCAAAATGTTTATAGGCGACTTTCAACGCAATTCCTCTAATTCGTCATCGTCCATGTCGGATTTGTTCACTTCTTCCCAATTCAACGATCCCGTTGATTCGTTTGGTGATGGACCCACAGCTAGTCCAAGTCGTCAGATGCTGATCAAGCCTAAAGGTCGGCCTTTGGCTCAGACCAGAGCCATAGAAACGGACGAAGATCGACGGAGTCTGGCCTTTCAAATCGTGTTGTTTCATTTATGTTCGTTTTACGAAAAACCGGTTGAAAGACGGGAAAGGCTCTTCAGAGGTAATCATTTTGCTACTCAAATGAAGAGATCAGGCTGATCTATATTTTTTGTGTGTGATTGCAGAGCTCTGCAGTCGCTTGAGGGTGGATACGAGTGCGGCTTTGTATCAATATCCGGAATTGGCTTCGTTGAGGTCTCATTATCAACACTCATTGGTTCGGATGGTCAAATCGGTTCAGGGTCAAATGGACGCTCATTTCCCCGCTCCGACCTCGACTTTACCCAAATCTCGAAGTATTCAATGCATAAATGAAGTACGCGAACAGGATCTGTATCATAATTCGCGATATCAAAACGAGTTTGAAGAGCTGGGATTCATCGCCAAAGGCGGATTCGGGGTCGTATTTCGAGCCAGAAACAAGTTAGATGGATGCGAATATGCCGTGAAAAAGATCGTGCTTCGATATTGCGATCCCGAGTTATTTGCCAAGATCTTCCGGGAAGTGACCACTTTGGCCAAGTTGAACCATGCCAATGTGGTGAGCTACAAGACGGCTTGGTTAGAACCGTTGGTGGATTGTCCCCGAACGCGAACTCGCTTGAACTGTCAACAACGCCCATCTTTGCCAAATATGACGTCAGAATTGTGGTCTTCAAGCTCTCTGACCTCTTTTGAGATGGATGGGAATACGGTTGAGCAAGATCGGATTCTAAGGAGAATCGAGGCTACGTCGCAAAGTTCGGGGATCGTGTTCAACGATGTGGAAGAATCCCATGATGTGGTCGATATGGGGATCACATCGACCCGCTCGACAGTCGTCAATCATAGTACTACTACTTCTACTACTAATCGTAAGTAATCAATGATACTATATAGCAAGTTCATCCTCGTTTTTTTTCTTATGTCTAACTTTCAACCGTGATTTTGATTCGTCGCAGACAACCGAACAAATCGGTCGGTCACGTCAGCCATTGAGATCAACACTTTCCAAAGTTCGTTGAAAATGTCCAACGTGACGTCAATTCAAGAGCTCGACGAGCACGATTCGGGTGGCAATTTTCCTCGTGTTCAGGGTTTGGCGGCCACCCCTCCAAATCGAGCCCGGTTACCGCCCATAGCTGACGTAGCTGGAACAAGTCCGTCTTCCAGGTTTTGGATTGCTAGTGAGGATGAGGACGAATTTTCAACCTCATCTTTGGAGGGCCTGCATGAGGACAAATCGCCTAAAAAGTCTTGTAGAACCAAGTTGCCCGTGATTCAAAAGCCCAATCGGACTGGACATGGCGGAACGTTTCAAAGCAATGTCCAAGACAGAGCCGTGCTCTATGTGCAAATGCAGTTGTGTGATCGGACCCTACGCGAATGGTTAGACGAGAGAAATGCAAGTTTAGATGACTCTGGACATTGTCAGATTGACAGTTCGACCAATTTGCGCATATTTGAACAGATCCTACGTGGTGTCGAGTACATCCATGCTCAAGGGATCGTTCACCGCGATCTGAAACCCAGGAACATCTTCTTAAGTCGAAACAATGAGGTGAAGTCACATCGTACTGTCTTTGTTTAACCTGTTTTCAAGATGTGTCAATTTATTACCCTCTAGGTCCAAATAGGTGACTTTGGGTTGGCCAAGCATGATCTCGATAATAACATATCTACTCCACAAACCCCAGTGGACCCCAACATTCACTCAGGAAAGATCTTTAACACAGAGAAAAGTCATCACACTTCAGGGGTTGGAACCCAAGCCTACGGGGCACCCGAGCAATTAGCTTTTGGAATAGTCAACGAAAAAGTAATATTAGAAAACCCAAGAATTCAAAAATGATTTGTCCAAACGTTCAATCCATCTCTTCATTTCAGAGTGATATTTACAGCTTGGGCATTGTGCTCTTTGAGCTTTTCCATCCGTTTTCCACGGCCATGGAAAGAAGCAAGGCCATTACACAAGCGCGTCAAGATGTAATTCCGGACGATCTTGTACTCAAGTATCCCCTTGTTACCAAAGCCATTCAATCGATGTTGGCCAGTGTACCTTCTTTAAGGCCTAGAGCCACCGATGTTATTCAAGCTCTGTTTTCGGCAGAGGCCAAAGAAAAACAAGCCCTCGAAGAGCAAGTCCAACACTTGGAAGATGTTGTGGCTGAACAGAAGTTGGCCATTCATGAGAAGGACGAACTGATCAAGGAGCTTCAAGCTGCTCTTGCCAAAGTGAACATGTCAACGCCATGACTCCCTACTCAAAAGTATTAGCTTCCTTATGGGTTATTTGCTCAACCTCGGGGTCTGCCTGTATCCAGTGAACACCACATCTAAACCAAACCAAGTCGTGATACCTTTAGTTTATGAAATGTATTTCATCGTTTTCATGAATACATTCGGTCACAGCCAAAATGCATCGAGCGTAGATTTGAAGCTGTCGTAGTTCACTACTGAATACAAAAGGTAGTATGTATGACTCCTCACACGATATCAATGCGGGGCATTAATCCCGGATATGGGATAAATGGTCGTGGAGCGGATACCTCGGGCTCTTCAGCGTTTTCCAGAATAACATTTGAGAGCTCTTGCTCGCCAGTGATTGAAATGATAACCTTCTTGATGGCCTCAGTGGCATGAGCATCAGTGAGAATGGCCAGGTGATCAATGTTAGGTAAGACTTGGTGATGAACAGGTTGTCTTTGTTCCTGGGCCCATTTATTGCACACGATCAGACTCCGCATATTCACTGTTCCATCACCATCGCCATAAATAAGTTTAGGACCGGATGCGGGGAAAGATGAGTAAACCAATCTAAGCAAAAAATTATGAATGGCAACCAAAGTAAGTGAATCGGGGGTGGTTTTGGCTTACCTCTCTGTGGTCGAAACGTTGCCACCATGCAGACAATATACTTCTACACCAGGAGCTTTCAAATCGCCGAGCAAATTTTTGGTGTCCTCTCGCATAAAGGTCATATCAGGATAGGCGTATCCGTTAAAGAATTCGGAAATGTTCTTGACCGTGATGTTGAGATTATCAGATTCAACTAGAACCTCGTTCTCATCCCAAAGTTTCTCACTTGGCATCAGGAATGCCAAACTTGGGTTGGACCGCTCTTCAAGTTTGATGCTATCCGTACTGATCAACCAAGCTCCCAAATTATCACCTGAATCAAAATGAATATGCAGGAGAGCATATCAAAAACCAAATGTCGACTGTACTCACCCACGGCAAACACTTTCATGGCTCTCACGGTTCCACCCCAAACTCCAGCCAAAGTAACCAAGGCTCGAATGTACTTATCTTTCCAGGCTTGTTTCTGACGATTCAGAAAATAGAGCATATTTGGCGAGCCCATGCTATGACATATCAGAATGATCGGCGTGTTGTCATTGTCAGCATAGGCCTTCTCAACCAGAATCTTCATATTCACAAAGAATTCTCCAAGCTCATCTTGAAAGTATAAATAAGGACATTAAAAAAAACTAAGATTGACAACGCACGTTCCCATCTTACTCGGTGCTTTGCGGAAGTCATAAGGAGCTCCATACAAGTTCTTGTCGCTCTCGTAACCCAATTTCCGTAGTCGGTCAGCAATTTTGCTAAAATACACAGAATATCTATTCTGTGAAGGGTCAATATACTCAACACTGGACACGTTTCCCCATCCAACTACTCGAGTTTCAACACCAGGCGGGTTATGGGTGGTTCGGGTCTGGTTATCGTATTCTAAACGCATGTTGTCCGCCCAACAACTGATGGCAGAAGGCATCATCAACTCGATATTCAACCACAAGTCGAACCAATCGCTCTTTTTCGCACACATGTAATGCGGTGAGGAGGTCTTGTTTAATCGAGCCTCGATTTGGCTTCCGCCATCTCCGGGAACTGTTCGATAAAAATGAAAGCCATGTAAGATGAAGTAACACATCTTTTGAAACTTGAATGACTTACCGAAAATGACCGGATTATGAACCGCTTGACACAAATATGGTAGTAGGTAGAGGGCAAATGCACCCAGTATTAGTTTGGAAGTGAACTTCTGCCCAGTCATTTCGTGATTGACAATCTAAACAACGGAGAAAGGACGAGACGACTTAAGATTTCGGTCGAGTTTCTTTGTTTGAGATTTGGAATAAGGCAAGCTCTCGTTAAGATCATAGATCTTTATTGGGCGAGCTTGCGTTAATCTTAGTAAAATGTGGAGTGGGCAAACTAGAAATTGGGCGACTCCTCTCTTGACATATTCATCGGGAGAAACATTGGAAAGGAAACAAACGCTGTGACACAATGGTACGAGCTCAAAGGTGAAGTCCTCCTCCTCTCTTCTTTATCGAGCTCGTTCATTGTTGATAAATTTTTTACCAGGAATCTTTAGGACCATAGAAGATGCAGGGGTACTCCTCATTAACTTAACTATAAGGGAATTCCAAGGGTCCAAGGGGGAAAATGAAGGGTTCCGTTTCAAATTCAAATATAGACAGTCGAAAAAAGCGACCTCAAGCGGCATTTATTGCATTTCTTGGAGTGTAGAGGTACTGCTCTTCACTTTGCTAGGTTTGAATGCCTCTCGTACATCCCCAGTGATTTGAAATTGGCAACAGTTAACCGAAAGTTGTTAATTATTGTATCAAGAAGCAGTCTTAAATTTTAAGTACATCAAGATTTTTGTCTCATTTTGAAGTTATTACAGGTTTAAAATGTCATTTTCAGTTTCAAAATCAGTCACCCTCTACATATGAGGAAGGAAAAAAAGGGAAAAGGAGAAGGCAAGCGGCGCCCGTCGACCAAATCAGAGTGATCAATTTCAGACCTTCAAAAGGGAGATTGGGAAGCTTTCAGACTTATGGATTTTTGAGCACCATTGTGACAAACCAAAGCAATTTTGCTGCATTACAGCACCCCACAACTTTTGAATTTAGAATCAATACCTAGAGAATGAAGTGAAAAAAACACCAAACACTGATAAAACTTGCATACAGAGTGAAAGAAGTTACTACATAGACTGGGTCTCAAAGTGCTGCGTGCACTCCACGTTTTGAACTGCGAGACTCTGTACCTTATCGAAACACGACCACGTTTCCGCTTTGAGGAAGAATGTCTCGTCTGTTTGGCAATCAAAAGGCGTAGACAACCCCGATTAGGGCCCCAACAAAGGACACAATCCACGAGACTTAATGAGAGTCACGTCCTTCACTCCTAAGTAGATGAGGCACAAACACACCCCGATGGCACAAACTGCAGGAAGGCACAAGGTAAGGAAAAGAAAAAGTTCCCTATCGTCCATTCTCTCCTCTCCTCTCAATGGGAATGATTGCTACTGTTGTCTTTCGAGTTGGATTTTTAGCAGAGTTTTGCCATTTTGGTTTTTAGGGTAAAAAATCTGACCACAACTAAACTTTTCAACAAGCAATAGACCGAATCTACTTTAAAATATGGCAGCACTGCCAATGTCACCCTGTCAGATTGATCTCCGACGAATCAGTCGCCATGACGGAAGTATGAAACGTCGGGGTCACCAATTTAGTGAACACGAACAGAAGAGAAATCCTTACTCGTTTGGTTCAATTAACAGACTATTTTTCCACATCAGGGTGACACTACAAGTGTAACTACTAGTGATTAGTGATGTAAAACAAGCTGACTGGCTTGATGGCATCGATGCCAATGCTTCCTGCAATGCAGCCTCGGAAAGCATCGAGCATAGTGATGTGACTTGGGCAAGTAATGAGTCATCACAGACACCCCAAGCACAAGTTGTTGACAAGCATTACTTGGGCAATACACCAATACACTTGGCAAGCTCAAGGAACATTGGAAGATGCAGTTGCCGGCAGTTGCTCTTTGAAGATTTCAGATGCTTGCAGTGTGACTTAGAAGAAAAGAATGTCAAGTTGCATTTCAATGATCTTTTGACCTTAATAATTTAGCAATAAACAGTGGAAGTGAAAAAAAAATATTTTGATTGGATAGCATTTGCAAAACCATGTTTTTTCTTTAGTTTCCGTTCTAAGCCACACATGAATACACTTTTCGGGCCAATCAAGAATGAGATTTAACAGTCACACTTGGGAACAAGCTCGGTCATTCAGAGTTGCTAGAAAAAAATATAAGATGCCAACTCTTTTTTTTTTTTTAATATTCTCAAAAGCTTTTGCATTTCTCGATCCAAAAGCTATGAATTGTGTATTTTCATCTAAAAATCCATCCTAACAAGGGCATGGGCCCTATTTCGCTGAACATTTCTGGTTAATTGAAATTCTGATGCCGAAGGTTTAGTCTTCATTCCTAGCAAATTTGGCAAACCTGTAAGGTAGGAAAAATACTTGTACAAGCACCCAAGTAGACCCAAGTTTCGGCAAGTCCAAGGTACTGTACCGGACCGCTTGCCCAAGCTCCTGTTTGCCTCCCATCACTAATCGAGCATGCTTGATTCATTTTCAGCTGATTCAGCGCCGCCAATTTCACTTGAAAATTTATATGGCTTTGATAGCGCAAAATCCCATGGCTGATCGTACATACCTAATTGTTTTATAATTAGTTATGGATTTAAAGCATAATTAGTGCCAAACAAAATCAATATCCAATGGAAGAATGTCGTTTTCAAGTCATCTGGCTTTTAAAAATGGCTTGAGGTTGTTCAGGGAAGGAAGACGTGTGACAAGAAAAATAATGTGATTAGTGCTGCGACATTCAAATCATAAAGACCAAATCTCAAAAAAACAGTCTGAATTGACAGAAATGCAAATGCTTTCACAACTTAACATTTTCATTAAAACTGTCGTTGGATGTCTCTTTGAAGAGCAATTCAAGATTTACCAGTGTCACTTAAGTAGAAATTTTGGCAACATGATTTTTAGGTCTTAATATGACTTTGCCGTCCTTTGGCTCTTCCATAATCTGGCAACCCTCTCTGCAGAGATGAGGATCAAGTTCCGTTGAAAGTAAACATTGAAAAAGCGAAAATTTCAAAGTCCACAAGGGAAGACCCTCTACGCCGTTTTTCTGAAGTATCTGAAAGATGCCTCGAAAATCCCTTTTCTTGAACAATGACACCGCATATCTCCTGACGCAAATCTACCCCCTCGCTGCCTTACTCAAGAATCTCTCCACCCATTGACTGGCGGAATCAAAAATTAAATCAGATTGTTTCAACGGGCTAATTCTTTCAATTTTTGACGACGTTCCGGTACCCTTCCCTTCCCCGTCACTTCACGAATTGATTCTCTCGATCGCTTCGTCGTTCTGGAGGCGCCACTCAATCTTTGAATGCAATCTACAAACGCTACATCTGTGGAGAAGTTTTAGATAGTTACCATTCTCTAACATTGAGTAGGAATACATATAATATTTACCAACTAACATCTGTACGTGCACTGTATGTGGTTCACCAGTCATGCTCACTATTTTTGTTCTTTATTTTCCTTTCAGTGGTAATACTACTACAGGCATTTGAAATATGAAATAAACAACGAAAATTTCGGAAATCAAAATGTATGTATCCAATATAGGTTCAACTATGTTTATTTGCATTGTCTCCCGTGCCATATTTTGTTAGGGATATTTCCTGATGTAACAGCAGTAACCAGTAGCACTTCAATCTTTTAGAAAAGGTACAAATGGAATACACGTTCTTGTGGTCTGATGATAGCTTTGCCAAATTTATGATATCTTGAGCCAAATATACTTTTTGTTAATAAGACTTGGACAATGAAGTGACAAACATCTTAAAATCATGAAACATATTGCAAATAAGAAATGATACAATACATTTGTATGGGACAAGCTAAACATTTGAATTGCCAGGATGAAGAAGTCAAGTGAATTGGCAAAGCAAAAAGTTATTAATGGGGAAAAGTGGCATGCCTGCGATTGGTAAACCTTTCAATGTATGTGACAAGTGTGGCTGAGTAATGACAAGATCGCATTCTCATGCCACAGCTGGATGTTATTCATGTGGTTTTATATCTTCTATACGTTCAAATACACAACAAATCAAGTTTTATTCTCAAACGAGAGTCTAAAAAAAATATTTTGTCTTCTTAATTATTTATTCATTCAACCAAGGACTAAAAGACAGCACTGGGGCAGTCACCTTAAGGACCTTGTTCAGAGGCCCATATCAGCAAAAAAGCTTGATGCCATTCTGATTCCATTCCAATGCAAGATCGTGTTGTGACTTAGCATCAGCAGCCAAAAGATTGAAAATCAGCATCAAGCCACATCCCTACTAGTGATGGGTTTCGAACCGGGAGTGCTGCCATTTTTTACTCGGAAGTTTATCATTGTTGATTAGGGCAGGTTGTATTGAACGTTTTCAAAACGACCTAAACAGGGACCAATTTGGCAACACTCGAACTAGTTCGATTTCGAGTTCCATCAGTAGCTTTACTTTTGGATTTCGAGTTGGCAGTGCTGCCATATTTTATGACGTCTCTAGTTGAGAAGATTAGTTGGGGGTCAACTTTTTGACCTTAAAATCCAAAGTGGCAAAACTCGGCCAAAAATCCAACTCGAAACCCATCAGTAGTAACTACTAATGGAACTCGAAATCGAACTAGTTCAAGTGTTGCCAAATTGGTCCCTGTTTCAGTCTTTTCAAAAAGCTCAATGCAACCTGCTCTTTTTAACAACGATAAACTTCCGAGCCAAAACTGGCAGTGTTATTTGACCAATCAGAATGAGTTCCATAGAGGACGGTCTAATCAGAGGAGACCGACCTTTACCCATCTTTGAATATTAAGCCTTTACTAACTGTCCGCTCAACAGTTGCGAGGGTGACATTTTTTATGGACGTTACATAGCTTGAAAATCCACAAACATAGGAGGGAATGTAGTGACTATCCCTGCCAGAGTATGTACATAAACATACCCAAGTAAATGACATAGACAATCAGTATTGCCAAAATATGCTAAGCACAGGGTTGCCAGGTTCTAGGGAAGCCTCGCCGTCACTTTTGGCCACTTATTTAAAGCCTTTGGCCACTTTTGGCCACAAAATAATTTAAGTTCTTACTGAAAATGGTGTTTTTGCCTAAACCTAAAATCGATCCGTCAAAGTTTTTCTCCTCACACTTTTTATTTTTTTCAAAAAAATTGAAAAACTCAAGCATTCAGTTTAACACCAAAAATTTGGAAAAAAATCATCTGAAAATTATTTGTACCACAATAAAGCAAATTTCAATTCCGTCAGTCAACATTTGGCCCAGCCTCCTAAATAACATTCCTAATTCCAACATTTCCAAGTAAAGATACTTTACTTTAAAATTTTTATCCAATTGGTATAGAAATTTGCAAACACAATAAGGTATGTTTCAAATTTAGAGTTATTTTTCAAATTCTTGACATTGTGAGTTTGACCTTGACTGGTCATTTTTGATTAGTTTAGCAGTGATTGACAATTTGAGTAACCAAATGAAATCATAAGTTTCTGCAGAAAGAGGGTTTAACGTTAAATGGAAGTCACATCAAACAAAAATTTCTACCAAGGGTGTTTCTAATTCAAAAATTGACCATTATTTCAAGGTTTGCAAGTGCCCAGTATTTGGACACAAACTAAATGTTTCAAGTCTATGTATACCTAGATGTCTTTGCTCTGGTAGGAAGGACATGGCACATTTAAATGTAGTAAGATTTCAGACCAATGCAGGATTCATTTTACAAAATTCATAAATAAAACGAAAGGAAGTGGCCAAGAGATTTTTTCTTTTTGGCCACCGGGTTTCGAAATTGGCCTCCTGACAACCCCGGCAAAGCATATGCCACTTTTATTACCGAAGATTGTCATTTGTAAAATAAGTTCAACAATCGGATTTGCTATGGGTGATATCAACTCCTTATATAAGGGAGTGAGGCATGGCGTAGTGCGTACTGCGTCGGATTGTTGTGCGGATGGCTGGGGTTTGATCCCGGCTGACTGCCACTCTCCAATAACTCAACTCTTTGGAGTCAAAATTTAGCATTTGAACCGTCTTTCAATGCAAAAATCAAATCTATAAACTCAACTCTTCAGAGGCAAAATTTAGTGTTGAACTGTCTTTCAATGCAAAGTAGGCAAGCCCCGGTTCGATCCCGGGCTTACCGAGTCCTAGTGGCCTGTGGTATTAAGTTACATGCAGTAGTCATGGCCCTTGTCGGCTTAAATGGGTGAACCTGGGGTCATTCCTGAGGGTGAGGTAAAAATTAATGCATCTTGGCTTGTCCAAGTGGAGCGGCAATATCCCCATAAAGCGGACAGCCTTTATCAGATCACAGCTGTGAAGCTAAGTTCTGACTCCACCACAAACAAACAAGCAACTCCTTATATGTGATGTTATGTGGAGGTTTTTGATATTCTATTTAAATTCACTGAAAACTTGATATTTGAATTATTATAAGAGCAATGAGGTTTTTGATAAACAACTTTAAACCTGCCTTGCTATTTCTCTTAGAAAACAAAAGCTCACATAACTTATCTTTTAAGTCACTATAAAATGGAGATAGAAAATGAAACCATTTTGAACAGATTTTATTTGAATATGTTATCACTAACAAAACCACAAGCCTTTTGTTGGTTGGCAATAAATAATTGACATATGCTTCCATGCACCTAAACATTTCAGAAAGTAACATCTGCTTAAAAGAGAGGCAGGTTCTCTATATGCATCTCTAAAACACCTGCAAACTTGCATGACTGTAATTGCAGGGATAGAGCTCCCCACAAAATCACAACTCATTTCCCATTTATAGATACATGATGTTACCTGATACACGATAGGTTGGAAATTTAAATAGCTTTAGTCTTTATTTACCCACAACTACAATGGAGAAAATTTTAAGCCCTTCATTTGCAAGGCAAAGACAAGCATTCTTTGTAGTAAGTCAGAATACTGAATGGATAAAACACAAATGTTATGATTGTATCTATGTGAAGAAATATGTGAATTGTGTAACTACCATGTGCTTCTTCACCTTTTTTTGGCAACCCTGATTGACTTTGCTGTCCACTTGGTTATGTTTATGTACACTCCCTTCTAGGTAAATGGACTTTCAAGCTTTGCAACGTCCATAGACATTTTCCTCGCAAATTCAAGGCATCCCCCCCCGTTTGCCAAATCAGCCTGATTAAAGCTTGCACGGTAACTAATTATGAATCACGGACCACGGAACTAATTAAGAAATTCTTGGAATAATAAACAATCTATGGCTTAGGCCCTCTTTAAGCTGAAACTTTTGGCTTTCGTTAAGAGTCTTTTTGGTCCATCACTACACGTAAGACAATCTCATTGCATCTCAACACAACTGACTTGATAGTTGTGTCATTTTTATTCAACCTCTTGATTTCCAAACACTTAGAAAATGAACATTGATACCGCGGACGCGTCGAATGTCCGGATTGATAAGCACAATAACTTTTAGTGATGTTTATTAGCTTCGAAATCTAGGCAACGTTACACAACTGGCTCAGTTCGAGGACTCACTTGTTTTAGCGGGAAGATTTCTTCATAAGGGGGCGCATCGAACTGGCGTCCTTTCGTACACAACAGAAGTGTCCCACTGGCGCTATCTAGCGTTCAATGCGCCTTAACAAATATATTTTTCATTTTCGAAAAATCTTGAATTTTTGGGCCTTACGCTTTTTATTGCCCTTTCTCTTGTGCCTAATTCTTCCGCTTTTCTTGAGCTTTTGGCACTTTGTCTTGGGCTTTTCAAACAAAATCTGGTTTTGAACTGGATTTGGAGGGTTGCTAAGCTGTGCCAACAGTAACTCTTAGAAGTATTGGCTGGAAACAAACAAATAAAACAACAAAGAAAGAAGTAAAAAGAAACAGCAGCATACCAAATAAATAGAATTGATTGGCCCAAAAAAGCGAGAAAACGTGCCGGGTATTTAAAAACTCAAATTCCCAAGGATTTGTAAGTATCGGAATCTTCCAGACCACCCAAGAAAGCAAATCGGTAGATCAAGGACTCAGCTAGCTGACAATGCGAAAACGAACCTTGAAGAACACACTACGCAAGTCAGAGACCAGTGGTAAGGGAAGAAAATTGAGATATATAAATGATCTGTGCTTGGACCACTGGTCTTTGATCTACCGATTTGCTCTCTGGGGTAGTCTGGAAGATTCCAATACTTTAAATACGATAAAGATTTTTGAGGTCACAAAATAAAATAAACAATCTTCATACTTCTATGTTTTGTCGTAACATGTTATAATATTATTTATCAATACTTAAAACACACTAAAAATAGACATTTTTGAAAAACTATGGATCAATTGATTTCAGTGCATTAGGTGATTAGGTAAATGAAAATCGAAAAAAAATGTTGAGCACTTTCGTATGTCTTCGTATTTCGTGTGAATTCTATTTTTCTTCGAAGGACCTGTCAAATGGACCAAAATCGATTTTTTTTTAAACCTTACAGCATTTTACAAAATTTGCATTGAGGACCTGTTAATATGACCTTTTCATAATTTAAAACCCATAATTCGAAATGTATTTTTACTGTGCTTTAGGAAATAATATATATTATTTTGTCATGGTATGACAAAACATAGGAGAGTGAATTTTTTAAAATTCATGTTGGGACATCAAAAAACTGCAGTGAAATCTGGATTTAACGATCTCCGATTTAACGATAATTTTAGGGGTTACTATTTTAGTAAGACTCCTACGACAACGACTCGATTTAATGATATATTTTGGGGTGACGGACAATATCGTTAAATCGAGATTTCTCTATATGAATTTGAGTTTTCATGTACCCGGAGCGCTTTTTCGCTTTTTTGGGCCAAAAATGAACCGATTAAACTCAAATGACTCAGCAGCTGTGCAACATATTTTTAAGCAATTTCGATTCAAAAGGTAACTAATTCTGTTCTAAAAGTGTACCGAGTAAGTTTTCAAAACTTAGTTTATTTAATAGGCTTTTAGGTATATAACTTTTAATCTAGACCTGACTTTGAGAAACTCAGTAAACCAAAAGTTGTTCCCCTTGGTTTCCTGAGTCCGGAACATGTCTCACAGTGTTTGGGAATTTCCATAGACACCTGATATGAATTCTTCAGTACCGTGTTAAGCTACTATAAAATATGGAAAAACATCACGGCTCCATCAATTTGAGTAACACACGGGATGATGTACTGACCAGTAACCTGATAACCGTCAAGATACTCTGGATGTACAAAAATGATAAAATTGTACGATATATTGTGTGTAATATATTGTCCCTCTTTTAGATTTTTCTGCATATGTTTTAATAATTGAATGTGAAGAGGAAAGGGCCATAAATGATGCTTAGATATCACTTTTCAATACAATTTACTTTATTAGTAAGGGGCGTTTACATATTTCTTTCAGGTTCTGTTACAAGCTTTACAAATAGAATAAATATTGTACGATCTACTCTAATCTTGTATAAGAATACTCATGCATAACTTTCAGAAAAAATATTTGAAACGATACACAAAATCATGAAATTGTGGACAAAAATGAAACTAACGATATATTGTGAATGCAAATATTAACACACAAACCCCTCTTGCACCATAAAAAGAGGCAAATGAAACAGACTCATTGGGAAAATTATGCAAATTCCATGGCCAGAGAAATACAAAAAATCCAGAATGACAACAAAAAACATGCATAAGTATCGAACATTATGCATTTAAGACTGGCAGATTCATAGAAGACTTTTCATATTTTGATATTTCATGTTAAGAGATTCAAAAAAAGATCCTGCAGAAAGCAACAATTGGACTTTAAAAAGCT
>CM021322.1:5023895-5076038 GCA_010645155.1 Tigriopus japonicus
GGAGTGAAAAGTTATACCTTCTCAAACTTATGTACTGAAGAGAGCATAGAATGAAAGCGTTCGCCCTTTTGTGGTAAAACGATTACCACAAAAGGGCTAGTTCATTCATTCTCGGTAGGATTTGCACTGAACTTTGAGTGAGCATAACTTTTGTCTCCGACGTTCGATTGAGCTGTAAATTGAAATACGTATTCTTGTCATCATATGCAAGGTCTCATTTGCAGAAGAACGTAATTGAATTGTTCTTAGTGGAAATCATTATTCTCATTGCTAGCCTCCCACTCCATGATTCCAGTGCTTCTTGATCCAAGGTACCTCAACCATAACAGGTTCAAATAAAGACTACGCACAATGAAATCAAAATTTGGTGACTTACAAATATAGTTGTTACTTTTAAATTTACTGAAAATAGATATCCGGTGGTTTGTCGAGAATCGTCCAACAAAGAAGAGAAAAGACAAAGCCTTTGACAAGGGTTGTAAGGAAATAAAAGGTGGTGGAAAATGATTGGATTTCTCCACCGAGAGGGTGGAGTATCTCATAGTTAAATAGGGTTGGCTCGAGTTGTCATAAAAACAAACTCACTCAAGGATTAAGACGACAAAGACTTGAAATTGTCCTCTTTCGTTGGGTGATCATTCCACACAGATACACAAACTTCCCTCGTACAGGGCGAGAGGTCCGTACATTTGATTGATTTCTCCAGATCTCTGTTCAATATACTGTACGCACGAACGATCGAGCCGCACAACTTTATGATACTAAGCGAAATGGCCAATAATTTCTTTTTATTAGCCCTACGAATCCAGATCAGATTCCATCCCACAAAAAACTTGGAACAAAACAAATCCATTTAGTTGCAAGTGCACTGAGAAGCAGATGGTGTCAAGATACATAACATTGCACATGCAGATTGCAGAAAAAGACCCTGGGGTAACGAGAGTGGCATAATAATGGGATAATCTGTGTGAGAATCGCTAGACAGTAAGTCCATTGCGTGGAAGTGCCATTATATGTGTAGTTAGAGGGGGTGCTTAGAAAGAAACTCTCAGGAAACTCGGGATAGACACTTGAGATCCATCCAAAAAGGTGTTGACAAAAAACCGCCATAATTCTTTCGTGGTCATTGCACACAAAAATCATTGGTCGAGTTTTTCTTGATCATTTTTTGTTCTTTCCCCTCAGATTCACGTTCAAGATGGAAAAATCACAGTTTGTGGCTTTACTGATTCCTGGTTTGGCTTGAGATGGCAGGAAACCCAGTTGTTTGTGGGTGATTGGCAACGTCTGGCCAAAAAGATTTGGTTCCGAGCGATTGATTGGAGATAGATATCGACCATATGCTCTCGACCGAAGATATTTATTAATCCACTCAAGTTTGTAACACCATTTTAAGTTGGGAAGTCATGTGTCTACTTGTCAGTTTTAGAAGTAGAAGACTGCAAACAAATTAGCTCTGAACAAAAGAAACTTCAAACCTCGGCG
The DNA here is from genome assembly GCA_010645155.1 of Tigriopus japonicus. Lineage (NCBI taxonomy): Eukaryota > Metazoa > Arthropoda > Copepoda > Harpacticoida > Harpacticidae > Tigriopus > Tigriopus japonicus. The sequence goes on from CM021322.1 coordinate 5,025,381, forward strand.
TGATTCACGGGTCTTTTGTTCGAAACAACGCCTGTCTTCGAGTCACTCGCCATAGAGATCATCATTACAACTATCACTAATATGTTCCTAGCGAAAAGATGGAGATCAAAGCAATGATAAATGAACATTAGAGAAACTTAAGACAGGAACTAGTGCGGCACCAAAAGCCACTCCAGGAGATGAGTTAAACTATACTACGAAGTGAAGGTGAGAGAGGATGAGTGCGCTTGCTCCGACAAAATAATGTGTGAGTGCGTGGAGAATCGGACGTTTAAGGAGCTTCGCCCTCAGTGAGTGAGATTGTCAGAAACGTCTAATGCAATATGGTCGTTGCAGTCGCTCGAAAGTCGTCAAAGTGTAAAGAGATCATCACAAAAAGATCGCCGTATTTTCTGACTAAGGAAGAGTGCAGAGCTAAATAGTCTCGGCATGGGAACTTTAGCGTTCCTCAAAAAGAACCTGATTGTCCAAAGGGGGTGATTAAAGCGAAATGACGGACCATCATTGAGAGACCAGAGACAGGAAAAAGTTTGCAACGTCGTTTGGTGATTGATTTGCCCGCCATCATCCTGGTAATGAGTCCAAGTCCAATCCATCAAAATGAAGGGAGCAAAAAAGAACAAACACTTGGATGAAGTTAACCGAGCAAGAAAATGAGACAACCTCTTCGTGTCCGTTCAGAACCAGCTCTTTAACGCGCCAAAGAGGGATCAATGCAGATTCCTCGACAAAGTTCAAAAAAGCTTTAAAGTCACCCATTGAACAATAGGTCGGTGAGTTCTTGGCATTCATGCCAACAATAGACTCGAGATTAGCGAAAGTGCACCACTTTGTCATGGCTCATTTTTGCATTCTTCAAGACGACCTGGCAAAGCTGCCAATTCTCAGTCAACGCCCTAATTTAGGCAAGGTATGACCCGAGAAAAAAGTGGTTATATGGCCATGATCTTAAAATGACTGCAGAAATGTTGGTGCTCATCAAGAAGAACGTTTCTTCAACCAATGTGTATTGTGTGGCCATAGTGCTTCTGTTGCTCTATCATCTCGGGTTCCTCTCGCCATTGACTTCCAATCTCGTTCAAAGTGATGTCAATCCTCATTGCCCACGAGTGGTGACTGCCGATTTCAAGTCTATTTCTGAGGAGCCGTTGTTGAACCAGTCAACTCGGATTCCGCTTTGTCAGTGTCAAATTCAACTACCTCAAGTGTTTTCCACCCAATCGTCTTTTGAGGACACCACTTGCAGTGCGACCGCATTTGCCCGTGGTGATCACCAAAGAGTGGTGGGATTCTCTTTCTATGGAGATTCTAGATCCCCTAAACACAAGTCAAAGCAGTATTACCAAGGGATCATTGATAACTTGGGACTTATGACCAAATTTTATCCGGGATGGGTCATGAGGTGAGTAAAATTCCTGAACGTAACTGTGTGCGTCTCTTTATTCCTAACAAAACGTGAAACATGTTAGGATTTCTCCTTATGGTATTAAAAACTTGACCTTTTGAAAGGTACTTTAATGAAAATGGATTGCATTTGCCTGAAAACGATTTAAATATTCTTGTTTAAGTCCCGCATACTGAAACGGTAAACTTAACTTGTCAATTTTATGATGGGATCTGACCCATTAGACCTCATGGAAATATGTGAATAATTTAAGTTTATGAACACTCAATATATTTTGGTCAATGAAACGAATAATGAACTTTTTCCACTCATTACATTAAGACTTGAACAGAAGACGTTTGTGAATGTCGAGAGCAAAAAATAGTAATGAGTGTTTTATTCAAAGTGAATAAGCAATATCTAAACATATGAGGCTAGTCTTTGGTTTGGTATAGTAGTATTTTTGAAGGAAAAAAGATTCGAGTTTTAGGCTACGCTGGAAATGTGTTATTTTTTCCCTTTTTGTAAAGAGTATGTACAAGGTTATTGTCAGAAAAACCATAGCCCTCTATGAGTAAACCGAAACAATGTGAGTATTGGGCGCATCAATTTGTAACATTTTTAAATAGTCTTTGCGTAAGAACTTCTAGTTGATGCAACGATTTCATGACATTTAAAAAAGTTTGTTCAGCAACTTAGTCTGGTTATTCCGAGTTTATTTTTCTTGGGTTGCTATGAATTGCTACCATTTAGAGCAAGCGTCTTTTCTAGTACGCTAAGAAACAGAAGAATGAAATTTTAAACATTGATTATCTAACAAATGTGCTAAAAAAACTGCAAAATCCCTGCTTTTGGATGTTACGAACAATACCGGAAATTTTCGCAATTTTGTTGATTGATTTGTTGCGTCATACAAGTCCATACTGTGTGTCAGAATTGCCGTCGTTTACTTACCCAAGCACAGTCATTGATTCAAAAGAACTGATGTGCCAAGTTTTGATGATTGCAAACAAAACGCTACACGACCTATCAATTTCACCTTGAAGGATTTCCTGCCATTTAAGCCTAGATGAATAGAAACTTGAGAGTGTACTTGTTTTTCAGGTAGTTGTGAAAACAATTACCCATGAACCCATATCCTTTTGCGAGCCGACGATCGAAGTGAGGATTTTTCAAAGACCACCCACACACAATACCAAAGTGAAAGTCATTGTTAGATGTCAGAAACTTTCAATTTCGGTTCTCCCACTAAATATAACAAACTTTGATTGATTTGCAATCTATCAAAGAATAGAATCATTTGATCTGTCCTCTCTAATTGGCTCGAGTTTGTTTCAACAGTGCAAAACACGCCAAGTTTGGTTATTCTAATTTTAATATAGACAAGAGATCCTATTTATACTAGGTAAGGCCTATAAATAACCATGACCAAACCTTAGGTGGAATTTTTGAGGGGTCTTTCCTTCGATGGAAATTACGCGTATCTGTACAGTTTCGGCTTATAAGCTCTCTTAGTTAGAAGATAGCCCGAGATGCCTTTTCAAAGCCAAATGGAAACATTAATCATCCAATTAAACCGCAAACTCCTCTCAAAGGTAAAATTGGTCTGAATCGAATGTTTTCAGTACCAGGTGTGCAACAAGTGTAACCAAAAGATAAATATGGCACATTTATTACCCTTATCAACTTCTCGATTGTTCCAAAACATTATCATATTTCAGGCTATATTTCGATCTCAATCCTGGTGACGACCTCCTTGGGTCTTTGTGCGAGTTGTCTTGCCGCAATGCCAATTTGGATCTGTGCCATATCCAACACCTACCTGGAACGCCTCTTCCGAATGCTAGTCGCATTTTCCCCATGAATTGGCGCTTTTTCCCCACACTCGACCCTCAGGTAGGAGTTATTTCAAGACGAATCAATGTTGCACGACCGTACTTTCATTACTTACGCAATAATAGTAGTCATTGCAGGCAGAGCGTGCTCTACATACTACGTACAGTAGATTGTGTGTAATGATGCCGATGCCTCATGCTTCAATGGTAATGGTGATGGTCATAAACAACCTCTACCCCGGAAAGTTGCTTTGTTCAATTCTGACGTTTTCTAATTAAACGGATGTTCTTGATCATTTCAACAACACCCACTTGCTTCAAAATGGTCTTCAATGTTGCTCCCGTATCATGTGTGCGTGCAACGTACGTGAACACGTGGTCTCATTCATCATCCGCATCCATTTCAGGTTGACTTATTCGTTTCCCGAGATCTCGATAGTCGCTTCTCTGAACGCGAACAATCCGCGGTTCAAGAATGGTTGAAGTCCAAGTCAGCCTTCCATATGATGCGAGATCATCCGGCACACGTGGTCAGTATTCTCGGTAGTGGATGGGGAGTCAAATTGACATCCACGGAAATTCGCTCCCAATGGAAGAGTGCGTGGATGATTGGCAAGAATTCGCCGATTATGTGGGCCACCAGAGGAATGACTGGTCCGGATCAGGGGTTCCTAAAAAGGTAGCTAGATCCGAGGTGACATTTAGAGCCCATTTTCTAGCGCAAGGTTGCATGAAAAGAGTTTCCCTTCTGAAAAAAGAACGCTTGTCTTCAGTGTGTGTGCATGTGCACGTATGGGAAAAACTTGTCGATGATCGATCGTTTGTGTCGTTGACGAAGCGAAGAATTGAAAAGTTCGTGGCTGAATCATTCTACCGCTTTTTTACAGGTTCGTTTGGCCATGGGCAAAGAAGGACTCCATTCAACACGACAGTTACACATGTCAAGTGTTTCCCGGAACCTTGGGGTTCCCAACCCCTCGAAAGAATGAACCAGATAACTTCATCGCTTCCGTTGTTGCACAAAATATGTCCATCTGGAAAATTTGCCCTTACCAATGCCGCCGAGAAGGACATCGTTTGGACTGGATTTATTGCTAAAAAGGCAATTTTCCCTCCTGAGTCACCCCAACCCTCAATAGCCCGAAAATACATCGATCTATAAATAAGCCTCGATTTGACATCTGAGTGTCCCTGAATTTCAATTCCAGCCCTCGGAATTGTGTTCGGTTGCATGCCTAATTCTTCTACACGTTCTATACGAGTGTTCCAAGCTTCTTTCAGTGGAACTCGAGGATGCTTGGATCCCTCCCAAAATCCCTACAACCCTTTCTCGTTCGCTTGGCTTGGCATTATACGGAAGATGGAATACGCTTGTCCCTGACGTTAATATTTCATTCCAGAGACACATTTTGAATTAGTTGGAATTTATGGCTCCAAAGAGGGAGAGAAAGCCAAGGTCTGCAAGAGCCAAGGAACGAGAATGAAGGAACGAGAATGCGATATTGAAAAGACCTAAAACAACCATAAAGCGAACTGTTAAGTCAACATCTGACTTAGTTGGCTCAACCCAAAGCGATCTCATTCCAAATTCATATGATTATTTGTCCAGGACCAACACGCAATCCTTCTTTTATTTGTGTTGTGCCAATTTCCAATCCTGCCTTAGGTGAACCCAATGCACGCCACATGCAGATCAGAACGACGGACGGCATTTGCTCAGTTTACCCTTCTCACATTCTCCAGAGTGTATAAATATATCAGACTGTGGTAGGGTAGCACTTAAAGGTTCAATACAGTTCTACCGGAGGAAACTGAGTGAGTAGAGCATGCATGCATGCATGTAGCCAAGTTAGTCAGTTGGCAAACTTACCTACACATTAGTGGTCGTACCGTCAAAGTTGGTGAGGACAGAGGGGAAAACCAGGGGGATCAGAACATTACCAAGTACACGAAGCTCCACCTGGATCGTTGAACGGGATATGAATAAATAATGTAATTGCCTCAATTCCCAATCGAATCATCGTCTCCATGGACTGTTAATGGACTTGACTCGTAAGAATCGATCCCTGGCACGAGCCTATCGACTGACATTTTGAATGTCATCAAATGCTTGGCAAAACTAACATGAGCAAATGCTTTGCAATCTTTGATCTATTTAAGTTCAGATAAAATACAGTTAAGGCAAGAAGTATGTAGTGATTTTTTGTCTCCCTATGTTTTCAAAATATAAATCTAACCAGGTGCATAAGTGCAAAAACATCTTCATGCGACATTACAAGTTGGCTCAGCTATATGGCCAAGCTTGTATTGATTTTCGTACTTTTCTGCGTCTCCGTTAAAAAACAGAGGTTGATAGAAAAAGGCAAAAAAGGGCAAAAATGTACAAGCATACAGGGTAGCATTGAAAACGTTAAATTTTTAAATAAGCTGATCGTTCTACTTTGTGTCAAAGGTGAGAGGAAAAGTGCAGGTGCACAAATAAATTCATTTTTAAGCGGTTGAAAGAATTCTATCAACCATTATAAACAACAAACCTATAAATGTGAAATGGAAAAACTGATAGTCTCATTCAGAACTTCTCGTGTGATCTTTTGGTTACACAATTGTACAGTCTTTTAAAAAAGAACGATTCTATAACAATGAATATTACTCCAAATATACTTAAGCTTGCTTGCTGGAATGAATTAGTGATCATCATTAACCCTATCATATTATAAGCATTTCATAACTGTATTTGCATTTGGAGAGATGCCTTGTTTAATGACACCTTATCAGGGTTTCGTTTTCCTTTCAAACTTGATGCCCCTGATTGACAAATGAAGCATTACACACTTACTGCCAGTCACTTCAATATTGCACTGGAATGAAGTTATATTTTAGCTTTCAACCGTATTTTGGCATGAACAATAGATTTGGTCAATAGTCGACTGTGAGTATGTGACGTTAGGGAGAGTACGACCATCAATCGATCAGGCGACAGGAGGAGAGAAGAAAAATATTTGAAAAAAGCCATTGTGTGATGTGAACAATGCCATTGACTTCATCTCAGATGCACATGCTTTGAACATAGAGTCCTTCTAAACCACAGTTGTTCCATTTCAAAAGCAAACGAATCATTCACGCCTCCCCTCCGAGGCGAATCGTCGTGACTCGGATCTCATCAACGGTGATCGACGCCACCAAACGCCGTTCAAACATCACACGAAAGGAGCGTCCGTCAGCGGAAAAATCGGCGTCCAAAGTTTTTGGAAGATCGTGGAGGTCCCTTCGGAGGATGGAGAACACGCCAGAAGAGAAAGAGAGGGATCAGTTTCGAATTTGGAGATTGTGGATGAACATTATGAATAGAGAGAAAGCGTGTCACGTCGACTCGAAGTGAAGTGAGGTGGAAACAATATTGGTTCTATGAAGCCTTTGTGCTCCTCGTGGCAAACTGCTACCAAAGAGAGAGAGAAAAAAAGTGAGATCTCTATGGAAACTGTGTAGGTACGGGTTGTCACAAAAATGAGAAGTCAGAAAGACTATCATGGTGGCACTCCATCCACTCACATCCTTTAGCTTTTCTAGTGACACTTCAAGCTAACATAACATCTTCACCATGCGACTCGATTGGGTGGGCTCGGGGTGTAGTTTGGTGGCAATCCTCGTCTACTTCAACACATTGGACGCTCAATTCGTCTACGATGATACGTAAGTTCCGATTCATGCAATTCCGAAAGAGACTTCAAACTGGGATGGTTGCAGATGGTAGCCTTTTCCTGTCCAAAAGGGTGAACATTGGACCTCTCGACATCCCATTGAGATTGCCGCTAGATTTGATCATGCTTTGATAAGAAATACACAAACAACAGCTGTCATCAAGCATGTCTGCTGAAAAAATATACCAATGGTTCATTGTGTCACATAGTTTGGGCGAATCTTCATCCTTTGGAAGAGGGAAGGAAAGCCATCTCGGAAAGTTGGTGGTTGGCGCTGGAGGGATTTCGCCTCTGGCATCTTTTGTGTTTGCTCTCGAGTTTTGGGTGGATGATGTTGCTGACAACCATTTTCAAGAGGATTATAACATTGATGAGAGGTTCTCAATTGGTTGTTTGGTTGGCTGGGTTTCATAGGGAGACCCTGTGTGGCAGTTTGTCGAGCTAATTTCGAGCAAGAGCTCTGAAGTGCACTCTCCACTCTACTGAACGTAGCTTGGGAATTACAGAATCAATCTCGTCCAAGATTTTCTACATCGATTCCCACCATCAAATACCAATCTAGACGACGAGAGAGTCGATGATTATTTTTCAATTTCCCTTAATTGCTCGATTTAGGATTCTGATCGAACCGTCAGAAGGGCAGTTGTTTCAAGGCACACCCAAAAAGAGACATTCGTTTTTCTCTGTGAATTAAGTCATGGAGTGCGAAGGTGTGAATCGTCTCGCTTTTTAACTTCGCCTTGACTTCTTAAGCTAGAGAATGAGATTTTTGCGAGAAAGAAGCCGGATTAATGCGCCATTTGAAAAAGGCATATTTCTTTGTGCATTTCATTGCTCCAAGGTAAAGAAGACTAAACAAATGGATAACCAAATTCTTTTGTTTTGATAATCTTTATCGCAATATTTTTAGCACTCATTAGATACATATTTGGTTATGATAATAAAATATAATTTGACGTATAAATATCGTATAAAGTGGTCCATTCTGGGTTTAATCGACGCAATTCGATGCGTGTATCCACTAGATGCGGGAGAGGAGAGACCTGGGATCGAACCCGTGTACCCTGAGTTCATCAATGGCTCTGCAACCACTTTCTCCCTTTAAACAGCTCCAAACAAGTTATTAAGAACGAGTCTCAGTTGTTGAATTCCACTAACGTCAAGTTGCATATTTTTATGAAGATTACAAAAACCATAATGATGATTTATACAAAAGTGCAAGAAAAGGCCTCTAATTTTCTACTTCAATCTGATCAAACGCCAATAAGACACATGGTAAAGAATTACTTAACGAAGCGTGCACCCTATTTATTCATGTAAAATATTCAGTTTCATCAAAATCATTGTAGGATTTAAATAAAGCTGGGTTCTTGTGATGCAGTATTTGAGCTAAAATGTAAAATTAATCCATTCAGCTCCATTTCCCGAGCATTAATACTGCAAATCTTTGGACCAGAACCTTTAAAACCATTTGTCTTGTGGCAGTCAATAATTCATAACCATGAAGCAAGGTCGATTGAAATTTGACTGGAGTTAGATTTGACTTTTTTTGTTTCTAAAGGTTAAATTTGAAGGGCCTCATTTAAAGACCACTTTTAAAAGCTAAACAAAAAGCCTTCTCCACTAATGGAGATGAGAACATATTTTTTGACACCATTTTGTCTCCTGTTTTATAATCTTAAATCTAATCATAAAATAAGGGTGGGTGAGCCACATTGATATATTTACTCCTTGCACTACAACAAAAAGAGGATGACTCAAAGAAAACACTGCAGAACAGAATAATGTCAAATGACTAGCTTTCAATGTATTTTCCAATGTACGATGGATGGAGAAAAGATAAATATCAATCTGTTTTGGTGACCTCTTAGCAACTATGACTTGGATTCAAGGGTTTAAAACACCCCCATATCAATTTCGTGCCACCTAAACATTTTGTTCTGTCATTAGTCATTACAAATCAAAAATTTGATTTTATCAAGCACTTTGATTTTATTGCACATTATTTCGCGTCTTAGTTACTATCGATACTAACAAGTCACAAATCACAATCAACTCCTTTCTTCAAAATAATTAATACACCTTTTTTGTTGCTTCTATTGTCACCCTGTTTAGTCTTTCTTGTCGAATTTAAAGTGTATATGGGAGCAAATAATCTCCATTCCTAGGCAACTTTGAAGCATTTCTACAGCCTCATCCGCGAAAGCTTTACATGGAAGTCAAATCGCATTCATTTCAGTGACCTCCATCCAAACTGTTCCCATTGAAAATGAACTATTCTACGTATTCCGACAATTCAATTCGAACCAGCAAAAAGAATTATATTTGGAGAGAGCTTCGTCAAAATTTGAACGAAAGCAGAACACTTACCCAGAAATTGAGAGCTAACAGTGAGTTTGATACATCAAATATGCAAATTACACGCTCGCTTTCAAAAGTTCTCGTCTGCATGAGCCACAGGGAAAACTCGTTTCATCATTAAAAAAGAGGGAAACTTTTCTGACGAAAATAAATGAACCCGTCATGCTCCCAAGGCAATATGTAAACCTTGCATTCAAACTTTGCTCATTACGGGCCCTAGATGGACGGCCATCATGTTTCCTTTAATCCATCTCAATCCGGTACCAAAAATATATATACGTAGCGTTTCATGACCAAATCCATTGACCTTTTCCAACCTAATGACCACGGGAGTCATTTGTTATTCCGGACATGGAAACACGAAATGCTTCGACATGCCAATTCCCTCACATATACAGTATATACCCTTATACCTCTATGGTAGCAACGTAATTGCTCCAAGTTTTCCAAGTTATCAACAAAGAAAATCCAAATATCATCAGTGACAACATTCTCCCTCTCTCTCTTTTCTGTCCCACCAAGGATCGCGTCTAACACAATTGTGCACTGCCAATCTCGTTAGGGCTTATGATTTTCATATTCCCTTCTTTATGTGAAACGTGCTCGGGTCGCGAACTGGTACCAAATGCTGTACGTACAGAGACTCACTCCTCTTTGGAGGTCCAAGGACCACAGAGCGTCCTAGAATGCATTGGGGAGTTGTTGGATTGAGGGGGAAATAACATCATCGATGGAGCACTATACGCACTCACACAGTACATGCACACACGATTTGACTGTGTCCGTGCTTGTGCTTTACACTGGAGGTTCGATACCAAAAGCTCGACGGATCGAAACTCGATGTACATGTGTACGTTCGTTCGTATGCGTAGAGATCGACCGAGAATGGATGGAGCAGAACCGAGCTGAACGAATGCAATGAGGGCAAAACCAACAGAGCAGAACACCCTGCGCTCTCAAATGACATCAGGGATATAATACATATGAGCTCATGATGCCACTGGATTTACTTCCATCCCGAGGATGCAGAAAAAGACATCAGTAGTTCTCGGATTTCTTGATGGCACTGTTGTTGCACAGTTCAAGTTATTTAACATGTTTCAGAGGGAAAGCAAAAAACATATCATAGGATTGACGAGAGTAATGACTGATGAGAATTCGATGGGAAAGAGATCAAGCATTAGGAAGCTTTTCAATCTCCACGTCAAGAAAATGAACGAATTCAGTTTCAGAGGGTTTCAACTACCTAAGTCCTGCACTAATAGTGCCTGAATGATTCATGAGATTTCTTTGAAATCAATTCCAAAACTCCAGGGGCGGGGGCCAACCAATTACAATTCAATATCAGGTCCATAATGACTTTGTTTTTGCCATTGTCCTCGATTACTCTCCTCATGTGGGTAACAATGAAGGGAAGCTTTTTTTTCTCTCTCAGTTTGGTGAAAGAACCTACAACACACACGTAGTAAATTGCCCAGCTCCAATTTCTCGGTTGCATTGGCTGATTTCTCAGAGAAGGGCAACTCGAGCCCTTTGAATTATACATCAGCCCGAAGATTGATTGGGATTGTCGTTCTCGTTTCAGGCGTGCCATCCTTCAGAACACGGATATCCAGAGTCACGCCCCGCTCTCTAACCTGCTCCTCAACGACTTTTGGGGCACGCCCCTTTCCCACTCGGGCTCTCACAAATCGTATCGACCGCTCACCACCTTCACTTTCAAACTCAACTACATGTTGGGTGGGGGCTTTAAGCCTTTCTCATATCATCTGACCAACACCCTACTTCATGGTCTGGTCACATACTTCTTCGTAATCCTCGTGAAAACCTTCACCCACGCCAAGAACGAGAAATGTGGAACCACGTGGATGGCTGGATTACTTTTCGCCGTTCATCCCATTCACACTGAGGCTGTGGCTGGAATTGTGGGCAGGGCTGACATCTTGTGTGCTCTTTTCTTCATCCTCGCGTTGCTCGAATACCGTAATCATATTGGGAACAATGATTCCCATAGAGAGGGTGGTTATTGGTGCCAAGAATATGCCAAGAGAGAAGTGTCACACAACATCAACAATAACAGCAACTACAGTCATGTAAAGCACAAGGCTTGGATGGATCATGAATATAAATGTCGTGACAAAAATGGGAATGTGTATCTTAGCGAGAGAAAGAAGCGACACCACTCCTCGGCCTCCTCCTCCTCCTCTTCTTCCTCGTCGGTCTCCTCTACAACTTCGAACCTCTACGACTTTTTGGGAAACGCCCAACTTTATCAAGGGGAGAAGTTCCATCTTAGCTTGACACTTTTACTAGCAGGATGTGCCATGTTATGCAAGGAACAAGGAATCACCGTTCTTGGCGTGTGTTTCCTGCTCGATCTCTTGGAGCCCAAGCAAAACGGACGTCGATCGAGACAAAGACGAAGTCTCATCATTCTCATCCTTGGAACCATCGCCCTAATGTACCTCAGAGCCATGGCCATGTCATATTCAACGCCCATGTTTGCCAAAGCTGATAACCCTGCGGCCAGCAATGATTCTTGGCTGACTCGATTCCTGACTTTCGTTTATCTTCCAATATTCAACCTGCTCCTTATGGCGTGTCCAGTTTCGCTGAGCTTTGACTGGTCCATGGATGCAATCCCCCTCATATCGAGCTTGAGTGATCCCAGAAACCTGACTTCGCTGCTCGGATACGCTCTGTTGGGCACAGTGTCGGTGAAAAATGTGATACTACCGGTGGTTGGTGCGGTCCAAGATCTCTTCAGGGGGAAAACATTGAGCTGTGATGGGCAACCTCTCTCCAAAATGGCAACCATCAAGGAGCATCATCAGGTGACAGGTTTCTCCTTGATCCTAATGGTACTACCTTTTTTGCCGGCCACTAACCTTTTGTTCTACGTGGGCTTCGTGGTGGCTGAAAGAATCTTGTATGTTCCCTCTCTGGGTTTTTGCCTCCTCTCAGCCCATTGCGTCGAGACGGCCTTTCGAAGGCTGCGACGCCACATACCAAGAAAAATGGGTTGGGCTTTGCAAGCGATTTGTTGCAGCTTGCTCTTGATCTCAAGTGGACTCAAAACGTGGACGAGAAATCTAGAGTGGAAGGATGAAGAGAGCCTCTATCGGGCGGGACTTAAGATTAATCCAGCTAAAGGTACGTACACTCGCACACACATTTTCTTGTCTCTCTTTCTTGAGCCGTAAATCTCCCCCTCAAACCTCAAACCGACTGCAAGAAGGCAGCCAACGAAAGACGGAAGGAAGCTCTTGCTCTTTCTATGAGTTTAGACCTTTCCGAACAATAGCGAGCAAACATTTGGACAACGAACGGCAGTTCCAACTTTCAACCTGTATACACACACTCCACAGCTTGGTTGTACTCGTACTTACATGTACCCTTGTCTGTAAATACTAGTTGTTATGTTCCACCGAGAAACTCTTGATCGTCTCCTTGTCAGAGACAAATGAAATGCCATAAACCATCCACACTTAGCTGAACACGAGACAGCAACAACAAGCTGGTTAGTGCAAACATTCTACCCATATGGTACATTATTCAAGCCCCGTACCATTCCAAACTCAAAAATAACAATGTAAGGCAGACTTGCTCAAAGCCAAAAAAACATGGTTTGGCCATTTAAACACCGCTCACGGTGTTCCATATTGAGTGCGCGAAAGACGTTCCCTTCGAAGATCTTTAGGATCTCTTTCTCACCCTCAGTGGGTTTTATTCCGAAGTAAAAGCTCCCAAATGACAATGACGAGCCTCCAAGGAGGACAAAATGAACTTCTGGCACCAAACACAATGAAATGGGTGTGAAGATGGAAGCAGTGAAGGGAAGGGGGGCTAGAACATAGTGCATTATTCTAGAGTGAAAAGCTCTTCACTAGAAGAAGGAAAACGCCTTTCAAGTCCTGCTTGACTTCAGCTTGACAATGCACACAACTGCTACCATACTCAGATAGTTACTCACTCACTCGTCGGAGCCATCAGTTTCAGGAAGCATGTTGGAAACTTACAAAAGACTTTCAATTTTCCGCACCAGAGTCCCTCTCTTTTCTTCGTTGTCATCCTTTGAAGAGAGAGTCAGAGTTTTAACGACAACTCTCCGTTCATTTTACAGCATTTGGAAACCTGGCCAACGTTCTTACTCAGCGCGGTAAAGTCTTGGAGGCGGAAACGGCCTTTAAAGCCGCCATCTTTCACCGACCCAACATGGCTGATGCTCATTACAATCTGTGAGTTTTCCTGAAATTCCATTTTTGACCGCGGTTTATTGTAACTTCGGAATTCTGATTGCAGAGGAGTGTTATACCAACGAGAAGGAAATATCACCCAGGCAATCGACTGCTACAAGAAAGCGATCCATTTCCGACCAAAGCTCACCCGTAAGTACGATTTCTATTGGAAGCCATTATTTCTCGTCGATCCCCTCCACGACGTTCCAAGGGGCCCAGGAACCAGAGAGCAGCTGTGTCCTTTGGTTTTATGAAGCCAATCTGATGTCATTTCACATTTTACAGTGGCCCATCTAAATCTTGGTCTGGCCTATTCCTCCTTGGGCCATAAAGACGCGAGTCTGAAGATATTGGAAGGCATTCTCCACATTGATGACGACGGTCTCAAAGACCCCAAAACCCACGCCAATACTCAGATCTCGGCCATGTACAATATGGGCATGATCCTTCTTGAATTGGGAAAGGCCAGCGAGGCCATTCCAGTTTTGAGGAGAGCAGAAACCCTCGGACGACCCTCTCAATATGAGCACATCCAAGGAGTGCTCCACTTACTCGGAGAGGCCTATCAAGCTGTCAACCAAACAACCCAAGCTGAATATTGGTACCAAGCAGCCACCAGTTACACACCAGCTCAAGTACCAGCCTTCATCAAGTATGGCAAGATGCTGGCCAAGAATGTGAGTAATTCAATTAAACCTTTTACTCGCGACGGACCCGAAATTAGAGACTTGGGAAATGTTCCAACCAGAGACCATTCTGTCTAAATGAGTTCGAGTTCCATGCAAAGTTGGCTGTCAGAAACTTTGGGATCTCGTTTTTCAGGGGACGGCAATGTGCTGGTAGAACTTATAAATTCGACAGAGACCGAAACAGAGCGAGAGAGGGGGTCTTTTCGGAATTGTCATTTGTGCACTGACGAAGGTTGAGGGCACCACTTTTTTCTAGCTTTTGTCTGCTCACTTTTTTCCTTGGCACGACTGTGACGATGATTCTTAATCATGCAAATATCGAATCTGCAATGCTAATGGCCACCTACTGCACCTTTTGCGAACGGAATACGGTTCCAAAAAAGGGACCGACGGACTAAGAGGAATAATAATCGTACTTGTGCACTTTCCTTGGTCTTTTGTCAAATATTAGAGCAAAATAATAGACATTGTCAAAAGATGTCATGTCAAGGAGTGATCAGTCAACGAGTGAGAACCTCTTGTTGGTCTTTTTTCCCATTGGTTCGTTCTTTTCTTCGCTTACATTACGTTCCTCACTGAATACATTTATGCCAAAGGAATTGGATCAATTCAATTCACTTGGCAGTCCTAGTGTGTCGTGTCAGGAACACATGGGGAGAGAAACATATTACCTCCATACGTGGAGTGTACATCTGACGTTTCTTTGTATCTCTTTTTTTCTCTCAAGAGGTTTCAATTTCTTCCCTCTCCTCCCCTTTTCTCCCATGGACCGTTCTTTCTTTGGGTTCTTTCAACAACATTTTTAACCCGAAAAGCACTCACTCCTCTTAGATCTCAACTCCGCATCTGGCCCTTCGGAAATTGTTGTCAGTCAGAGAGTTTCCCTCTTTATCTCAATTCTCTATGCTGTTCCTTCTCGTGTGCCCTTTAGAAAACCCGTCTCACTGAAGCAGAGGAATGGTTCGCCAAAGCAAAAACGATTGCCCCTCAAAATCCATCCGTTCATCTTCACTTGGGTCTGTTTCTGATGGACGCTGACAGGAATCTGGAGGCCGCCAATCACTTTGAGATAGCTTCCAATTTGGATCCTTTCGACTACGAGAGCGCCTTCAATGCCGCTGTCGCTTTTCGCTTGACCGGTCAAAATCACCAAGCGGAGCAATTCTACCGAAAAGCTATCGACATCAGGCCCAAGGTGAGAGCGAGGAGGAGGACATGTCATGACACGCCCATTATTCTTTACGTCTTGCCTCGTAAATAAACCCATTTGTCTTTTCCTTTTCCAGGACCCGAGCTCACACATGAACTTGGGGGCCATGCTCCATCTTGTTGGCAAATTGACGGAAGCCGAAGATCATTACCTTAAAGCTTGGCAATTGAGACCGGGTGACGCAGCCACTAAGACTAATATTCAAAGGCTACATAACATTATGCGCGGGCGTGGCCTTCCTGTGCAGTCCATCGACCTCCACTAAGCATCAGCAATCGATTCTTGGCACATTTCAGTCATTTTCTCCCATCGATCTGTGATAATTCAAACATACCAAAGAAGTAAATTATACCTATCCAGTCAAACTAGAGACAATAGTTACATTTTAAGGTCGCCGTCTTTCAAGCGCTATGCAACTAATTAATAGACTAGCTCACTCAAGTGATCATGGTGGTGCTTCCCAGTCAATGGTGGAGCATTGAGAGATGCAAAAGCACGACTATCTAGGGCTAGGAGAGTGTGATGCATTTATGAATCCCCCAAAGATTTCAGATTTCTCCAACGAATGGATGCATACGTAGAGAGGAAGAGGGGATCTAGAAAGTCATTTTCCACCGCAAATGGAAAACTGGGCGGACTCCCCAAGGACTTAGAGGGGAGTAGTAGTGGTTCCTCTTTGTGTGTGCTATATTCATTCATGGTGGGAGGTAAAGTAGAAGAACTAGAGGCAATCTCTTGATAGATCGACTGCCGCCTTCCCCACAATCAAGGGCCAATGGCTCAACCACTCTCTGAGCCACTGGTTTTGCGTCTCAGTGCCTACTGCCTACAACTGAAAGACAACACAAGGCTCGATCTACGTAGTAAAAGACCTAACCACACAGTAGTGAACGCGTGCTCAGATAGATAGTGGTTGAGTAATCTAGAAGGAAGACTCCATTAGTGAGGGGGCTGCTTGCCTTGATAACGGTTCTGAATAGGGAGCTTATTGATCCACCATATACATTATACACTTTCTGGTGGTCATGAAAGAGAATTGGAACGACTGATAAAGATACCTCCGGGCACTCGTTCCAAGCAAAACTAATTGATCGTATTGGGGTGGAGTTCAAAACCAGTCACTGTCGTTCGATTCAGAATTCCATTTCACTAATGAGTTAGCAAGGCCTTGTGGCCTTTGTTTTGAAGCGTATCTGTTGTTGATGTTCGTGAAGAGAAGTAGGGATCTCAATCCAATTTTGTAGAACGAGTCCGTTCCTAGCCAGGAGAAAATACAGTTTACAACCTCTCGTTAAAGTGACATTGCTCCATTCCAACACCAATATCCGCCCCTTCTCACCTGGACTCGCCTCTGACCATTAAGGGCTTGCTCCATCCAGGCAGTTGGGGACTGGGCTCGAACCATTTGGGAACTATTTGGTCGGATGAATGTCGTTGTGCCTTATAACAGAACCATTTTTGTCACTTGGACCACTGGCAAAAACGACGCATTCGCTACCAACAACGTGTCCGTCCACAGAGCTTCTACTTCTACATGTTGTGAGGGAACGTGAGGATAAGGATGGTCTCAAGGGGATCATTCTGCCAGATATCGGAGAGGCGAAATTGAGGCTTTTGTGCTTGTTACTACGTGTTTGTGCTCGCTTGTAGACGCAAACACAGTCGTTTTAAATATTCATCCCAGTACAAGGTGTACATTTGGAAGGTGGTCTCATTTCAACAAAGTAAAGGGTGTGTGTTGGGCATGATATATTCTTTCTATGGAACGTTGTAGAATGCTATAGAACTAATGAAGACAAATGAGTAGTGGGTATGAAGGTGAGAAGGAACGGAACCCACGTGCTCGTTGCGAACCTCTTTGGAGTTACGACAATGATTCATTCAGCTCAAGCAACTTGGAACAACATGGTAGAAGTAGAAGCAACGTCTAATGTATCCGGTCCATTTTTCTTCCCCACCTGCAATGCCCTTGTGTTCCACATGGTCCCAACCTTTGAAGGAGACGGAATGTGGCAAAGAACCAAAGGGAGTGAAACTGGAAGACGGGGGGAAGGTGAGGAAAGGCTAGCACAGGAGCCTTGGAGGGCAGAATATATGGGGCTTTGAATGAACCAGGAAGGTGTTGAGAGACTAATGTATTGAAGAGTCATTCATTATACGCAACACGCCATTGTACGAGCTAAACCTGTATTCCAGTACCTACCTTTTGAAAGGAACTTAATTAGCCTTTTCTCACATCGGTAAATGTAGCAGTAATTTGGCGCTATTATAACAATAACAATAGAACAACCCTTCCGTCCCTCCTCTCATTGATCAGGGTTGGTTCAAACACACCTGGTTTACAATAACCCAAAATGACCACCCGGGCAGTTAAAAGGTTTCTGTTTTCTTTCTCTAAAAGATGCTTGCTATAAATGTCTTAAAATCTTACCCTAGCTTCACAACCTTTTACAGTAAAAAGGACTCTTTCACTTTAGACTCCCTGTGTAATATTGCCCAAGAGAGATTGGAAGCAATATTACGCAACAGACTGGCTTATATTTTGTTTCCTTGGTTGAAAATATGAAATGTAAAGTCACTAGGGTAAAGACATCAAATGGCATGTTTTTTACGAACACAGATGTTAATTATGAAACATCTTTTCAGGAAAGTGTCGAATACGTTATTCAACAAATTGTTTATTGTTTGAGCCACTCTAAAACACAATTTGTAAAGAAAAACTTCAAATAAACGGGAAAAATACATCAAAAACATAATTTACCAAACATCGAAAAAAAGTTGACCCGTCTATTCAGTAAACCCCAAATCTCCGAGGGTTTGCTCTGAACCCACCCTATTCTTCATTGTCTATGAGAAGGCTCTCAACAAAGTTTCGAACGGTATTCTTAACAAAAGAGCGCGAGAATGAACTAATTCCGATGTTGAGGGAGAAAACAACGGCTCAAAACCAAGTAAGTGTTGTCTGGCTAAAGATAGGACTGTTTTTATGGGAAACAAATAGCATGTCATTTTTGGGTCTTCTTGGATGTCAAAAACCAGACGTGACAAAACAACAGAAGGCGTTGTTCCTCCATGTTGCCAAGATTCTTATTGAAGAGACTCCACACGCACACTCTCTAGCTCTTTCTCCTCGTTATCTTTTGAAAGGAAAGAGGACCCCAGAACCCAAAGGGAGGAAAATCTCTCTCGTTTCCAAGAGACGAACCCGATCCCTCTTGGTGAGGCCATTTCTCTTCTGAGAAATCTAGAGGACCTCAGGCCCCACTCCCCACACTCACTACAATAGAATGTACAGTTTCAACACCATCGTTTGAGTGCAACGAATGGTACAGTAATCCCCACATTTCCTAATGACTCTTATCTGGTCGCCCTCCTTCTCTATCCTTGCACAGGGATTATCGTCCCAATTATAAGGATGAGACCAAATGAAGGAGACTCGAATCCCACGGCAACGACAAACCAATTTGGATTAGGTATCTAGATCTGAGCAGGTTGGGGGCTCATGTTAAAAGAACCAACCATTTTGGAACTAGAAAACATCCTCAGGCGTCCTCAAAAATCATAGTCCAAGCGGTTTCGGTTGGGAATTCCTTCCACATTTCTCTCAAATTCTTTCACGATGACAGCAAGAATCCCACAATATGGGAGTCTGGTGGCACCTTGCCGTGGTCAGATAGGGCGATCCCAACCTCCACGAGACTTCTTCATTTTCACTTCTTGTGCTTCCTCGCCGAAAATCTAGAGGAAAATGGACAATCACAATTTTACGACATTCACTGTCAGTTTTCAAGCCATTTCTATGATCCCTCGTCATTGCTCTATCGTTTCAGACTCCCCTTTGACAGATCATTAGGAATTGAGAAGTAGGAGCTTCTTCTGCTAATAGAACCTCAATCGCCAGAGGTTAATATTTTACCCAGTGTAATGATATACATTTGTCTCTCCTCCTCCCCTCACCAAGAGTCAGAATTTCCTTCCTTCTACCTAACTTGGTCCATTGAAGACCAGATAAAGAGCCGACAGAAAGAGAGACACGAGTTGGTGGAAGGATCCACTCATGTGCCTCCCCGATGGAACCAGAGTAGAGACGATATTAAAAACTATTCACAAGGTTCACGCTCGGTAATGCATGCTGGTTCTGCTCGGCTGACTTGAGAGGAGTCTTCTTTTCCTTTTCCTTGGCCTTTTCTTCTCGTTCTTTCCTCAGCTGCCTCCTCTATTGCCAGAAGACATGCTTTCAACCTTTAAAGATGAGTCTTAGCAGACGAAGAACATGGTTGGAAGTGCACAAGGTGGGGGAAAGCTGATTTCAACTCACTTTTCGTCTTTTTCTCTGCCCAGTCTTAATACTATTCAGCTTGCTCGGGAAATGGCTGTGAGGGCAAGATATGACTTCCAGAAATCAGGGAAAAAGTTGGCAAGCAAAGTAAATGGACTTTAGATGAAGGAACTTTCAGCACGAATTGATTTATGTCTGAGCGGGACTGAGCTTATTTTCGAAAGGTCTTTTAGTAGAAAGAGAGAAAGAATCTCCAACCTCAGAGTGAGTTGGGCCAGAGGACCACGAAATGTGCCCGGAAGGCGTGCCTTGCGGGGAAAAAACTTCCAAGATTCCCTTGGAATGTTAAGCAGAAATGCTCCCAGGCACCAAAGGAACCGTTCCCTTGAATGCCCCTCTCCCACACAAGAACAAATCCTCTTTCTAATGCAACGTGCTTAGGCCGAGATCATGTTCCGAATTTACAATTTCAAACATTGGAACGACTCACGACGAAAGTTACTCGAAATAATGATATTGAGCGACACGCTTCCATGCAAAACACTCAAGTCATGAATATCTGGAGTAATGTATACGTACAGTTAAAAAATCCTGCACATTCCCCTATCAATTAAGGGGCCACGTTCCAGCTGCTGTCAAATATTCGATGATGTAGTGTGATAAATGAAGCAATATCCAATTTTCCAAATGCGTTGTGATAATCCTGCATGATATGGAAAAAGAAACATTACACATTTACGACGATCAAGACTTTTTAGACCCGCCACGACAAAACTAATTTCTTATATTTAACCAAGAGCAAAAAAATATCACTTGGGGAGGCTTTTTTGCTGCACCCTGGAAAAGAAATCTGGGAAATCAAAATGCCGACCGAGGACTAGAGCCAACGGAAACCAGAACCTAGAAATACTTCTCTTCCGTGTTTAGAACCAATAAAGCTGAAGGTTGAAGGGCAAAAATTGGTGGGAGCCAGGAGAAATAGCTATTCCCAATCTTCAACGAGACAAATATGGCGACACCACATCCACAAAGAATTATAATGTTCAAAGTATTGAAGATATGTGACCATTATTTAAAGAGTCGACAATAGATATAAGTTAGGGTTGAGCATTTTGTAAAGCATTCCTAGGGTTAGTTGGGTTTTACATGGCTAGAACCATTCAGTATCAAAGAAAAGCTTGGTGGTTTGTTGGTGTCTAACATTGTATGTAGCCAGTCCTGATTTCAGGTCGAGTCCATTTACTGATTGCCCCTTCTCAGGCAATAAAATGGGGGCTTTAACTTCGGAAAGGGCTCTTTCGCCTCCTACACCTCTCTCTTTGAGAACATTTGATCTCAAATTCAAGCTGGAAAGGTTAATCCAACTCATCTTGTACGAACACGAACGGTTCGGTCATTTTCCAGACTCCTGAAAGCTTGTTATTGAAACTTAGAAACTAGATTGAAAAACTTTTCTATCGAGGACAGACACTAAAAGTTATTTTACTTGGCACAAAGAGTGGCTTGATCCACAGAAGACAGGCAAATGTCAAGCTTACCCTAAGCACTAAGAGAAAACGGATCCCTCCAGCTCTTCAACTTCCTCATTTCTTGTCGGTCTCGAGGGAAAAGGAGAACTTCTCTTTCATTACTCGATTTTTTGTCGTTTCACTTTGACGAAGACTACGCTGCCAACGAGAACGTCGGCGAGCACAACAGCTGACTAGTTCTTATCACAGGGCTGGTTTCCTGCCGGAAAAGGCAAGAATTGGCAGTTTCGGCTAAGCTGGCGTAATGGAGACAACCTGGCAGGGTGGGCAAAAGTTCTTATTAGCCAAGATCTCAAACTTAGCGTCCCCTAAGGACCTTTTTTTGAGCTCGCTCAACTGTGCCAAAGTCTTGTAATGAAAATTTGGGGAGAAAATGAAGAGAAGGGAATTGAGATTAATTCAGCTGAGTGAGGAGTTTGGTGCTGTCCAGTTCAGAGAATGAACCAATTTGGCCACGGATCAAAAGACCCTATTTATTCCCCATTATAGGGGAAAAGTGGGATTTCGTCATCAAGTGAGTGCCCAGACACAAGGTTCTTCAGTTACTACACTGGCCATAGACACATTATTAATTTCTTGCGTCTAATGGTCATCATCAATCAGTGAACGGTAATTGTGGTGTAGCTTGCCCAGCCAGGAATTGTCTTAGATTTTTGGGCTTTAACATGGCGCAAGTAACTCGGAACATTGCGTGCTGACAAAATTTTCTAATAGTTGGACCTTGTTGAAATGATCTTACTTGCTTTGAAACTGGATAGCTTTCACCATTATTCATGTCAGAGAGATATTTCTCTTCTTCAGTTATTGCTAATTGTTCTTGAAGCTGGTCCCGCATTTTTTATTGCGTGTCATGTTAATGGAACATTTCCTTCATCTAGCTTTTAGAGTTAATTTGAAAATTTCCAAGCAGATGCCTATCATTTTAGACTATGGTGGCCATTAGTCAGACGTAATGGACCTACCCAACGTGAAGGCAGCCCAAGCTAAAAAAGAAACATCCTCTTCAATAATTGAAACAAACATCCGAGAACATGAGCAATACTTATTGCTGACTTCTTTCTGAGTCCCTTGGTGTCAAAGATCACCATCACATTCAACATCATCTATTTAATGGCATTTGGGGAAGAGGATTTTGTTTGACAGATCCGATAAACAATGCGCAAGACTTTTTTATACTATTAGTATTATTTTGTTTTAAAATACTGATGTGCACGCAATGGATGTCATAAATTCTGTTAAAAATATTGCACTTGAATGATTGTGGTTGTTAGTTTTACGTGAGGTAGAAACTCTCCAACTGCAACAACTTTTGCCACTTTCTCTGATCAAACTCAGAAAGCGTACTTGACAGGACAACATATTGCTTTTTTCATCACACTTCCTAACATGGAAATGGTTATTCAATCGTGTAATCTAGAATGCTAAAGATTTGAAACAGTGTACAGACAGCAAACAGAATAACATGACCATTTGGGGTGAGCGTTCAATGCATGTCTTCTTTGTAGCAGATCAAAACAAATTTCACTCCACTGATCAAAGGCACCAGAGTGCCAACCCAGCCTGTTGGAAGAAATGGGTCTCCATTTGGATCTTTGAAGATTGAATCGGGCTTAAAAGAACTACTCTTATATACGTACCAACGGGTATGTTCCTCGTGCAACTTTCAAGTTGACTGTACTCTCCATCCAGGCAATAACTGTCTTCCAGAGTGACTGAAGACTCTCTGAGATTGGCTGAAGCTTCCCATTTGAAAGCCTTGAAAGCCTTAGATGATGAATGGACACTGGATGGAGTCGCTCGGGAAATGAAATTAATACTACGTATAGAGTACATAGTGGTTCAGGCTAACATCACAATCAGCCTCATTCTAACAATAACAACAAGAAAATCAAATGGATACATTAACTTTTTTTCGTTTTGATCTTTCTTGGGATCATGTTGGAGGGTACTAAAGTAGGAAAAGATTCCCCTAGAGAGGCTTTTTCTTTTCGTTTCCATGGACAGTGGGCAGTAGACCTCGAAGTCGTGGTTGGTCTTCTTATCTTGCTTTTCCTGAGCTAGTCCCAGTGGCAACCAACCCGTTGCATGGATGAAAATACTTTGCGAACCCAGCCGACAACCCACGAACATATTTCACCCTTA
This sequence comes from Tigriopus japonicus, assembly GCA_010645155.1. Classification (NCBI taxonomy): domain Eukaryota; kingdom Metazoa; phylum Arthropoda; class Copepoda; order Harpacticoida; family Harpacticidae; genus Tigriopus; species Tigriopus japonicus. The sequence continues at coordinate 5,048,746 of CM021322.1, forward strand.
ATGGTGGTGATAAGAGAAAAGAAACTGCCTAAACAAGAAGAGGAAAGAGAAAGGTGGTGAACGGGATTAGAGGCTTTCTTCATCCCTCAACTTGGTTCCTTCTTCAACTAGAACATTGTCTTTTGAGCTCTTGTCCAACACCTCGGGTTCATATTCAGTCTAGATTTGCCCAACGAAGGGATGACAGGTTAGTTCTGGGCAAGTCGGCCCTCATGCAAGGATTCTACAATCAGTATTCAGTTCCCATTTGCTCTCGGGCTCCAAATGGCAAGAACATTAGCCATAGGCATTTGCATAATTTCTTCTCCCAAGACACCCGCCCTCCCAAAGGCGAGGAGAGCGACTTGCACAAATCCGTTCGTTCACGAAATATGTAGGCACCAGTTTACCAATTTGGAAGGCGGAATGCTGATATTTGGCGCCATCTTTGCTCTAACGAATATGGCAGGCTCAAAGGGTGTCGACAGCAATGAAAACTACGAGGACAATAAGCCATAAACCCAAGTGCGCTCTAAGTGCCGAGGATGGACGAGAGAAAAGAGTGTATGTGCAGTGTGGACCAAAACTAAAAAAGACATGCTCTTTGGAGGCATGACTGTCGACTTGGATATAAACAGCACATCTCGTGGCCTCATTGCCAAAGCCATTATCTCGGGTCGAATACCACTGCTTTTTCGCTTGAACAGTCAAAAGGGACAAAACAAAAGCGGAGATGAGCGCATTCTTTCGGCGATGGGAAAGACCCAAATGGAACTCGGCACCCCTCATTTGCTAGCCAGTCTGGGTAGTACACTTGTAGTGTACGAGCTTACATATCCCAATTTACAATGGCCATAGTCTACACGCTTGTAAGCTCAACATTAGAGGAAACGACGAGGATGAAGAACTCATTGGGAATGGGAATGAGTTTTTGATGCAGAAATGAGGGGGGACGAGGAACATTAAACCTCCAAGATGTTGGCGTGGAATGTTTCTTTTATGATTGTCCTAATGATGGGATGCTCGTCCCCAGTGTCTAGTGAGCCTCAAAGATGATAAAGATCTCCTTTCTCCAACCACCAAACTAGACTTTTGGACCTTGGAAAAGTCGACTTTCTCGTTAGAGGAAATCCTCGAAGAAAGTGTCCTTTGCTGGGCTCACCCGTCCATGTTCTCCCATGTAGTTGATGAATTATTGCCTAGGAAATGAAATCATCTTTCATCCTCTCCAAGGGACTGAGGACAAGAAATGGAACCGGTTGACGACCATTGGGCGTCCAGTAATATGAGGGAGTCTCAAGAAATGGGATTGGGGACTGGGGGATCCACTCTGGTCCTGATAGCTCCTAGCTAGCCGACGGACTTGTTGGTACGTGCAACTGTGTCTTTGCCAATGTTGGAGAGCCTCAAAATTCCCCACGGACCAATGTCTCACAATCAAGTTCCCATTGTTTCAGCTGTACATAGGGACTCTGGTTCTGGTCGACTGCTCTGATTTTCGAAAATATCCCAAGTATTCAAAGTCGAATGGAAACGTGGAACTCTCGAGCAAAGAGGGGAAAATGACTCTCGAATGGCTCACATTTACGTCTGTTCCAATGTTGATATAAAATTTACCCTTCCTAACCAACCCATTTAGTCGCTTGGAGATAAAAAAAAGTCAGAAAACTGCTTCCTAGTCGCCTTCTTACAGTGATGCCGCAAAAACATAAAGAACAAATAAGTAAAAGATCCATATAATGCCAAATATGTTAAATTTCGCATCCAATACGTAATTTACTGAATTTAAATCTTTGATCTGAGCCATGCAGAAGGCACCAAACTTAATTTAAAGAGTATTTTGGCACAGCTAAATTTTCCTCTCTTTTTCCAATTTGGCAAGGCTTGACTAGCACACTTAACTGAATGGTGATGATGATGATGGAAGCCAACTCTTCTACTTCAACCTACCGGAACCACTTTTACTTCTCCCGCTTTCGTTTATCTCCAGTAGTTGCACCATCTGTGTGCCAATGTCCCATGTTACATCCTAGAAGTTGAGTAACCTCGTCCAAAGTTCGACACTATTGCTCCACATCGTCTAAAAGGGAACATTGTAAAAATAATGTGCCCTATAGAGAGCACCATTTAAGACAAAATCCTTCTCACGCTTCGTAAGATTGGCGAACGCTTTGAATGGAACCTTCACAGAGAATTTAGTGAACAGGAAATTGAATGATCAATACCTTCCCTTGATTTCCAAAGCGATTGATAGACAGGATCGTCTAAGGGGAAAATGACATGGAACACATTTCTGTGCGTCGTTGGATCAATACCGGGTAATGTTGTTATCTGTTGACTCACTCGCTCTCTTCTCTCTTTCTCTCTCTCGCTTTCAAAGCTTCCTTTGGTCGTGGATGGTTCTCTTTTTCTTTTTTCTCTCTCATTCTCCTCTGATCCCAGCCGTTCCTCCCTAGGGCTCTGGCATATTTGGTCTGGGTGACATATTGTGAATTCCCCCTTGATTTTCGTCAATATCCTCCCAACTTTTGGCTGCGAGGGTTGGGTCCATGTGATGGTTTGCTGGTTTCATTTCCCTTTCCTTTCCCCCTCTTCCGACGTCTCTTTTCCTCTTCTTCAACATTGGTTCACGAGCGAGTTTCGAGTTTCGGCTCCAGAAACATTTGGTGCTCAGTTATTGACTTAAATACGATGCAATACTGTCTTATGCAAAGTTTTTCTTTCTCAGTAATGTTTACTAAATGTGTAGGAGGCAATGTCTACCTGACATTTGAACGTCTGGTTCCACTGAAATACGTGCTTTATCTTTTCTGGTTCTGTTCCATTTTGTTTCACCTTTTTTGCCTTTGAACCTGCCAAATTCAACGAAAGAGAATTGGTCCATTCCAACGAGGAAGAAGGGTTCCTGGGGAGCTTGTTCTAAATTGAAAATGTAAATAGGATGAAGAAGTGGAGGAGAAAATTCCTCTGATCTCTAAGAATGCGCATCATTCGAATTCACCTCTCCCAGTCGCCTTTCTCCCTATTGGATTGAACACTGGATAGAAATGTGTCTAAAATTCAGGGGAGCAACGAGCAAATACTCAATGCACGCAGGCACATCATTCACTTTCTCTTCAAAGGGATGAGAAATAAATTTCATGCCTTTGTCTGGTCGGGTCTTTTGCTTCTTACTTTTGCTCCAGCTTCGAGCTGATTCGCTTCAGTACTTTTATTACTATACAGTCGAGTTGGAAATTCTCAAGTCCTGAGAAACAATTGTTCTTGGAGCAACCGAGCAGAAACCCAATTAGCTGACATTGTGTTCCTCCTCGTTCCAAGTTCCCGAGCATGGTTTCCATTCAGTGAAGAACAAAAAGATAGGAGAGGAGGACAGGAACTTTTCCAAAGGGAAAAACTAAAGGGTTCGCTCCGACTAGCATGGTGTATGCCTCCCCATAAATACCAACTCTAAAGACAATCCTTCAGGACGCGAACAACTTTTCCATTGGCACAGTCAAAACCATGACATGAATCACATCATACGTACAGCAAAATATCATAAGCAAAATAAAGCGGTGATGCTTTTTGGGAACACCTGCCTGCAGTAAAAGGATCCCGTCTAAACAAAGAAAGAGACCCATTGGAACGAGCTGTTGCCAAAAATGCTCGAGAGACCCTTCTTCTCTACCGTTGTGTACACAGTGAGAGGTAAAGGCTTCTGTACCCCATGTACCTCGAGATCCTGGTGGATGTGTGTATACTGAAGGAGTGTAATTTCTTCTAGCCTGTCTCCCTCCCACCGCTACCACCTCCCATCGCATCGGCTCCTCAGTTTTTGTTTGATTCTCCTTCTTTCTCTCTCTCTCTCTGGTTGTCCCCGATTCTCTTCCATCCAACAAGCGGGTCCCTCCCTCCCAGAGAGCTCAAGATGGTGTTTGCTTTTGTGCCAGTCACCCTGATCCACAGGCAGGATCTGCTTCTCTTCCCTTTGCTTCTTCGTTCCAAGTTGGTTCCATAAGTCCTCGGAGTAGCTGAAGAACGTAAGAGCGGTGGTTGTGTGTACCATGTAGTTTGCCAAAGACTCTTCTTCTTCTTTCTTGGGTAGCTGTCTGTTTTGTGTCAAGACAAGCTTGGAAGATATATCTCGGAAACGCACAATATAATGGAGAGTAATCCTCTCGTGTCTACCATGAATATTAAAGTAACAAGAGCATAGGACATCAAGAGAACATATCATAACGGGCTTGGACTTCATTTCAAAAATCCTTGAACGTTCTTGTTGTTTCAGTTCTGTGTTTTTTGTATGTTTTGGCATGGCCTCTGGCCATTTGAAAAAAGGCCAATTTTATACTGCTACAAATGTCATCCAATATAAGTCCTGACAGGAACAAATGGGATCAAAAAACTTTTCTTATGCCAACCCATTTCAAGCGGGGTATGTCGTGTGGACGAGGAAAACGACAAAGCCTCTCTCTCACGACTTTTTTGCAAGTTTCCCCTCGGAATTCCTCAACCATAGTTTCGTGCATCCGAGAAAGATCGTCAAACAATGCAGCTTGAAAACCTCGACCCATGTTCAAGATATTCAAACAAGTTTCATCTTTGGACAGCCCCTCGAATAAAGCAGTATTTTCAGGTCTCGTTTGGCTCTCCTTCTCTTTCTTGTTCGTTAGCTCGATTCTCTGAGTTCCGTGTTTGTTCCCTTCTGGTTCTGACAGTTATGAGTGGATTTTTTGGACAGGAGGCAAATGGGTTTGGGCTTAGGTTTATGTCCAGTTCCCCTCGAAATGGTCATTTCTCCCAAATGGCTCTTCCAAGAATAACGTTAGAAATCAAATGTGGTAAAACCCACCCACGTGATCCATTTTGAGAGCTCGACGGAGTTGGACCATTCACAGATCAGCTACAGTTTGGTGTACGTATGGTTATTGAAACGATCCTTCTACAAAATAGACAGCTCAGGGGAGGAAGCTGTCAATATGCATGAGAAATTGCCTAAGCACTTCGCACTAAACCGTGAGAGTTTCTTGAGCCCCTTTATAGTAGCAACCCGTTTCTTCATTTCCTGAGCGACCACTTGGAACCACTGAAAATAGAATGAAGAATACTTCCTTCCCCTAATATTTGAAACAAGCGCTGTAAATTACAACGGCTTGGGAACTATTGAAGGCATGCGGTTAAGGTGTTCCGAAGTAGGAGATTGACAAGTCCATCACAATTTGATGAGACTCATCATCATTATTTATACTAGGTTGTCGAGGTACTTCGATTGAGTGCACAGAGCGTTGAGGACCACCCAATCTAAGCATCAAGAAGACTCTCAATAAGTAGAAGGGAGAAAGGCGACGAGGAGGATGAAGAGGAAGAGGAAGAAGAAGAAGGAGAGAGTGAGAGGACCGACAGCTCAAAATCCATTAGAGCCAAAAGGCTTTTGGCGATAATTCTGAAAGGATTGCCGGCAGGACCCATTTTCCCCAACTAAAGCCAAATTGGAACACCAATATCAGAAGACCCACAACTTCCAAAATGTTCCCCCCTTTTATCAGAAGACAAATGGGCTTATTTTCGAACTCGAAATACCCTCCGACAGCAAAACCGCAGTAGTATGAGTCAACAATAATTGCTCTACAAAACTGCGCCTGTCGGGTTTGGGTACATAAATGGGCGTTTGAAAGAGTTCAGATCAATGACGCTCCAAAGCCATCATTTCAATACCAAGTACCCAGAGATTCTTTCATTTCGTTCAACCCCTTAAGAGCGACAGGCCGACAGTAGGTCTGTGTTTTCAATGGGAAGGAATTGAAGTGTAATCCTCACGAACTTGGCCGAGGGGTCACGGAAAAGATCCTTGTAAAGAGGTCATGCGAGCTTGTGGTAGACAAGCAAGAGAAGCATTGTGCTCGCGCTAATGGTCATTCAAAGCTCTTGACACGCGAGCGGAAAAGGATCTCTGCTTGAAGTAATCATATTGTGTGAGACGATCCAACCAACTGTTCTTGAGATGAGGGCCATTGAGGCCTTCGATGGACAAAAGAACGGCTATTGTGATCGATTTTCTTTCAAAGAGGATCATGGTTAACCCGAACGCAATATCGAGGGCCCTTAACATTTGCTGGAAAGCCTTGACAAATAACTAGATTGCAATTGAGGTTCAAGGAAAGGTGCAATCGCCTGACAAAAGAATACCATCATCTAAACTAGACATAAGGTTTGATATTTGGAAAATCACTTTTCTTTTGGGATCGTGGTACTGTTTACTTTACGAAATGGGAACGTCTCTCTTGGGTAGAGGATAGAAAGTTCCCTGTAAAAACTTGTTATTCCCTCAACATACCAAGAAAGCCGAGGGGCTTTGGGGGATATCGTAATACGATATCAGATTGGATTTAATCAGATTACTTGGCTAGCATCGGCGATATATCTTACCACCGTCTTCTTTTCCTTCTCGTTCAATAGCACCATCACATCTCTCATCTAAGCTCATTCCAAAGGTTATATTTAGACCATAAAAATAACGACCCCTTAAAATGCTCGTTACTTCCGTAGCTACAAACTCTGCGTGAGTGTCTAGGCCTCGAATAAAAAGGGCACATGTGAGAAGGAAGATATGATTCATTCTGGTTCTAGCACCAACCAAATGTAAGAATAAGAAGATCTGTCAAGTTGGAAATCGGAAAACGATTTCAAGTACATCATCGAAACTCGGTCCTCTCTTCAAGTGCGCTAAATAATAAATGAAACCAAGTCACAATATGTTACTCCCTCTTAAAACTTACGTGGTGCTCATCAGTATCTGAGAGAGAGTGGCTTCATCTGAAATAGAATTCAGTCTTCATCTCCAGTTTCATTTTTGAGAAAAGCAGTTCGTGGTAAATTTTCTTTTGAATGGAGCCAAATTTCGCTCGGAAATGGACCTCCCTGTGAGCTCCAAGGGTCACCGAAGGTCTTTTGTTATGGAAATTTTATTCGTCCCTTTCCTCTCGTCCGCGTTTGGTAAGGATAGGGAATTGCTACCAACATCACTGCACCTAACCAGCCAACCACCACATACAAGGGAAGGGTTACGTTAAAATTCAGAGATGGTTTCTCTCACTCTCCTTATCTACCCTTCATTTCACTAAAATGTTTCTACTTCAGGTTGAATCGTGACTCAGAGTTTTCATTTGCCGGAAGAGCGCGAAACTTGGGCTGATGTGCGGAAACGTAGCCATCAAAACTTGGACCAGGAGACAAACAAAGTTTGAAACTCATATCTTCACCAAAGTTTGCCAATGCCGAACGACTTAGTTGGCTTGGAGGTGCCATGCAGTTTAATATTCGAGGAGAGAGGGAGAGACGAAAGTGGTGGGCTCAAGTTGAAGACGCTTCATCGATTATACCAAAACTTGAGGCATTACTCCTTTTCAAAACCTCAAAGAAGACCATTCTGAATTTTGAGAGCCGATTTCCTGGTGTATGAGATATCACGCTTCATTGATTCAAACACATAATTTTTATAAAGATAAGAAAAATAACATTCGAAAATAAATTTAGTTTCTATGAAAAAATCCATAGCAATACTTAAGCCTGCTGTAGAGATTAGATTTTCAGACTGGCGACTCTGAACAGAATCTTAGAAAAGTTTTCGCGGATATCCAAAGCTAGGTTGCGTGAAAACACTGTAAATTACGTGGATGGTAAGAAATCACCATTGAATGTGATAATGATGTAGCGCAATTTTTCCCCATTAACTTTTCTACTATATAGAGTTAAAAAAGATAAGTTTCCAGTCATTTCACTTTTTCACTTTTCAAGAAAGGAACTTTCCAAATCAGATCTTGAATTCAAGGCCCGAAAACCTTGAGTAAATACAAAATAAGATATTGGATGCAAATACTATTGTCCTTTCACGGTGTTTCGAATGGCTTTTTAGGGTTTGATTGAATCTTGGCACTTTTTGAACCCATAAATCATTGAGGAACAACTTTTTGGGGTCAAAAATGGCCCATTCAAACCCAAATAACTCAGCTGCTGAAAAATGTATTTTTGTTCAATTTGAAATCAACAGGTATCTAAATGGTCTCTAAATATAGACTGAATAGTTTATCAAATAATGTTAGAATTAATAGGTTTTTAAGTACCTAAGTTAAGTTAGTTAAGTTTTTCTCTGGATCTAAACTTATGTAATACAGTTTACAGGGTAATCTTGTTCTTCCTGGACAATGCAACGCTAGCCTTTCTGTGCCATTTGTATCTACGTCACATCAAACCCCAGACAAATAGGTTATCTCTTATTTGGCAATATTAATGTCGGGAATTGCTATTTAGAGGACAAATAGTACTCCAGACTGGGCAAAAGTGGCGGAATGAAGACGAGAATAATTCGCAAGATTCCCACATTTGACAAATTCTGACAGATTTTGTCCAGAGGTTAACAAATGTCTGCCAACATGAAATAAAACTCATTCGAAGTTAGGTTTTAAGTATTCCAGTAACTTCTTAAGTATTGTATTTCGTGTTTTGTTCTGCAAAAATACTTTTTACAAAAATATATCATATCGAGGAATCGAGAGTACAATCGCAACAAAGTTGTCGTAATGTGACGAGGGAATGTAGGAGGTTTTGTTCCTCAGATTAATTTAGCGGACTTTCCATGTTATCCATCTTGAGCGGCTGATCTGGCCAAGAAATCATTTGTTTGTCACGCAGGCTTTCCTCTTTGTGATTCTAAAAACAAACAATACAAAAAGGTTTAGTATTTCATCTAAAGTCCATTTTAGACTTGTTTGCTATAATGTTACACTTACCTTGTTAATGTGTCTCTGTAAATTGTATTTTGTAGTGAGCGATTTCTCGCAATATTTGCATTGATAATCTCCAGAAATGTGCCTGGCTTCAATGTGTCGTTGAAGATCTCTTCGGCTTGAACTGTGATGACCACATCCTTTGCACCAATAAGTTCCTTGAGCATTCCTCATAACATAATCAGCAACGGTCGACCCAATAACTGAAATCAAGTTTAAAATGACATTTTTCTCCATCTGCGGTTATCAATAACAAGCTAATTATTAAAAAAACGACCACTTTAGTATAGTTAGGTAACAGAACGATTGCCCAATATATTTCACAGTGCAAATCTAAATCACATCAAGATAGTTTCAGGTATAACAATCATAGGTTTTGTGTAACATCTAACAACAATATTTTTTGGTATTAAAGAAGTGTAAGTATATCATCAGAGGCAAATCAGTCCCTTGAAACAGGACGGGCCTCAAAAATATATTGCCAACGATCCCCAGTTTAGGGATAAAGATAATTCCCCTAAGTGATAACACAAATCGTGATAATTTAACGAAAAATAATGCACTTGAATTTGGTTGAAGGCACCTGGAGCGCTCCCCGGAGTCTGCTTTGGTATTACTCGATTGAAGTGGAAGACTCCCGGGGAAACCTGCTACCGAGGATGCACTTCTGACTGGATTTGAGAACTTTTGGTGTGGAAAATATTTAAGTGTTGGTTGATGCTTTCTTCTCAATTGAGGTTGAATTTAAGGAATGCATGTGTGCTTGCTCTTGCCATCACAGCTCCACCCCTAAGACCATTTAACTGTTGTACTCTCCCTCTGCGGAATTGAAAGGGATGTTCGGATGCACTTTTCGGCAATGTCGTTTCAGGAGGTAGGCAGCCTTGAATTGTTTTCCGCACATGACACAATCGTAAACAGTATTCATGTGGATGGCATCAATGTGTCTGAAGAGGTCCCTCCGGCTAGTCGTTTTCAAACTACATCCTTTACACCAGAACAGGCCCTGAGAATCACGGGTGTAATAATCAGCGAAGTCTGCAAGCAATCGAAGGAACAAGCTCAGTAAGAGTGACACGTGTGTACCATGGATGATGGTGGTAGTGGGGATAAGGCTCGCTCAAACTTGGCTTGGTCTTCAATTTGCTTGGGACTTCGCCAATTCAAAACATTCCGTGAAGGGACGAAATTACAAGTCAACTCAAGTTCCATGTCGTGCACTCCAGTCAGAAGTGTTCTATCTCAATCCTTCTACTTTGCTTGTCTTTCGACTAAGGCTATAACACATAGGAGGAAAAGAAAGGTCATGCTTGAACTTACCTTTAGAGCCATCCTCTCCCATAACTTCCATCTTCTGGCTCATCTCAACATTGTCATTGGATTCGTCGGCTCCGAAGTTGCTATCATCTCCATATTGGGCATATCCATACTCTTCCAATTCAACAGCTGGGTCACCATCTTCTCCGCCATAGTCATCTCCGTCATTATCGTCTTCGGAGTTGTTCATAGCGTTCATCCGCTTCAAGGTCTCCACATCAGGCTTCACTTCAATAGGTGGGGTGGCCTTTTCAATGGGAGACTCTAATTTCCTCTTCTTCAAAGCAGGAGGCGTGCTAAGAGGAGGGAGTGGAGGTCCAGAGGGCGTGGAATTGGACTTGTTCTTCTGAGGCTGTTGTTGAAGCGTTTTTTTAAGCAGAGACTTTGTTTTGGTGGAATCTCCCTGAGGGGAGCTTTCCTTTGCAGATTTCTTAGGGCCATCGGTCAAGCCTTTCACGGAGAGCTCTTGGGCCACTTTCAAAAAGCCGTTGAGCTCATCTTGACCGACATTCACCTCGCCGTAATACATGAAGTTGAGGATAGCATTGAGGTTGTGAAAGTCCACCCCTTTGAGGTATATCACAGGGTTTTGATGGGGATTCTTGTTAAGTACACGCCGAAAGAACGGAGAGCAGGCCGCTAGAATGACCTTGTGAGCATGGACTTGCTCATTGCCCTGGTCACAGCTCAAGGTGACGTCGAAGAATTCACTTTCTCGTCGAATCTCCTTAAAACTGGAACTGATGTTGGACTCGAAGTCGTTCCACCTACAGGGAAAAACGAGGTTATTTGTTAAGTACTTCGATCATAGTTTTCAATTTGTTTTTTTCTAAGGAATACTTACTTCAAACAAAAGTTGTCGGATCCCATGACGGAATCGGAGGTTGAGAGGCACGCCTCCTGTTAGCACAAAGCCCTCGGGAACTGCAAACACAAAACACTGGCAATTAACAATTGGACCTTGATCCAGGGATATAATGAGCCAGTGCTCCGTCAAAGCTCTCCACCCTCCTCCTCCTACTTCTTCCCGGACTGCCCACCTATTAAGCTCACTCTCCAGAGGACAGATCGATCCGTACCTAAACTAGTAGAAGTAGTACGACAACGACGACGACACACGGTATGAAGTGACACTCACAGTCAACAGGTTGGCTGTTCTATGTACTGCTGATGCCCAAGTTCGACCGACACTCGGCTTCGTGTTTACCCGAGACGATTTTTATCTCGGAATGGAGAGAGGACGAACAAGTTAAAGAAAGAACATGAAATGTTGCCTGGGACGACCACCAACTCCGGCGCAAACGTCGTTGCCGTTTCTCAAGTGGCACACACACGGGAGCCGAGAATGAAAACATCAAGGGAGCTTGGGGAGTTGTTGTAATATGAGGTGAGGGGAACGTTCGGCGTCTATTGTGCTCATTAGATCCCAATTTCCTTTCATCCATTCCAGACCCACCTGGTGGATTTACCTGTGCCCTCTCCAAGAGAAGGAAGGGCGCCGTACTCACCAGTTTCAAGACAACTCGCTGCTCTCAGTCGAAGTCACGTTCAATTCTTGCCTTCGAGTTCTTGCTGTCCAATGTTTCAAGTTAAAAGTACCTGATGATCCTCCTGTGGAGCGTTTCTCGTTCTCTGCCACACATTCGACTTATGTACATACACGCCTCGCTCGCGGATCAAGCTGAGCAGAACATGGCAAGAAGAAGAAGAATGGGAAGATTGGGAGCACCGCGGACCGGATCACATCCCTTCATCTACCAAGTAGAGAACACCGATGACGACGATGATGATGATGATGATGATGACGAAGGCGAGGAGAAAGAGTAAGAGGAGGACGAGGAGGCACAGAACGAAAGGCGATATGAAGATACGAAGGCGAGGGAAGAGGGCGAAGTGCCAGGCACCAGAGCCAAAGATTAGTTTGAAAAAGGGGAAAACGCCTGTTGAGTTGGCAAAGGCAAAACCAAAACGGGAATCCCACAACACATGGGTACAAGATTGCCCTAAAACCTGGGACGATATTGGTCGAATCTTGACCAGGATAAATACAGCGCTATCAAAGGGCCCCAAATGTCCATATGTGTGTGTCGTTAAAGTGTTTGAATGTTTCACTTACCCACGAGATGAAATGACGAGGTCGGAGGTTGACTATTCCAGTTTTCGATGTTTGTGCACCACCCGTTCCACACTGTCTGTTGCCTAGGTTCCAGTCGAATCAATGCGATGTCGCCTGCTCCGTGTCCGTTCTCTGCTCCCCGATCTGGCTCCACTCGCTCCAAGATCAGCGAGTCGTACCAACGAAACGAACGAGGAGCAGGACGAGGCACCAGGTCCACCAGGGCACCTAAGTAGGTGGATAGATGGATGGATGAATGTCTGGATGGAGCACACTCAGGCTGACTAGGCCACGTGGGCTAGCGTCGTCTCTCCCATTTCCTGGCAAAGCTGGCCCAACGCGCGTGAACCAAGGAAGCCTCAGGAAGAGGAACCTAGGGCCAAGGAAGGCATGGAGCTCGTCGACGGCGGTCCCGCACCTCGCACCTCTTCCCAGCTTACTCACGTGGGGACACTTTTTTCCCTTCCATCCAATCCATCCATCCATCCGTCCACAGAGAGGCAAATCAAACGAGTCGAACGAGACCAACGGCGCCGGCACTTGTGCTCGTCCCCCTTCTGTTCCTGGTTCACGCATCCATCTTTCCTTGGATGGATGTGGGAGCAACAGGCCGTTTGGGCTGGGGCTGCTCGTGTTCGTGTTCCAAGGGGCTTCGATCGGCCTGGGCCTGGGTGGGTCGTCCAAGGACTACTAGGTACTTACTCCTCAGTTGTTGTTGTTGTTGAGGTGGTGGTGCCATGGAGCGGGGCACGTAATCATTCAGATTGGGACGCCGTTTCGGAAAGAAACAGGAATGCAGCCACGAGCTTGGTCGGTTCATGAACGGAACGAACGAGATCTAGGACGAACAAACGAACGAAGGGAGCAGGCAAAGAATACCACCACATCGTGATGGTGGGATGGGGAGCGAGTTGAATAGCCCCACGACCAACCTACTATCTGCGAACGAACGACTATGTCCAATGAGGCGGGGAAATGCTCTTGCCCGTCTTCCACCTGGGTTGGTACGATCTGGTGGAGCAGGATTGATCCGGGCCAAGACTGGAATTTGTGGGAATTTCGGGACTGGAGCACAAAGAACTAAACTGAGAACCTAGCGAAATAGCTCCGAGGGAAAAAGGGAAGGAGGGATGGGGAGCTAGGCAAAGAGTCCAAAGTCTGGTTTGGCTTCCTGTGCTTGAGATTGGGGTCTCACAAGGGGCACATCTTAGCAAAACGAACATGAACACTTATTCCAAGTTCACTTGGCTAAAACATAAGTTCATCCGAGCCTCGAGTTGAACAAAGAAATGGAACATTCGTATTTCATGCTTTGCGGTCCTCAGATTACATGATTCGAACTTCAAGCTTATCGAGAAAGAACGCAGTTTTGGAACAGCAAAAGAATACTCCGATGTAGACTTATCTAACCTTACAAAAGAAAAATCAATGATTGGAACATCACATTTCTAACACCGTTTGGGAACATGAGGAGAGCCGGTAGACAAACACAAGGGCTGGAAAACGCTATTTAATTGATCAATCCTATTAAATTAGTTTAAGGATTTGTCGTGTTTATAGGGGGAGTTGCGGTTGCGAGTGAGGACCGTTGAGGAAGTAAATCAAAGTTGACTTTCAAGAGGGAGCCACCTGAATATAAAGTCAAAAGACGTAACCAAATCGGTGAAATCACCTTCGAGTGAAACCATGTTTCCCAATCACTTTGGCAAAATGACGCTTAATGAGCTCAAAATCGAATTGGATAAGGTTGGAGCGCCCAAATTTGGTCGCAAGAAAGATCTTGTCGCCCGTTTGATCGCCTGGCACAACAACAACAATTTCCGAGGTGTCAACGTGAACCTTCCCGAAAATCTGCCAATACCTGATTGGCCCTCTGAGGGTTTCAAGACGCTCACTCTTCACTCCAAAGGAATCTTACCCCCGATTGGCGATCAACACATTCACCAATACGTTGTTACCCGACAATGTCAAGATCGTGAACCATGTCACGACTTCGCCGCATTTCGACGAGGGTCCAAAATGGAGATGGCATTGAGATCCATTAGCCATTCAATCAGTAAGTAGTCATTCTTGTCAGTTGTATATCCCTCCGCATTTTATTCAATATTTCCTGTATAGGAGCGAACGAGCATTTCTTCTCGGGGATTGTCAAGGCGGAGTTCAAGAGCGTAGTGCAATACAACATTAAATTCATGCTTAACAATCGCGGAGAAATCCAATATTCGCATTGCGAGTGTCCAGCTGGCAAGGGGCCCCATGGAACATGTAAACACGTTGTGGCAGCTTTCCAGTTTGTGGCCAAGTTTGTCAGTTCAGGAGAACTTGATCTCGATAAAAGTTGCACGGAGATTCTTCAACGCTTCCACGAAGTGAGCAATCCGAAAAACAACCTGGCAGTTATTTTGTCTCATTTGATCTTAACTTTTTCAGCCCAAAAAGGTCCACAAAGGATCGCCTCTCAAAATTGTGAATATTCATCAGACCAAGAAAGAAGAAACCCCGATAATTGATCCGCGATGTAGAAACCATCGGAATCAACTCGTTAATTGGTACAACATGTGCAACAAGACTGTGGCCTTTTCCCTTGCAACAGGCTTGGATGTTGCCAATCGTTATTCTTTTGGAAAAGCTGATATGGCCGCTGCCATGAATGACCACGATTATCTCAAAGAGCCATTTGCCACCTATTAGGTAAGATATCCTTGGTATATTTTTCAGTCTCTTACTCCTCGGACTCTCACTTTTTGCTTTTTTCCACACTTGTTCATGGCAATCGATCCTTGAAAGTGTACAAGAGAACAAGAACGATTTTTAGTAATTATTGTTGGTGAAAGTCTTCGTTTTCTTTTTCAAGATCTTGTTTTCGAAATAGCTACAAAGATTCTGAATACACCTTTAGCAACAGAAATAGAAATAAATATTATTGTATTGATATTCAACGTATTATTCATCATGTTTCACGTGTAGCCATCTTTGATTGATTGGCAAACCAAGAAAAATGAAATGACATGTATGGGATTAACGCAAAAGAACTCTATAGATCATTAAAAGTGTAATGAAGACAGTTAAAAGTTTGGCATTCGGCTAAGTCTGAAACTTCCTAGGAATGTATTTTGAACAAAAAAAGTTTGGGGAAAATTTATCACATTATTTATTCATTCATATATAATGCTGTCACTTTTAGGTTGAAGAAAGAATAAAAGTGACGCCCAAAAAAACCTTAACGATTGAGATTAACACTCGCAACCAAAGATTAAACCCGATTTGGTTCGAAGAACGACAGTGGAGACTGACTGCATCCCGATTCGGCGAGATTTGCAAGGCCACCGAAAGACGGAATATGGACAAACTTTGCGAATCCCTTTACTCTCCCTCCGTTTTTCAAACGGCTAGTGTTGGTCATGGTAAATATATAGGGTAATGATTTTGTCTAGATTAAATAATGTTTTATGTCTATTCTTTACCTAGGACAAACTTATGAACCTGTTGCCATCAATCGTTTCCAGCAGGCAATGGGAGTTAAAGTCGAAGCTTGTGGCTTTTTTGTGGACCAGGATGCTCCGTTTCTTGGTGCCAGCCCTGATGGATTATGCACTTATAATGGAACGAGAATGCTCGTTGAAGTGAAGTGTCCCTTTAACGGAAGGGAAGAAAACATCGCACCGGGGCCGCACTTTGATTTTCTTGAACAAAAATCACAAGGCGGACGCTCCATGCGGTTAAAGAGGAATCACAACTATTATTATCAAGTCATGGGTCAAATGGCAGTATCCAAAGTCCATGAATGTATGTTTGTGGTCTACACTCACAAAGAACTCTTTCTGGAACGCATCGCTTTTGACAAGGAGTTTTACTTCAATGAGATTTATCCAAAACTTGAGGCGTTTTTCCACAAATTCTACAAGCCCTTTATTGCCCTTCATGCTTTTTAGACGTCACTTTGATTCTTTTTTCAACGGAAAGGTTTCAAGAACTTTTATTTACAATACAACCTTTAAAATTGCACAAAGCAAAACAAACGAAAATGATAAGTGAGCTCTTTGGAACCAGATGACGCGTCATTTCACTTTTTAATATTCTGAAACGCTTTGCTAACCCAATCACACGCTCAACATGTATTCTTTTTGAGGCAACTCGTCGATCATTGACCACATCAACTGGATCCAATTGTGATTTTCCGCGCATAGTATGCGGCGTCTTGACGGTCACCCCTTGGGATGCAAACAGATCCTGAACCATCATTCCTCTATCCGCCATGATCACGTCATCTTTTTCGAACATTCCGTCCTGTAGGAGTTTTGATCGTTCAATGATTTGTCGATCGCTTGTTGACCCACCATAGACATCACTCACGTAAGTTACTACTCCACGTGGATTGATTCCGATGACGGTTTTTAAGGTGTTGTGGTGTTTATACGTGCTCCATGATGCGGCTTGGGACTTGATGTTGGAGGGTCTTTCGATGAAAACCTCTGTCGCGTCAAGAATTACTCTTGTGTTTGGACACTTCCGCCCAAAATCGATCGGAGTATATATTTTACAAATGTCTTTGGGTAGCCAAGGCATCATATCTTTGAGGTGGAAATAAAGAAAACGCAGCATTGTGTCGAAAACCTTGGGCACAAGGGTGGAAGAAATTCCAAAGAGAAATTGGAGCTCCAAATCCGGTTTGTTGGTTCTCAGCTTGATCAGGGTCAGAAACAACTCGTTCTTTCGAGTAAGTTGTCGACATCGGTAATCTAACCCATGGATTGCGGGTTCCAAGCAAGTAAAAAGGTACATGAAATGTTCAAAGTCCTTGAACCCTGTGAAGTACTGAATAGCCTGGGAATCATTAGCAAAGGCTTCCACATCAAAAGTTGACAAATAGGCTTGGACAGCTTTATCCTGCAGTTCGGATTCGAAATGATCAACTGGCAATAAAGTGGTTTGTACTTCTCGCGTGACCTCTTTAGCATCAGTTTGTTCGTTCGGTTCCCATTCCTCCACACCCTTTTTGTCGCTTTGGTGGCCAAACGTGATGATGTTATCGCATTCTAGCCTTTTCTCGACTTCCAAGTTAATGGGCAGTATAAAATGAGTTCCAAATGCGTCCTCGCTAAACTCGAGACGGTTTGCTTTGATCTCATCATCGACATCCTCATACGGTAAGTTTACAGGAAGACATAATTCCGATTCCTCTGGATGAAAGATTTGGCTATCGCGAAAGTCGACCTCATTAGATGAGGAGCTAAGAACGCATCGATTGGATCCCTTTGGATCATGGATTTGGCTTTCACGAGAGACGACCTCATTAGGTGAGGGGATAAGAACGCATCGAACGGATTCTTCCGGGCTTCTCACTTCCTTCTTTTCAACAAGGTCATCGTCCATTTGGATTGAGTCATGTTCCACCGATTTTGTCAATGCATCATTGGATTGAGATGAGAGGCGTAATTTGTTGTTGTCTTTATTCCAATGAATGGTGTTCTCTTGGTGTAGCTCATCGGTAACCATTTCCTCTTGACGACTGGCAGAAGTGCTTCCGATTATTCCACGATGTTGTTCAGGGCCAATCACTCGATCCATTGCGATTGCCCGGGATTCTGCTCTCCTCGCTCTATCGCTTTTGACTTGTGGTTCGTTCCGAGTTGTCGATGTGGCGGGCGTCCTTCGCGGAAAAATGGACGGAACGGCGGTCCGCCTGAGCCTTTGGGCATATGGAATTGACAATATAATAAAAACTGGACCATGGATTCATATTTTGAATCAAATTAGCATTTACCTCTTGTTTGGTGTCCCTGTGGTGCAAATACATTCGGTATAAAAGTCATCTTCACGAAAGTGAGCCGCACAAATCCTTGAGCTTGCTTTTGGAGTCCACAGAACGTACTTGGACTTGGCGCGTCTGATGGCTAACCTCCACTTGTAACAGAGCTTTCGGTCGCCTGGAAACTTGTGGTTAGCGGAATTTTTACATCTGGGCACGACGCAACGATAAGGCATTGTTGGGTTCAATGTAATAATCGAACACACATGACATACGGAGAATGTTACGAACAGCCAAAGGGACTGTTTGTTTGAGCTATTTGACTATAATTCCATAGGGCGCACTCTAGCGGAAAATGCCAATTTTTTCAGGGCAGAGGCTTTAGATTTTGAGACAAACCTTGACGACAAAGCGCTCAAGCGCGTGCAGAGCCTGAAAGATTTTATCATTTTTTATTGCTCATATTGTAAAGAAACTGTTATTCACCACTTATTTTTTTTCCTGCACCGACTTTATTTTTGGTTCAAGAGTTGTACGACCCTGGGAAAGCAACGCCCCTATGAGGCAAGTCTGTCCCTAAATGAAACTATTTGAACTATATCTGCTCCTTTTTCTCTCCCCTCCCAAGTTTCAGAACAACTATTAGGGTTGTTGATTTTTTCGTAACTTTAGTTTCCAAAGTTTTAAACAAATCCAATACTCATACTAACAACCCCTAATCACCAACTCTTTTAATAGCATGGTGAAGGAAGCTCCAAAACATGATAAAGGGAACAAGAATCTTATCGAGGTTGAGTGATTCAACGTATAAGAAACCGATAACTTTTTATATGCTCCTTAGGAGCGATGTTATTTTTTTTCATGTTCAGTTCAAGAATTACAAAAGTTTTTGAGAGCTTCTCATTCGTCATTCAATGACCATCAAGAACGCTGAGGTATTTTTTCTCCACAAGCATTGGAATAATCATGTGCCGAACCGGAAGAAAGAACAGGATCACCAACGGGAAAATCATTTTCGCGTACGGCCAGGGAGCAAATCCAAATGCACAGAGAACCAACAATTGACAACATTGGCACATCGTGAAGGTATGGATTTTTCTTTGGGGAACTTGTCGGATGTAGTGATTGGGAGGGTACGCAGCTTGCTCCATGAATAAAAGCATGATTCTTTCGAACATCTGATTACCGTATAACGCTGTAATGGCCAAGTACAGGAAAAGACCGTCCAACACAGGGGTGGGAATAAACGCCAGTACTGATCCCAGAAAGAGCATGGAGATGCCAATAAGGATGTTGCTGAACAGGTTGGTGAGTCTGGTCTCCCGAACTCGAACAACAATATCCTTAACATAACCATTTTCGACCCTCTCCTCGGTATCTGCCAGGCACTTCACATGAAGTGGGGAATGCGGCAGAACGGCATGTAAGAAAGGGAAGCCAAAAATGCAAAGGAAAGCATTAATAAGCCCAACCACTAGGAGATCCCAATGGTAGGCATTTCCCTTTTGAAGGCGATTATCTGGGCTGTTAACCATCGCGGCACTGATATTTTGATCCATGAAAAATAGCAGAGACAAAGAGAATCCTAATCCCATAGCTCCAAAGACCGAGCCAACCGAGAGAGCCCCAAAGTTCACCACTTGAAATACGTTGGAGGTTGGATTGTAAGGGAAGGTTTTCACTTCGACACCAGAGAACAAGACTGTTCCAACGAGACTAAATACCACCACAGAGACCGGTAAAGCGTAATCTGAAAGAATTTCGCGCTTTCGCTTATTCAGGAAGGGCGTCTTTGTGAAGTCAAAAAGGGTCACTCCCAACCAAAGTGTTCCAAGCATGAGAATCAACGACAAGAAGCAAACATCGGGATGGCACTCATGCGAGTGGGTTTGGCTGACCGTGGCTGCAGTGACGTTGGTTACCGCGGAAGCCAATGGACTGGAAGCATCGGTTGTAGATCCACTAGGGTAGCAAGTATCCGACCAATAATGTTTGTTGAAGGTCTTGACCATGTTCTTCGTGGAGTCCGTGATGAAAGCAATAGTGATAAAGTTCGAGAAAATTTCTTCTGTCGACCTCGAAGAGTATTTCATCAATACAGACATGTTGAAGAACGAGTACAAAATTAAGAAGAATGTGTTCCACAAGCCAATCATCGCATAGAAGGCCAAGAAATCGATTTCAAAATCCTCGGCAATTGTGTAGATGATCTTGATAAAGAGAGCTAAGGGAGCCGTTGTCATTACCACCACCAACGGTTGTCCGGCGAGTAGCGTAAACGTAATGGCACCAATAGTCTGCCCAACGATCACTTGTTGAACACTGATCTTTCCGTGAGTGTTGGAAGCGTTCAACACACCTAAAGCAACAGCGGGGAGAATGACCGAAAAGTAAAGAAACAAGGTTGTTGCTGTGGTTTTCTGGATGGTGTTTGGGCCCACAATCCCATCCTTGTAATCATCGAGATAATACGGCAACCTTCGCATCAAATCCTCTTTGATGCCATAACCAAATTGGTACCATTTTAAGTCCGTATCTTTATTGTCGTCATTGGGATCTGGTTTTCCAGGGCCTCCATTGAGTTCAGGAGGGGCTTGATGTTCAGCAAACATTTCAGTGGTCTTCCTGATACTCTCCTTGAACTCTTCAACAGTTGGAGCGGTAAGTAATTCATGACGAAGTCCCATGTCACTAAAGAGAGTGGCAAAAGTACGTCCTGTCTCTAAGGCGGACTTTGTCTTCTTCACTTCACTTGGGCATAGAATGAGGATGAAAAAGCGAACCTCTTCTGCATTTTGCCCTAAATTACATCGGTGTTTAAGGCGAGCAATGCCTACATGTCGTTTCCTGAGTGTAGGAATAGTTACAGCGCTGCATAACCATGTTTGCTCCCAATCATAATGTTTGCCTCCCTTGCTGATGGTCCCTTGAATGTGATCAGTTAATTGAGTATGGGTGTCATCGGTAAAAATTAGGGATTTTAACTCTTGATTTGTCACGGTCTCTTTTGGATCCTTCATCATCATTCCCAACATTTTATCCACGATGTGACTGATCTCGATTTCTGCCAAATCCAGGAAGACTTCGGATTTTTGGAGAAAGTTATTGATATCCCGGGTGCCACGAACTTCCTGAGCAAAGTCCTTCTTCTCCACTGACGCCACCTGCGTGTGCTGAAGTGAAACATCGTGGAGGGTTTCATCAATGTCTTGGGAATGCTGGCGATTGATCCTCTCCGACATAGGGACACTCAACTTGCGCCGTGTTGACATTTTGCGACTTCCGGTGGAAACTGAAAGTAAAGAAAGAAACATTCTGAAAACCGTTTTCTAATCCCATTTGGGCTTTGATTTTTTGTTCAAGCTTTGAATGATTGCCTTCGGGATTACAATTCAACCTTGGGAAGAATAAGCCATCGTCAATGCTTCAAACTCATTTTCACTTTCTTTGTGTAAGACCAGAGTAGACCGACCCTCAGAGCAAATGACAACATACAGATCTCCTTTTTGCCTATCCATTGCATCATCAGCAAGCTAAGGTACATCCAACCTATCCGTTCATCCTTGCTTGCATGCACCTCTCGACTCAATGAAGACTATCGCTTATTGCCCGGAGGGCTCAGCTTGATTTGGAAACGTCTTAGCAACCAAGTGTTTTGCCACGAGGCTCACAACAGTAGTCTACTTATGCTCAGAACCTTCACTCCTCTATTTGCAAGAATTCATGGCATAGTCCTCTTCTTTGAACAATAAGAACCCCTCAAACCCTCTCTTAAGTTCCTTGCAAATTTTCTATTAAAAAACCTTGGGGTACTATATTCTTTACACCTTAACTTGGCCTTCTTACCGACTATCGACTTGAAATTTCGGATCCTCGGTAGCTAATTAACACGATGTCTTCACTCGGCACAGGTCTTACGTTGAATGTGAGTGATAACAAAGAAGTCGTACTGCTCAAAATATCTACCCAACACTACCAAAATTCGGTCACTTGTTTCCCTTCTCGCACCAGAGTCCGGTTTACATGCATGGTCAACCACATTCTACCGAGCGAAAGTCGGCTGAAACGACTTCGACGCTGTAACCTGTACGTACAGTACATGTAATAAGGGCCCCTTTTAAACTCGAGGCAACGACGACCGAAGATTTCGAAGACGCCTCTTAGTTGTCTCATAAGTGAGAGCACAGGCTCGAATACTGTTCAGTGCCAATATCAGACAATTTGAAAATAGAGACAGGTGGAAGAGTGCAATCATACCTGATTCCAATCCAACTAGATTAAGACGACTTTTGAGACTTGGAAGTTTCCATTTTACAAAACAAGCTAGTTTTTCACATGGATTCAGGGTGGCCAAACTTCAGGCTTATACGTACACTATTACTTTTTCTTTGAATATGTCTGGTACTGGTACTGGAACTACTTAGAAATCCTTGGGCTGGTGGATGATGTTTTTTTCCTTGGATGACAAAGTTCATTTAGATTAGTACAGTATCAACCATTCATGACATGCTCTTGACTTGATATGGACCAGGAATCCAGTTTGGCGATTATATCTTATTCTAATGAAGCAACGAAACTGCGAAAGTGCGTGGTAATTTCGATACTAGTTTTGTGGGTTTTCGTTAGCCATGTTTGCCAGACGGTTTTTGTGATGCGATTTGCCTCTTTAAATCGATATGTGAACTATTTAGGCTTCATCACATTTCTAGTTTCGCGTGGAATATTACTTAAACTGCTTTGTGATGGTAACAGGTTTGATTTGATGGTAGGTTGAAGATCAAAAATATTTGTGTAAAAATGGCAGAAAACAACCGTTTAAAAGTTAAGGTGTTTGATTAAATAATGAGGGTTCGCAATACCAATTCATTCCGGCATATTAAGTCTTTTGATGTAAACATGGCACGAGAACATCCACGTACCCCCCAAAAATGTACAAATTAAAAAAGATAAAAAAGAACATTCGTTTGTGATGTTTTATACATAGCGAGTCAATTTTAGTTTGGGGATAAATCACAAAAAAGGTTTTGAACCATGCTAGTTTAGAATGGAAATATTTCCATCAGAACGTAATGCTTACTAAATATATTAGGATATTAGTTATCTTAGGTGCGCTCACGAATGATTGCTTTGATTGTAGTAAGAACTAAAAACTGAGTTTGTAAAGAAAACTTTTTTTTTTATTTTAGACTGTGTGAGAGCCTGAATTGCTCGACAGGTTTACGTCCGAAATAGAGTTCCATTTCAATAAGGAGTTATTTTTCCTCGTAATTTCTTTCCTAGTGCATTGTACGAACATTTTGATATTAAGTACTTATTACAAGACGATCGGAAAGGAAAAGTGGCTCTTTTTCGCTAATCAAACTCTGAAGCGATTAAAACAAATACGCGTAAGCATTGGCTAATTTGCACTTTTTTAATGACTCTGCTCAATGTCAGACAAGTAAGGATCTTAGCCACAGCAATGGCAATAGAAACGTTTCATAACATTTTGTGGTAGTATAGGAATAACTCTGGATATTAAAATTCTTTTGCATTAACCATTCGAACTCGTATCGGGTATCTAGGTATGTTAGGTAACTTACCGAAAGAACAACTCGAAAACAGAAAAACAAAAATTGAATGCAATATTTCTTGACATGCCTGGAGAACCAATAAACAAAAGTTAATGTCAACTCGCTTGTTTTGCTATACAATGTGTTTTCTATTTTTTCTTCATACTTCCTCTTTTCCTTTTGCCCTCATGTATTTTTTTATAACTTTGCAATCAAAGTCGTAATCGTATAAAAACGATTGGAGCTAGGAGCTAGGAATGAAAGATATGAAACATCCTTAAGCCATTTACTTTTTAAGTAGGTTCGAACAGATTGAAGACAAATAGAATGATGTTTCGAGTGACCGCCGTAATGGCTGATTTCTTGAACATCAAAATTTGTTACAAATTTGATCGAAAGCCATTCACATGTCAGCAGTCTCTGCATAGTCGCTGAACAGGATATTTTGCACTTCTTATCTTCATGTGAAAAACACATACTGTACGTACAAGCTCTAACTAACACTGAACGCATTAAATAATTCGAGCATGCACGTACGATGATATTGGGTCCCTGCAATTGATCATCATACAAAGCACAAACATCTCAGAATTATGTCTGTTCATGTGGCGAAGTGAGTAGTTAGACGACCTTGAAGACTACATAATTAAGAACTTGAACATGAAATCCGTATGCCTTCTGATGTCCAATAAAGCAAGCAACTAATATTTCAATGAAGACATTGTTTGATGGTCAACGTGGAATTACATAAGCAACAGAATGTACGGTCCTTCACTTCGACTTTAAAGGCCGACAATTCGCATAAATGTACAGACGCGCCCGCAAGCTAATAAACCTTTGACTATCGTCACACATAAAACGACGATATCTCACCCATTAAACCATGATGATCCATGTTGGTAGCCAATTTCAAATGGCAAAACCAATTTCACTAAAAGCCACCTTTCTTTCCGTTGGATTGATAGGAGCTTTGTCGGGTTGCAACAAAGGCTGACACTGGATAATGAGATACTCACTCCGTCCATAGATCTTACTCAAGTATTTTTCTCCTTCAGCTTTCTCATTGGACAAGGACAGCCGAAAGTAGTAGTAATAACTTCAACGTGGACATTGTTGTCACGCCACGCAGCCTTACGCACTCAGGATATAAACCGAAAGCAACATCCTCATCATCGTTAGCCTCACAACCCACGCTTTCATCAGATCGAGCGAGGAGCAAGACTACATAGTGCTCCATCATTTGAGCCTATGGTCCAACATGGGACTTGAGTACAAGTGCACTCAATGCTCCAGGAACGAGACACAAAGACTTTCATTATTAGACTTAATTGGCACTTACTCTTCCGATGTTGATTAGAGGAACTAGAAATGCTAGCCCTGGCTTGGCCCATAGAACCTCTTGGGTTTTCCAAAAGTTTTCCAACTTCTTCGTCAGAGCCACTCGAGGTGCCAGAAGAATCATTTGACATAACTCTGTCCTCAGGAATGGAGGCTGGAACATGTGCTTCATTGCGAGAGTTTTTCCGGGAAGACGACATGATTGCGAGGCCACCAAGCAAATGAAACACAAACTCCCGCTTGAAACGATTAAATGTAACCGACGTGACATGTTTACAATGGGCAAAAAAACTTCAAAAGTTTGCTTAGCTTTGGGGTAGATAATGCTTTCGTCAACACTGTCGTTTATGATTGGGTATGAATGATCAAGCATCTTGGGCACATAATCCGGCTGAACGGCTTTGCCTCCTTCTTGCCAAGAATTTGTTTACCATGCGAAATAGCCAATTTAGCGTGGATTGAAGGTAAAACGAGTGTGTGCGCGAATTGATATCAATAAAGACCTTCTGTTGAAGGTCTTATGCCAGGTATTTATGATGAAAAAATTAAACGGCTTATTGGTCAAAGGTAGATTTGCTGATGGGACTGCGCAAGAGCAAGCTAACACCATTGTCATCTTGTTGGGCGAAAATTCATTGCGTCAATGTTATGGGTAAACAATAAAGGGTGGAGGGACAACAAGCTCAAAGAGAAAATGTTAAAAATAGACCAAGCCATTGAAACTTATCCTTCCCCTTAAAGTACGAATTTGAACCCAGTTGGTTTTAGCACGATGAAAGTGACACATCTGATTTGTATCATCTTATTATTTCTGGGATCGATTAAGGCCCGATTATCATCAGAGGTGTGGGAAGAAGAAATGGAAGACATCGAAGACCTTTTAGCCGAGGGCAAAATCATTGGAGGAAAAAATGCCACTCGTGGTCAATTTCCGTTTGTGGTGGGTTTGTGGAGAACCAACACCCGTCATCCATTCTGTGGAGGCTCACTCATATCAAATAGGTAAAAAAATTAAATGTCTCTTACAAAAGCGGAACTTTATTCGAACTCAAATCATTTCTTACTAGATTCGTCTTAACGGCAGCCCATTGCGTCAAACGAGAGCGTCTAAGTTCTTTCAAGGTCGTGACCGGGGATCTCGATTTGAACACCAAAGAACCGGAAGAGCATATTTGGCGTGTTTGCAAAATTAAGATCCACCCTTACTACTCCAGCCATGACGTAAAAAATGACATAGCCCTCCTGAAGTTGTGTCTCCAAGTTCGTTTGTCCTATGCCGTTCAACCAATTGCCTTATCAGAGAGGAGAAACGCGGTGCATGCGGGTGATCGGACTACTGTAGCTGGATGGGGAGTTCTTACAGAAGGAGGCCGACTTTCGTCAATATTGAAGTACGTGCCAGTGGAGGTTTTTTCTGAAACAGAATGTCGACGGGCTTATCCCTGGGTGACCAAGAATCAGATCTGTGCCGGGATTAAGCAAGGAGGAAAAGATTCGTGTCAAGGGGACAGTGGGGGACCCTTGTGGTGGATTGATCCCAATAGTAGAATTCGTCGATTAGTGGGCATTGTGAGCAATGGCAAGGGATGTGCCAGGAAAAGCTTCCCAGGCGTGTACACCAAGGTCTCTGCTTACTTCGACTGGATTTTGGAAACAATGGCATCAGGTCTCTAGGGTGCAAGGAAAGTAAATTAAATTGGAAATGGATCTGAAATGAGCAGATGTCAAGCCTTTTGAGTTATGTTATGTATGTCAACCGCGAACTAATTGAGACAATCAGAGGATTTGCCAAAGCAAGGATGAGACAAAATGTGGAACTTCCTCTTAAGTCAGTTCCTAAAGCTCAAATAAATATTTTGCTCCCTCTCAATAATGATTGGATTACTTCATTTTGAAGAACAAGAAACTGTAATTAAGGCCGAAATGCAAAGAAAATAAACAAAATGCATAATGGGAGAAATAAACAACTTCAATTTTTTTTTTGTAAGATATTACAATTTATGGACTGAACGTGATTTTAGCTGTTATTTCCGTTTTCGCATTTGGTTTTAATTGTGACTAGCAACCCAAAATCAGCCTGACACTTTTTACAATGGAGCCCACTTTCGGTTTCGGGGTTTTGTTTAATTGCCCTTTGTATCCACCACGAATTAGTTGTGCATACAAAAAGAAAAACACAATGCAGCATACGGGTAGATATCAAACTGCTGGATGTCTTACGACCGACTGCTTGGATGCAGCATAACCTGGTGGTTTCAAACTTACGGTGACAAAAGTTGTTTGAAATACTGCCAAAAACGGGGACTCACTGGCATTTGAAAAGTCCCATACTGCCATATTCTGTTACTTCTTACCGAAAACAGTCTCGTTTTTGATCATTTCATCTCATTTTTCACGTTGAAAATTTTGGATGTCGTTTTCAGGTCGAAAATTACACAGCCATTTTCCGCCATATTTTGCCACTTTACAAATTTCCC
>CM021322.1:5076427-5111857 GCA_010645155.1 Tigriopus japonicus
ATTTCAAAGGTATAAATAAGTGATTTAAAACACTTATTTAACAAAGTAAATAATTTTTAAAAACACTTATTTCACTTTAAGTTGAATTCACTTTAATTTTACACTTACACTAAAACACTGGCAAAAGAACTCAATAGGAATAATTTTAAGAGAAATCATTGCAAAACTCATTTTGAAGAAGATAAAAGGGGGACTGCGATGATGTTTAGTACTAGACGAACAATGTCCACTTCATGGATGGGAAGTACAGGGTAGTCACACCCTAGATTTTAGTCGAAGTTTTTGACAAAACAAGATGACATAGCCACTTTTTGACTTAAATAACATGAAAAGAAAAGGTGTTTACCTAACATTTTGTAGACTTCATCTAAGCAATTTAGTCACTATTAGGCTATGTAATGTGCGATCAAATCTGGAATGATTTTTCAGAATAGAGTGTGCTTAATTTGAGGAAGAAAGCCCCCAACGAATTTTACTATAGCTCATATTTTATATTATTTGAAACAAGAATCCTTGCTGTCAAGATCTTATGGTCAATGTAAAGAAGCAGCTTTATGTTTTAGTAGTTTGATTAACTTACAAATTGACAATGTCTGCATAACAAAAAAGACAACTTGGCAGAACTTTATCCATTTATTTCTGATATAAAATCAAAATGTAAGGAAAAGGGGCTGAATTTATGTTGAAGATGCCAAAATATAAAATTAATTTGGCGTCAACTATTTCAAACATGAAGTGAAGATATGAACTCCAAAGACGAAATTTGCGTTAAATAATATTTTTTCCTTAGAAAGTGGCGAATTTAGCCCTATGAATTAAGCGATTCCACGTAGCATTTCAGTTACGTAATAATCAAAAGACATGTCAATTAAATAACTTCAATATTTCTATTATGTGAGATGCCTTTGAAATACGTTCCCCTTTTTTCTCCCAAATTGGTCACACTGCCCTTCAGTTCAGAATAGTTCCCCGTTAAGGGCTGCCAAAGAGAATACCCTATGTTCTTTCGCACCGCAAACTGACTCAACCGAAGCTCATTTCCTCTTTAAAACACCGCGGTATTGTATTGTCAAATGGTCTCAGTGCCATAAAGATAATACATCTTTACTTTGCTGGAGCATTTAAGAATTGAATCTACCAAGAATTTCGCCAAACCATAGAAATATGACCTCATCCAGGAGTATTTCTGGCATCTTTGCGGTTGTATTTGGCAGCACTGACTGATGCAATTGCAATTATTTACGATTCCAAGTGACAAGATACATCTCAATCACATCGAGATTTCAGCCTCAAATTGATCCAATTAGAAACTTTCAAACATGGGAAATGATGGAGGAAGCATCCCCCGACGCGATGAACTCGTCAAAACCAAACAAAAAAAGGAACAGGTACTGAATTTTTATTCCTTTTTCAAAGGGTTCAAACCCTCATTTTCCTGCGTTGCAGAATATCATTAAAATGTCTTAAATTCAAGGTTGGCTCTGTCAAAAATAGTGACCCAACGACCATGTTCAATGGGATATGTAATTCATTGCGATTTGCCCACAAATTCATTACGTGTGAAAGCAGGCCTCCAATCTAAGCCTGTTGTGGCCTTTGACTCTCGAATATGATTTTCTCAGCATGAAACAGACAAGTCTACTTCGCTTCAGACGTTAAGAGGACGAAGAGAGTAAAGATGTTGGGGCCCAAAAATTTATGCCAATTAAATCTATTTCGCGAATCGTCTCCGTGATAGGGAAAGGATCAAATTAACCGATCGCTGTCCATATGTATTGAAATGTAATCGTCGCTGTAGTCGTCTTTTAAAAAGTTTAGTTTTTGATATCAAGTAGAGATAGACGGAAAGAGAACTTAACCGAATCCGAATCCACCTGACTACAAAGTTATGGACACACATAAGAGAGGTCATCGAATTCAGTTTCAGATGTTTTTTAACAAAAAAAAATGTTTTATTTTCTTCTGAAATTCCAGCTTTTATAGTGCCTGTCCCCTTTCGGTTTCTTTAGGCATAACTGAGACCGAAGGAACGAATGCCCATATTTATATATAGTCATAAAGCAATAGCATATTATGACCTTCTTTTGGGATTTCAGAAAGACAAAGACTCTGATCGGTTGATGCGATGGCAACATTGCCATCTCACTCAAGAAGCTTTGGGTCGCCGAATCGTGGCGTGTCAATTAGGCAGGCTCTACAAAAAAGAGGCCGTCATCGAGAGACTTTTAGACCAAGAGAAGCCATTTCCGCCGGATTGCAGTCACATCAAAAGTATCAAGGTGAGTCAGTCGGTATTTTTTTAAATTTTTTATTCGAAATCCAAACCCGCATTGCAAAAGTCCGTGTCGCAAGCGCAAAACCAACCGTTGGTGTTCATAGCCACCAATCGTTTCTCGTAAGGTCTACAGCCTAAAACTGACGAATTGAACACGTCATAGCCCATAATTTCTTCGTAAGTGTGATCGCAGTCTCGCCAAATCTCATTCCATCGATAAGCTGAAAACTCGTAAAGGTTGTTTTTACATATTTTGACCCAGAAACTAGTGTGAACTGAACTTGAACTTACTTGAATAGGTATCGTCCTTGAATTTGATACAATGGCGTACGGGATGATCGACTGTGGCTGGACAATTCACGACCACGCCATTATTTGTGTCTGCTTTGGGCTGAAATCTAGTCGAGTAGCATTGCAATCCAAACACTGTAAAAGGAAATAGTTTTGTTACATTTTTAGAAAATATGCTGCAGCTTTTAGTTCCTCAAAAATAGCTCACCCAAAATTGAAGAGAGATTCAAAAGCAAGATTAAGGCCAGTTCAAGTCGAAGTTGCTGATCCATTTTGGATTTGCGTCTCGATTTGAAGACCAAAATGGACTGATTGGTTGTTGTTTTTTTTGCTTTCTCAATTTAGTGAAACGTATAATTTCATTTCAGGACGTCAAGGAACTGGAGCTGGTTGAAAATCCTAGCTATGAGAACCGAAATCCGTCGAAAGGCGACAATTACATCGACAGTTCAATTGCTCCCTGGATTTGCCCGATGACGGGAATTGAAATGAACGGCCGTTTCAAGTTTATTTTCGATTGGAAAACTGGCAGGGTATTGTCCGACAAGGCCAATAAATTGATCAAACGTGACGATCCCATGAAGATATCAGAAGAGAATGTGGTCATTCTCAATCCCGAAGCAGAAGATATCGACCTCATGATCACCAAAATGGAAGCCCGAAAGGCTCGAGAGAAGGCGTTAAAAAAGGCCAAAAAGGAGTTGAAACGTGGTGGAGAAGCTGATCCGATGAAGAATGGAACAGATGGAGCCCCCAAGAAACCCAAAATCATCGGGAATGTTCCAGCAAATGGTCCTCCTCCGTCGACAAATGAGAAACTCTCCCTCAAACATGGTTCAGTTCAGAAAGATCCGAGTAAAAGTGAAGTTTACAAATCTCTGTTCTCTTCTCATAAATCGGCTCAAAACAAGCCCAAGGGTCATTGGGTTACTTTTGACCCTCGCTACAACTGATCTTAATAGTGTATTTTGTCTTGTTATGTTGTGTCCTCGAAATAATGATACTATCAGGAACGAATCGAATACTTTCATTTATTTCGCAACTTGCTCATCCGCAGCATCGCCAGTGTTACAATTATCCTCTCGGCAAGCACAATAAGTTCCTTTCTCCTCAATCTCGCCAATTTTGGTCTTAAATGGCCAACATCCAGGACCATTGATCCTAAAAGTGTCATAGCCGAAGAGTTGCTCGTACACGTGATCGCATTCTCTGAACACTTTTCCCGGTCTCGAGTCTAGGAATTGAGAATTGGTGTTAAAATCTGCTTGTTTTAAGTTGAGGGGTTAAAGAAGTTAAGGAAGGTGTGAGGGGTTAATCAGTTTGAAAATAACTCAAGACCTGTTTTGAATTTGACACAATATCTCAAAGTGGCTCCGGCCGCATCTCGGCATTCCACAGATTCGCCATTATCCGCAGTTTTTCGGCTCTGACCATTTGAGGAATAGCATTTCAATCCAAAGGCTGGAATATTATATGCAATGTACTGGGGATAATTGGTTGGTTATATTCAATCCTTACCAACACTGGCAAATAATGAGAATACCAACAAGATTAGAAGTCTGTTACCCATGATTGGCGGTTTTCGACTGTTCTTGGTTTTGTTTAATTCTTGGTTGTCTGGCAATTGAAGATATCGATTGTCTTTCTCAAGAGGTCAGTCAACAAAGCGAAACGAGGATCATCCTTATTGCAAGGTTCATAAAATATTCATCGAGCTTTAAAAATCGAAAAAAGAACGAGACAATGGGCTTGAGATTTGACATCAGGGTTTAATTGAATATTTAACATTCAACACTGAAAAGGAACAAGTAGTTTTGAACTTTTGACACGTTTCCGGTTCGTCTTCGCTTTGAGTAATTGCGAGATTTGAAGACAAGGTAGACCAATGCTGAATAATAGATATGGTTGATTACGTGGAAATCGTGTCAAAGTTCACGAGAGGCGAGAATCCCGCGTATTCTGACAAAAGCGTGGCGGCCATGGTTTGGTTAAAATCCTCTTCAAATGCAAATTCTTGCCGATCCATTTGCAACTTACAATTGCGGAACGCCATCTGAAGGTTGGTCAAATTCTGAGCTGATGTGTGAGACCATTGGGTACATCGAAAGGTATGCAGCTCGTTCTGATCCAAGAGCACGCACTTGATCTGGTTCAAGTCGAGCTCACAGCGATCCGTCTCCAAAATTTGCAGGTCTCGGAACAGTGCAATAAAATTGACCAACTGGCCGGGTAGAATTTGCAACGAGAACAATTGCAAATGGTCCACGGAAGTCGACAGAGGACTCTGACGATTGTATCGCACGGGTTGATCCCAATCCGGTTTCACGGAGCAATCGCACAAAACCAGTGTCTCCAAGTTCAAACACTGTCCTATGGTGAGGTAGAGGTCTTCCAAGCTCAGGTCCTTGACTTCGAGTAAATGAAGTGTCACGATATTACGCCCATTGAGACTGACAAAATCCACCACGGTCTGGTCCACGGGTCGGCTCTTGTAATTGAGTCGTAAGAGCCGCATTCGGGGAAGCAAGCCCAAACCTTCGAGGTTGTAGAAGAGGGCCGAGTCCAATGATAACCATTCGATTTGCGGGCAGAGCTTGGTAACTAGCTCCAAATGGTTGGAGGACAAGAGTTCCATGGAGTGGAACAACATGGTCTTGAGGCCGAATTGCGGGAACACGGCTTCACAAGTGTTGAAATCGATGTACGTGAGCACATCGGACATGACATCGTAAATGACGTGGCGTAAGCCGGGCAGACCATTCAATAACAGAGCCACGCCTTTGGGACTGACCCCTTGGAAGAAACCTGGAACAAAAAGTGAAATTCTAGGATGTTTTTGAGTCTGTTGAGTGGTGCCCATTCTAGTTATCATGTTCCCAAAAAATAATTCAAATACATAAAACTAAATCAGTATTTTTACTTTCGTCAAGACGACGACCAGTCTCCTTACTTTTTTCACGCACGCAAAAATTTCACGCATTAAGAGAAACAGTCAAGAATCTGCCAATAGTAACTCGTTGCTAGAACAATATATCAAATATCATTTATACGTTAGATGTATGAATTTTGAAATTTTTTGTTGTTGATTTATCTATTTATAAGAAATCTTATTCCTCGTTGGGGTGGTAAAAAATCCGCAAACATCAAAACAAATTTCAGAAGCAGCAATGTATTTCTTCAAAGTTTATTCCTTTCTCAAAAGATTATACGAAATACGTACGCATTTCAGTCCGCGAGGACATTTTTTTTAAATTGACTTTGTTTTTTTTGGTTTTCATGTGACAAAATGTGCCAGCCATTTCATCAATCTTCGATTCCACCTACCTTGCATGATAATCGTGTGCAGCTTCCGGCAACATAACAACCACGACAATCCCACATTGGTGATGGCCGTGCCCGTGAGGACCACACTCTCCAATTTGGGGCAATTAATGCCCACAATCGAGGCCACGTCATCATCGCATTGCTTGGGCAAGGCCAACACCCGCAAACGATTCATAAACTTCAGGATATGGGCCAAGAGATACGTGGTGATGGCCGGACTATCGGCCTTCTCCAAGTACAATTCCTCGATCTGACTGCATTTAATCAGACACGAAATGGTGGGCATCAACACCCGATCCACGTAACGTTGAGCCCGGAATCGTCGGGTGTGTTTGGGAAAGAACAGAATGATGTATTGCATGAGTTGTTTGCCCACATAATCGTAATGTCCGGCCACTTCCAAAGCGCACAAAACGTGATCCAGGAACTGCTCGTACAAATGACCCGGAACTAATTGGAAGAAATGTTGATCCAACAGCGGGAACACGGCTTCCCACATGGATTCTTGGACGTACACGTCCATGGATTGCGGATCGAGCGGGGGTGGACCGCCCACGGGACCGCCCAATCCCGCCTCGCCCAAGATTTCCAGCGAATGGATCTTTTGGCGATGGAATTCGTACAGCGACGTGGTGGCGTAGATGGCGGCCGTGCGGATGCACAGGTCGTGCAAAGTGGGCGGGCCCCGACCGCCCACGAGCAAGGCGGGCGGGGCATTGGGGTGATTGGAGAGACAACTGCGCAGAATTTGGGCCAATTCCATGCCCTTGGCCGCGATCATTCACCCGGTGCCTTAGACGAGGACGGACATGGTGGTTGGTGGGCGTGGCGGAGGCGGATCAATCACGGGCGTGAACCACTCACTCACTCACTTCACGTTTGAACACGATCGACGGGATCGGAGGAAAAGAAAGTTTGACGGGAAACGGCAGATGGCGCTCACAGCCAATTTGACCTTTGACTGCTGAGATGAGTTTGGCAAACCTGTGTAGTCGGTGTGTTTACCGGTGAATAGGGTTTCCAGATTTAGAGCCATGACGCCGATGAAGCGCTTTTCCCTTCTCCAGATTGAGAAAAAACATGATCAATGCTCCGTTTTAGAAGGTGTTGTAGTTACAGGGCTTTAGCAGACCTGTTCAATTACCTTATCTAGATAAAAGATAAAGATAAAAGATGGTTTATCTTTTATTTTAGTTAAGTTCTCTATCTATCTTTCTCTAGATACTTTTTTCGGGAAAGTATCTTAAAGTATTTTTTTCGAGATACTTTTTTCGGAAAAGTATGTAGAAGTATCTTTATTTAGATATTTTCTTTTGGAAAACTATCTTAAACTATCTTTATCTAGATAATGTGTTCTATCAATCTTTTGTGTTAAAGCATCCATTATGCATTGTTTGGTAAGCATAATGCATTTTCCCAAAAAGTATTTAGAAGTATCTTTTAAAGATACGTATTGTGAAAAGTATCTTGACGAATCTTATCTAGATAGTTTTTTCGGGAAGTTATCTTGAACTATCTTTATCTAGATACTTTTTCAGGAAGTATCTTGAGGTATCTTTATCTAGATACATTTTTTAAGAAGTATCTTAAACTATCTTTATCTAGATACTTTGCGGAAAATACTATCTTATCTCGATACTTTTTCAAAGTATCTTGAACAGGTCTGGGCTTTAGCCGTTCCTCGAAAAAAGGGACGGATTACAGTTCCCGTTTCCTTCATCTGAAATGAGGAACGCGTTACTCCTGAATTCCTTGTGGAAAAAAGGAATGGCATTACGAAGTACAAATTACTGTTTTATATACGCATTAATTTTCAGGATGATTAAAGGTGTGTTTTTAATCATCTTAAAAATTGAAGATAAACTTAAATGCAACTTAACACAAGAAGCGCTAATTGGTGTGCCACGTTTAACGTAAGGTTATTGAATGCAGTGATCCCTTTGAACCTCTGGTGTCTTCTAGAGGGCTAATAGAAAAATGACACTCCAGTACAGTCAGTGGAGATTTGTTTTGAACACGCTTCATTGATCCAGTTGCCAGGGTGTCAAGTGACTTGATTCATTATACATTGCTCTTGTTTGAATGACCAAAGCAGTTGGATGAGCAATTTTGCCACTGACTCCCTAAAAATGCAAGTTTGGGTTGTGAATCACGTGACTTTGCGTGTTCAGTGTCAAATCCCATCCAGTCCCATCACACACATACCGCGGGCTTGGTGACTCACAAACATTTTCGGGATGTTATTTCTCTTTTAGCCCTCTAGTTGGTCTAATTAAAGAAATTGACGTGGTCTCAAACTTTTAAGCCCACTGTATTTTTTTTTTGGGATTCATGACTGGCAAAAATGGCAGTAAAATGTAAGATTAGGCCCTCACCTTCCGTGTCTACTTCATATTACACGTTACCACACGGACAAACAGCCGCATCCGCCCATAAGTTGTTGCGGTTTCTTACCATGCATAACAGAGGTCTCAGATTCGTCCCTCCTCCCCTATCTTTCTCAAGGGAACGGGTCGACGTTAATCCACTAAAAATATCCTCTCGGGAAAAATCTGGACGACCTTATGGCTGGCTTCGTTTACCGGGCAATCGTCAACCCATCGACAAAAAAACGAATCGGACCCCAAGCCATCTCGCGCACGACCCGTGCGTTTTTTACTCGCCCAACCTACGGTGACACTACCGGTGACGCCAGATTTGGGCCACAACATTCTTCCTTCATTTCATCCGGAATCAACAACGTGAGAGATTGATTGATTGATTGATTCACGGACTGACTGAATCCCTTTGGCTTGAGCTCTCTCTCTCCGATCGTTCCTCAATCCCCGTGTCCAGCATGACGGACGACTACGCCGAGCAGAACAGTCTCCTGGAAGAGGAGGAGGAAGAGGAGGACCCCTCGGTGGTGGAGGAGGAGGCCGATCTGAGTTCGGCCCACGACGACCACGACCCCGAATTGGAGGCCATCAAAGCGCGTGTGCGACAAATGGAAGAAGAGGCCGAGAAGCTCAAACAGATGCAATCCGAAGTCGATCAACAGATGGTGGGCGGGGGCGGGGGCGGAGGCGGTGGTCCCATGGGCGGCGGACCCGGCAGTCTGGTCTCGGGGGTGGGCGGGGGATCGCAGAGCAATTTATCCTACGAAGAGAAGATGGAGGTGGATGGGCGGTCCGTGTACGTGGGCAATGTTGACTACGGAGCCACGGCCGAAGAATTGGAACAGCATTTTCACGGCTGCGGGGCCATCAATCGCGTCACCATCTTGTGCAACAAGTTCGACGGACACCCGAAGGGCTTTGCCTACGTGGAGTTCACCGACAAGGACTCGGTGGGCACGGCCATGGCCTTCGATGACTCGCTCTTTCGAGGACGACAGATCAAAGTGAGTGCGAAAAGGAACGAGTACTATCGACATCCGGGAACAACGTTGTTCTGGGAACGCGATGATCATGATAAGCCGCTAGGCCGGATATGGTAGAAGAAAGGGTCCTTTGGGGGCAAAGGTTCGATGATAGAGAGTGTTTTCCGGTCGAAACAGACTCCCCAACCTTCATGCTGGTTGATGATTAAGTTCGCCGAAGTGGTGAAATGCTATTGAGTAAGGGTCATGGTTTTGAAATACGGGACAAATAGTTCTTTGACCAAGTGTGTCACGATTAACGTCCATGTCAATAGTCGGCCAATAAATTAACTTCTTTTTTCCCATGACTAGGTGATGCCCAAACGCACGAATAAACCGGGAATTACCAACTCGCATCGACCTCCTAGGGGCGGAAGGGGCGGATTTCGAGGCGCTTCCAGGGGTGGATATCGAGGGCGCGGCGGGTTTGGAGCCATGCGCAGGCCGAGGTATGCGATAGTGAATGAATAGATGGGTCTGAAACGGGGTTCGACATGTCAAGGAACATTTCAGGAGTGAAGATGGCAAGCCTAGGCCAAGGATTTGGTTCATGGACTATTTCCAGTTTTACAATTTCTTTTTTCAAACGGAGAAAAACTGATAGCGAACCTCTTTTCTATCTTATACCACCTGACGTAAACTCACCTTACATATGGCCAATCTACGAAATTGCATATTGTTGTTCTCGAATAAAAAGAACCTAATACACTAGCTTAGTTCAGCCAACCCTCTCTATACGTGACAATTATCACGGCCTCTCACAGCCTTGATTTTAAGTCTTCTGCTTGAGTAAAATATGCCTAATTTCCAAGTTAAGCCTACTTCCCCAAAGAGTGGCACTTAATGTAAAACATGTCTCTGTTTACGATGTCGACCCCTTGACATAATTTCAAGTAAACTAGATATCTCAAACACATTAATGTCTTGTTTCAGGTACCGAGGGCGTGGCGCTTTCTATTCCCCCTATTAGTGACGAAGGGGTCACTCGGTTTTTTTCATCTGGCACCCCACATTTTTGCTCGCTTCATCATCGCTCATTCGACCCATTCAGCAGGGGCCTCAAACTTAAAAGGAACGGGGAAAAGTAGACAAAACAAAGAGGATAGGAGAACCAGAAAAAAAAAATCAACAAAAAAGATGGGCCGGACACAAAAGAACATTCAACAATCCAAAAAAGAGCCATGTTAATATAATTGTAATTCTCGAAAAGAACAGAAAATGCCCACATGTTAGTTGAGAAAGAAAAAAGGTTTTGATGGTTCAAGAACTTTCAACTAGTTTGAGTCCCCTTGAAGTTTGGCGGAAGTGTATCCGTCTCCTTCAATCTTCATCGTCCAGTTTATTGGGCGGAGTGGACCCATTGGATCTTCCTCTTGATCGGCAAACATCCTTGAGCTCAATCAGGGTAAGTTGTTGCACTCCTCCTCCTCTTCCTCTCCGGCTTATTTGGTCATTTCAGAGCCTACTTTACCGTCAAGTATTGAATGTCGTGGACCCGCGCCATGTTTCCCGTGTTTTGCCCATGATTATATCGATCTATTTTCACACGTTTTTGCTTGATTTTGCCCCACAAACTCATTTCTTGGCTATTCATGCCAGAAATGGCTTTGTCTGGTTGTTGCTGTTCCTCTCTCTTTTCCTTATGTCACAATATAAAAGGGAAACAAACACTTAAAAAAACAAAAAAAACAATCCGATTCCGATGCGTTTATTAGTACATTCTGAATATTTTGACTTAGATTCATGACTCACGGGTGAACGAGATATGGTGTAGCTACTTATTGTTGTTATTGTTATTACTGTTACTGCTGCCATTCTTGGACTTTTTCCGATTAGGAGGGTGCTTTCTACTGGGTGGCAATGAGCCGTAGCTCTCGTCAGAAGTGTATTCCTCGTCCTTGGACCGCAATGGCATGCTCACGGGCACTGCGGGTATCCCGGAATGCTCGGGACTTGGGCTGCGTATGATATCGCCGTCGGGATAAGGCACCAGGTCCTTGTTTTCAGAGTCGTACACGATATTGAGTTGGGTGGAGTGCGCGACGGCGTTGCGAGCCGTGGGTGTGTGAACGGGAAGGGGTGTGTCTTGACTAGTAGGAGTGGTGACCGAACCCTCGACCTTTGTTACGGGTGAAGCCCGTGACTCCACCGACGCCTTGATGTTGCGATCGGGCATGAAAGGCATGCCTTTCTTTAATCCTTCCCGAAATTTCTGCGGCACACTGCGTGCCGTGAGTGAGTGAATCTGAAATAATGAGAGTGAACGAGTTGGAAAACGGTGCACATCACGAAGACTGAACAAGAGAGAAAAAGAGTGGTAAGAAGAACCAATGTTGGACAGATCCATCCCACAGAATCATCATGCTTGATGCTATACGAACCACGGACTTCTTTGGACGACGAGGCTAGCGATGAGAAATTTGATTTAAAGTAGGAACAAATCAATGGCGTTCTGCTAATGGGAGCATGCTTCAGTTGAATGGACGAGATATTTCCAATTTCAGATCAATCAAATATCGGAGTGAAAAGTTGTGGCTTCTCAAAACTATGTACCATATCAAAACATTGAATGAATGAGCTCGCCCTTTCCTGATAAACTTTACCAGAAGAGGGCTAGTCCATTCGTTATGCTAAAGAGTATGCTCTACGCATAGAGAAACTATCGCGCTTCACTCCGATGTTTGATTAGGTTGAAAATAACAATATGAGCTCTACCCAACATATGCCAGGTCTCAATTGCATGAGAACATACCTGATCTACTCCAACTGAAAATCATAATATTCATCGTTAGCCTCGTGGTTTGAAGGAATTCAGTGGTTCTTGGAGGCTAGGATTGTACATGCAAAAAGAGGTGTGGGTCTGGACTAATTGAGCGGCATGCGCAAGAAAATGAGTCTGAATTCACGGAGGAAAAAGACGAGAGAGACACGCGCAAACACACACGCAGCAAACAGTTAGTTGTCAACCATGGCTTTGGGATGAAAGAGTTCCAGATTGGCCTCTGTTCTTAAGGTAGACGAGCGGGAATGAAAGCCTGAATCAATCCAGGTGTTGGAAGAAGAGGACTCTTCACGGAAGGCAAAACCAGATCTTAAGGACTAGAGAGACGGAAAGTGGAAACAGATTAACACAAGCCACCACGCACTGAAATGTCCCAAGCATTTGAGAGACAGAAGTGGGACCATCAAAACAGAAAAAGGGCCGTCCCCATGAAATGAAAACGGACATCGGCCATCTATAGCAAGCTAGAGTCATGAGCAATAAGTACCGTAGTCGTATTATGGTTAGTAGGGTCAGCAGTCAAAGAATGTTGTTCATGTTCCCTCTTCCTAATGGGTATCACAGTTTGAACCCTCTGGCTCAATTGGATCAGAGGAGCAGAAATTGGCGTCGAAGGTTCGGGAGCATCCGAGGAACCGTTGCAATAGATTTGTTGGCCATTTACCGTCACCGAGGACGCTTTCTGACAAGGATTGGCACCGTTTTGATTGATTTTGATCAGGGTCACGTGTCCACTCGGATTGGAACCCGATTCTGGACCAGAAGCGCCAATATTCGAGTAAAAGCCAGACTCTTCCATGGAATTCTGCCCGAAGCATTCCTCATAGATGTTCTCGTCCAAAGGATCCTCGTCGATGGTTGAGTAGATGTGATCGAATTGCTCTTCATAATCGTGGCCCGATCCCGAAGGACTGGATTCATCCGATGTGAAATGGGTCTCTTTGGAAATTTTACGTAATCCCGGTTCCATCATGATTAATGCGTCCTCGATATTCGATTCAGAGGCATATTTCTGGTGGAGTTTGCTCAGCCCTTTGGCCTCCGGGTCGGTTTCTCGATCCAAGCTATGGCGTTTCCATAATTCTGTGGGATGTCGCTTGGACGATATCTCGAGATCGCTCCAAATGAAATGATTCGGGTTAGGTTGACGTCTGCCTGACGGGACAAAATGGCGTTCTTCAGGGGTCAATGGCTCATTGGGTTCTTCTGGTATCGAGGCCAAGGAACTTCCAGTGAATCGGCTTTGAGAGAATCCGTCCATGCTTAGACGGAAATTGTCTTCATCCTCGGAGGAATATGGCCAATCATCAATAACTCCATCCTGATTCACGGGCATCTTGAGCGGGGAATTCAAGTCAATGTCCTCGAAATAATCGTCTTCTTCATCATCATCATCAGCTCCTATTATTTGTGGTTCGAAGTCGAGATCTTCCTCTAGAACCACTTGACCGTGAATGGTCAATTCTTCGACCTCGGCCTCTTCTTGTTGCAAAGATTCAAGATCGTCCAGACTTTCCTCTAGGGAGTCTGGAGAGTGAGAGGATTCGCCACTCTCACTTAAAGACGAACTAATGTCCAAAGTGGACGGATCATCGGGGTCTTCTTGGCTTTCATCCGAAGAGAATTCGGACAGAGATTCGAAATCGTTGGGCGGGTTAGATGTGTTAGTTGGAGAAATTGGCGAAAGATGGTCGAATTTCGGTTGTCGTGCTTGGTCAAATGAGTCGATAGGAGAGCAAGAAGTCGATCCGTTCTACATGTTAAATTAGAGTTACGAAATGGATTTCATCTTGGTCAAAATGTCAATGCAAAATGAATTAACTATATGTAGTCATGCTTGGAGTTTTAGTACAATAAACTCAAGAGTCTCCCTAAAGTACTCTTTAACTGTTACTGAGTAAAGCGTTTTGGGTTATGGTTTGTTCAAAAAGAGACAGAGAAGGGACAAGAGTTCCTGTTATTGTATTAACCTTATCCTCACCTCTTGCTTCGATGTTTGAGAACTGAGTTTCATCAACGCCCTCGGTTTATTCTGAAAGGATAAATCATTGTCATGTTTCAACTAACACATTCATTTCTTAGGAGTCTCACCTTTTTGGAACCATCTCCAATCTTGACCTGTTGCTCTACTTTTGGAACGGTTGGCTTAGGTTGAAATTTGGTGGCCAGCTCTTTTACCGAGGGTAAAGTGGCCAAACTATCGTTCGATCCTCCAAGTGATTCGGTATCATGGAGGATTTCTCGATCCGGTGTGGCCATGGATTTCACCGAGGACACCGTAGACGAGGTCAGATCATCCGAATCACTTCTCTCGCAAGAATCAGAATGGATGAACACCTCGGAAGTAGAAATGCTAACCTGTTTCTTCTTCAGGCCATGATGATGGTTGTTGATCTTGGTTTTGGGCGGAAGATGGGGTGGTACCAAGGAGTCATTGGACACGTATTTGCCCTTAGGAGGCAAGGGTGGAGCACTTCGACCACTACTATAGTCGGAATCCACCGATAATAAACTATCCATACTGCCCAAACGATGCGAGTTCGATTTGCGGAGTTCCCAAGTTCGGACTCGCGTTCGCTCTGAGCGATTCATCTCGATTTGTTTCTGAAATCGAGCAATCTCCTCCTCCACTTTTGATCTCTGGAAGAATGTTCATGGGAAATTATCGATTTAGAATAACAAACCACGAGTTCTTGCACATGGGAGATTCTTACATTCCAGTCCTTTTCGGATGGTGACGAGTTTGGACTTTTGTTTACTTGAGGAGGTTCCACGTGGTTCTCGATGGGTCCTGGATCCGATTGACCCTTTCGTTTCACCTCGTGCTTAATGTCCTGGAACAAAAGCCAATAATCGTATTGAGACAGTGTCCTTTGGAAATGGACCGAACACCATATTTTTTAGAAGCAATTAAGAATCTCTGTTCACTCGTTATTTCCCATCGCACGCAGACAAACGATCTCGAGGTGTGGTCAGAAAATTCACACCAAACTTCAAGTGGTGGAAGATGATTTTGATGAAGGGGAATGCAAGAGTGCAACAAAGGGAAGCCCACAAAAGAGACGGGAATTTGGTTCATTCATCGGTCTTACCAGGAAACAATAAATGAAGCTAAAACAAGGACCACAAGAGCTAAATGAGGAGCCCAACAAAGCACACTTGTTTCAGTCAATTCAGACCCTTTACAGATGCATTAGACCTTTGGTTCTGGGGTTGTAAATCCAAATTGTGGCCATTTCGTAGGATAAAAGGACCCTTCCTGTATGAATGACCACACATGCCTGAGTTAAACCCACATTAAAATGGGATCTGGAGTTCCTCTTGGGAACAAGAGATAACGAGAGTATTTTGCTTCAGAGACTGTTGCGTCCAAAAAAAGACCAACATGGAAGCAAAACGGATGGGTTGAATTGCTAACGGTCGGCGTTAACGATTGTCGGAC
Organism: Tigriopus japonicus; assembly: GCA_010645155.1. Taxonomy (NCBI): domain Eukaryota; kingdom Metazoa; phylum Arthropoda; class Copepoda; order Harpacticoida; family Harpacticidae; genus Tigriopus; species Tigriopus japonicus. Next base: position 5,091,942 of record CM021322.1, read on the forward strand.
AAACACTCGGTTTTAGAAATGTCATTTCCGCTCTGATCTCCAAAGCTGCGATGGATTGCCCTATATATATCTACGTACACGCATGCACAAAGTGTTAAGGAGACTGGAAGCTGATAACGATCAAACGTATTGGAACAACTAAAAAGTCGACAATTTTCAAAATACGTTTTTTTCCGAGAATTGCGTAAATACATTATATTGCCATGTTCATGTAAAAAGTAACAGAAAAAAACATCAACTTGAAAGCTCGACTCGACATGTCAATCAAACGGTTAAACATGACCAAGACCATGAAAGATTGCATGCACGGGTTTACGAAGAATCCAAAGAGTTTTTTTACCCCGATTGTCGACACTGACGATTCGTAGTAGCAGAAATAGAGAAAGAGATAGATTGGTGGTTAGCACGTTAGCACTGGCGAAAATTGCCGCAGTTCCCGTCCATAATAAAGCTTGAAACTGGTCGTCGACTTGAGAATAGAATCAATGCCCGTGCCTACCTTTGGATGCGAAGTCGAAGTCACGGTTCTGAAAGGGGGTGAACTCGGCGATTCCTTCGTATCTGAGCTCGATGAAAGCCTCTTGAATTTGGGTACTTCTTCCATGTCGCCATTGATATAGTAATCTCTTCGATAACGGGCAGAATTGATAGACCTCAAGCCGCAATCAATCTTACGAGGCGCGTTCAAGGTCATCATAAGGTCGTTGTGGGACGTGTTTACGGATCTAAAGAGGCCTTCCTTTTGAAAGGATTTGTCTGTTGAAGATAATCGAACCTCGAGGGTCTTACCTGACGAAATCCGTTGGTGATGAAAGGTGGAGTGAATCTCGACTTCCCCTGGTGAGCCTTCGCTCAATATTTTCCTTGCTATAGGGGTTATTCAGTAGCGAAATGGCATTTTCCGTCCATTTCCGGTGTTCACGATCCGCAATTGTACCTTTAAAAACCAAATCCCCGGCCAGCGTTAGCTCAGACAACAAAGGATTTTAAAATTTGCCACTAAAAGTCTCACCTGGTCGTGCTGGAGGTCGATCGAGGTCAATAAATTCCAGCTCACTGGCTGAGGTTGTGGCGGTATCGAGGTCGCTCTCTCCATATCCAAGATCTTGGGCCAGAAGTTCGTTCTTAGCCTCGTTGACGAGATTTGTGTTCTTAGCCTCGGCCAAAGAGGTCAGATATTGATGGTGAATGTTGTTATTGGTGTTGTTGGATGAGGCTCTGAGGGCCAGAGTTGAGGCTGTGGAATGCATTTCGTCCACCTCTGAAGTGACACAACTCGAGATCTGGAAAAAAGTAACACAATCGTCATGCTGCATTGTCTGGAGGCACGTTCGACTAGAAATGCACTTGACTGGATCCATTGAACAGTAATCTGGGAAGTGATTTATTACCGACGAACGATCACGTGTTTGCCAATTTTACCATTCAATCATCTTGAAAGTCATCCTCTCTCTCGCTCTCATCTCGATTTAATTGCATTTGTGAGGCAGAGGATGCGCAACATTTTGTCACCAAAAAAACTTTGTAAGAGAAGAAGCGACTCCACCACAAAGTGTGACAAAAAACGAAGTCGCGACCGCAGTAACTCCTTAATTAATATCAAATTAGATGCAGTCAATTTTAATAACTCGAGGTGGAGGGACATTGTCAGCTGTGTCTCTGAAGTCAAATGTCGAAAGAGCGGCATCAAAAACCAATGTCCGACAAGGTTAATCACCCCGTAACCATGTTAAATATTAAAATACGCACAGAGGTCGTTTCTATTGAAAGCCAAGAGACGGATTCCATTTTATGATATTTGTTACGCTTATGCTTCGTACGCAAACATTACGCAGTTACTCAAGCATAAACCAGGGTTTAGGAAACAAAAAACCTACCCTCTACTCGGATTCACTCCTGGAGCTTCCAAAATTTGGCTAAGCAATAACCCTAATGCAATCGATGGAACAACAAAAGTGCGCGAAGCGGCACACTTGCTTTTTCTGCTCTGTCGCTCATGCTTGGTAAAATTTATCAAATATGTAGTGGCAGGTCACGAATGGAAGGCAATTAACAAGATGTGGCTTTTGTTCGAGTTCTTGACTCCATGAAAACTAATCCTCACTTTCAAGCATCATATCGAAGCAACGTTAAGACATCGATTCTTTCTTGACTATTTGTTTTGTTTCTTTTAGCTCGTGTTACTACTCACCACCTCACTCGCAAACTTAAATCACGTACTTTCGAAGAAATGAAAATGAGGAAGGTGAGGGAGTCCTTCAAGGGACCATGCTCAGCCCCCCCTTTTGCGATTTATCTCTCACAATTTTGATCCAACAATCTGACAACGTGGTATGTGGCACATGTGAAAGGATGGATGGATCTCTTCCACACTTCACTCAAGACTAATTTTATCTAAAGACAAGTCGGTGGTGTAGTCGACTAAACCACTACATTGCTCTGTTGAGCACTAAACAAAGTTCGTCAGCGAAGCACGGAATCGTCGAACCGTTGTTCTCTCAGCGGGCCTTACTTCATCCATCGACGAAGTGTACTAGTTTGCGAACGGCCTACTGCGAATCAGTGAGCGCACTAATGAAAACCCAGCAACCATCTGGTATTTGCTGCAATACCACGCACAACGTGTCTTCAGTCATGTACGTACAGAGTACAGAGGCGCCCTTTTGGCATGGGAGCTTCATAATTGCATATTATGCATGGTAAAATGCTTCTATCATTCATCGAAGCAAGAAAATTGAAAAATGGGTAGAAACTGATCAATTTAAAGGCAAGGAGGCTGATTTAATGCTCCCGAATCGATTGAATTCTTTCAATCACACAATACAGGTAGCCTGCTTCGTAGACTGCTTGGAAGTGATGATGTTTTCTCCGTCTCGAAATAGATTTGGATTACTTTAACGGGGATGCTCGAAATGAATTATTTGACCGCAGGCAATGCAGGATAGCTCGCTCTGCCAATTATTCCGTTGTCAAGTTCAACTTTCACCGGGAGTAAGAAATATGCCGATTGAGATGGAGGTTCATTATGAGAACTGATGAAGTAACCACCAATCTTTTGATCAATAGTATGGTGAAGTGCTGAAAACTTCATTTTTCAAATATGCCATGTTTGCTTTCAATGCCGGACACATTTTTGAACCTGTATATATTGACTAGTTTCATTTTCCATTTCATAACGTAAAAATCTTGTTTCATAGAGTATTAAGTCCTTTAATAGTAACGATGAATGAACAAGTTCTGCACTAAAAATTGTGCCTTGTTACGATTATGGACGATAGTATATCAAGTAAGGTATTAAAGTTAAATTTCTACGATCTAAATTGATGCATTTTGCATCAATTTTAGGAAACTTTTGAGAGTAGGAAAAGGTACAAACTCTGATAACGATAAAACCCCATTAAAAAAGAACTAGTGATGGGCCGACAGGGGTCTTGGCCAAAATTTCGACTAAGTCCTTTTTCAGCCGAAACCAAAAGCAAGCTGCAACAAAAATGGATCCACACATAGCCCATGTGTCCTTTCGGTTTAGGTAGGTGCAGGGTCAACGGACGAAGTGAAACAATCATAAATATTACGCCCTTGGGACTAAATAGGATCATGGTATCGATAAGATCATTGTGACAGTTGGCACAGTGTCTTGCATATATTCCTTAAGGAGAGTAAGGCAAAGTTTTAGGTTGGAATGAACTATTTAGTATCCCACCATGTCTGACCTTTAAGCATCAGCCAAAAAAAGAAGTCTATGAGCCTCAGCTATCCCTGAAACGGAGAGGATTTTTGTTCTAAATCCGCCAAATTCTACACTTGGCCCGCTGACCCTGTCAAACCGAAACCAAAATTTCTGCCGAAAGCGCTCATGAGCAATCACTTAATGGAAACGTTATCAGTCTATTTTAAAAGGCTCCCTTGAAAGAAACAAACCTTTAAAAAGATCTCCTATTCATGATGTTTCACTCTTAAAGATGACCTTCATTTAAACAGGAAAGCTAAAAACAAAGAAGGCCATAAAATCATTGTCAGCGGAAAATAGCACTTGAGGCTACATTTTGGAGGGGATTCTCATTCTCTATTGATTCTAAAGAGATTCAGTTAAACAACAACACTGCAGGAACTGTAAATGTGGGTGTAAACTAGGGCATGCTGGACACTTAGCATATTGTGAAATTTTGGTTCCAAAAATTTCAACAATTTCCTCGGCCTACGTGAAATTTGACCAATAACTATTCCACCTTGTTTCACACAGTATTGCTTAAAAGAATTCCGCGGCGATTTTTACCAAACTCAACGTCTAATCAAGCATGCTAATGTGCGAAATATTATGAACGACAAAATCAAACAGTCGAAATGTCAATGCCATGTTCTCTCAGAGCAGGTTGCCAGGATTATCAAGCAATACAATTTGGTGCTTCAATATATTTTGTTTTATACTTATATAAATGCCGGAACTGATGGGTTTATGTAAAAAGTAACAAAAACATCAATCAAAACTGAATTCGAGGTTGAAACTCAATACCGTACAGTAATGAAAAGAACACGTTTTCCCTGCCTTCTTTCGTATTTTTTTCACGCCATTCATTTCGTACGCGAATTTTTTCTTCCATCACGTGTCCGTTGACGTTCTATTAGTTAACAGTTTCAATTACAGATCAGTGACTACAGATTTTGAATGAACAAGTCATGAACACCTCTAAGCTTCGGGACATACTAATCAATTCAAGTGACCGATGGGCCCCCGAAGGCCTTGATTTGCGTATGCAAGCTAGAAAATCTACGCACACACAGGTGTTTGACGGGCACTAAAGTATTTGGCCCCAATGAAGTCATTGAGCAGATTGGTGCAACCAGGCAAGAGAATCGTGGATATTTATGAGTTAGACCACGCTCAAATAACGGAGTTCGGGGCCACCGTTACTTGGTAGATGAGAGAAAATACATATTTGACGACTATTCAGTGAGATGAAGCTGCAAAATTGCTGGTGAAACTCTACTCCAAACAAATCCTTAGAGATTTAAACATGGTTCAAAAGTTTCTATTTCCAGTGCTTTGCATCACTTAAATTGAAGGGATGCCGAAGCCTTTCCGAAAGTATGAGCACAAGATGTCTTGGGTTCTAGAATTACACAAGTTTTTGACCTTTTCGTCGTCATCCACGCAGGCTCTCTTATATTCTACCAAGAGCTTGTTTGTGAGAAACACTAAATACATGCAATTCTAAGACTGGAACTAAATTATGGAGCAAGAAATCCAGGCAGACTTACGTCATTCAAAGTGCTTTGACTTTGATGGGGTGTCACATTCTCGTGCACATTCAAATCCTGTGACTTGATGCTACGCATACTATCGTCATCATCAACAAGCACCACTTCGACGTTCCACATCCTCTCAGCGACCCCCAATTTGTTCTCGGCTCGAACTGCAAATTGGGTGCAATGTCTCGCTTGGCATCGTTTGATTTCGAGGCGATGTGTTCCATTCGGGAGAAGCTCTGAAAGGGGGAAAAATAAATATGAAACATTATTTGGAACGTAATATCGAATACAATGAAAAATTAAAGTCGTGGCCCCTTTCACATTACTACTCCTTTTTAAGACACTTTTTCTGCGGAGTTAGGTTTCCAAAGCGAAATGATACAGTAAGCAATATTGACTATGTGGGAACATGTGGTATTTATTTTGGACATCACTTTTGCTTCCGGTATGTATTGTCAAAGTATTGGAACCCTTTGGATCGTTTAAACAGAAATGTGTTGCTTCATAGAGTTCTCCCTAATCGGATATCACCGACATTTTTCTGATGCTGGAATGATAGAAAGTGATATAACACATTCTTGACAGTATTATGAAAGGGCAATTTTTGATCAAGAATGAATTATATCAAGTTGACATACAATGCAAAAGACACCTAAAACAAAGGTATATTGCAATATTGATTTCACGGAACCAAACAAAAAGTTTTGTTTCCGATCACTGACCAACTTTGCTTTGAATAGACAAGCCCAAAAAGTCAAAAGAAGGTTGTTGAGGGGTACACTAATACACACTCTCATGAGGTCACGACTTTGTTGTCATACTGTACAAGTCACTTACCAATGGAAACGTTTTCATTGGCTCGCAAAACTTTGCCATTTCGGAGGAATGAAACTCGAGGTTCCGGATAACCTGTCACAACGCATCCAAATCGAACGGAATGACCTTCTTCCACAACGAGATCATCAGGATGTTCCAAAATCTGTGGTTGAGTCATATCCTCATGGGATGGTTGGACAGAGAGATTGAAATCATGCCATTGCTCTCCAGATTGGTTCACTACTGCACAACTGTAGTGACCTTCTGTGAGAGCATCTGTATGGTACAGAATCATCTCATGGCAATCACCACTTGAGCGACGAATCTCTACATTGGGTGAGCTCTCAATCAATTTACATCCCCGAAACCAGAGCACATCTAAAGAAACGCAAATCGATATTCTGTTAGAAAATAATTGTTCCGTTTGACAAGCAAGGGATCAAACTCTCTTCATCAAACTCTCTTCAGAATTTAAAACGTTTAGTAATTGGTCGTCTCCAATAACATGTTTTGTTTTTCTTCCGAAAAGCGGGCACATTTCAATTAAGGTCTCAAATTCAAAATGCATCAAGAATACGAAGAAAAATGCCTGCCACTCTTGTTGATGAAATTCCCGGATAATACCTACCAATAGGTTTCGTGCCACTAACCACAGCCTTGAGCCTGGCAGCTTTTCCCGCCACGACTTTTACATTTCGAGGCACTTCCAAGAATCCAACATCTCCCGTGGGAGCCGGTCGATTGAAGAAGAATTCCTCCGGATTAGGCTTTGGATGCCTTTGGTTGGGGAACACGGCATATTCCGTGTGTTCGAGATCTTTCTGTCCGTCTAAACTGGGGTAATCAGAAGTTGGAACCTCTTCATCTTCTGGCTCCGAACACGAGGAATCCGAATATTCCAGGGACGCCACGGATTGTCTTTCCGAGAGTTCAGAAACTTCATCAATTTCTCGATTCCCAATCATGGCCCGAATGATTTGATCATCATTGGGATTGGGTACCAGCATTGCCACGGGCTCATTATAGAACAAGGCACTCTTGTTCACTCGAAAGGAATTGCGGACCTTCAAGCGTTTCTGACAAAATAACCAATTGTCTTCCCAAGTTGAGGCAGACAATGCAAGAATAGACAGATCCTCTGGAATTTTTCCATCCAACTCGTCGAACTCTGAAAAAAAGCAAGGAGAGAAATCGGGCTTTAGTGAGAGGAAATGATGAGTATTCATGGTCACGCACACTTTGTCAGGCCGTGTTTGATGTTCAACTTTTCTTCCCTTCGAGGCAAACTTTTTTTCTGGTTTTCCCTTGGGAGATCTCTCCCAGTAAATATTGCCCCCAGAACTTAACCAAAATCTAGAGTTGGTCGGGAAGAGTAAATTTACCTTTCCGTTCCACCAAATCCAGTCCATACTCGGGGAAACATACGGGGATGCCTTTCTCGAACTCCACGATATCGGCTAGAACGCAATCAATGCTATGCATTGACGGATACTTGGACAGAGTCGAGGTTTGGGCTATGGTGGTTTTGACCACTTTGGAAGTAACCTCATCCTCACTTTGATAGGCTGTCGTCTCCTCAATTTCCTCTTCAATCTGAACCATTCAAAAAGGCATCCATGAAAATGCACTTTGAGGCATTCAGTTTCATCATTTTGCCTTACCAAAAATTGCGGTGCATTCCCTAAAGTTGGAGATAATGAATTCTCACGACTCTCCTCCATGGGTGAAAAGGCCTCCGAAGTGATGGAACCTGGAACAATTATGGTAGTATTGACGAAAAAATGTTGTTTGGCTTGAATGATAAATATGTTCACCATGTAACACAATACATAATGACCCTCTGATACAACGGAAAGAAAAAGAGATCAAAATATTGGCACAATGAAAGACAGAAATCAATGTTGTCATAAATACATGTCACAATGACCTTGAGAAGTAACTCGCTTCTCAATCGAGCTCGACAACCCAGTTTCATACTCACTAGATGCCGATGGAATCTCTTCGTCTGAAGGGCTAGATACAGAAGATGCTACAGATTGACTCCTTTCCGAGTTTCCCGATGATGTCGATGTTGTCGAGGATGTCGTTGTGGATGAATCCGTGGTTTGTTGGCCACTGTTCCGATGACGAATTTGCGTGGATGATCCTGATTGACCCGAGGATGTCAGGGATGATTGTGTTCCAGGTTCCATGGATTCATTGGCATTGTCGATGTTATCCTCCGGACCGAGAATACCATGTGAATCTTTGTCTGGACGATTCAATCCTGGCCTCTTCTTTGAGTTTAGCACCACCTGGAAGTATTCCACATTCCTTTATCATGAGACACACTAACACAGTTAGTTCAGGTACTGCGAGATGATCGTGATGCTGAATCAAAATTACACATTTGTGACGCTAATCATAGTGAGGGTAAGGCTCTGTATACTACAGTGAACTCTTAGTATGCAGTAAAAAAATAGATTGAGCGTATGTAGTGTGCACGCCTCAGGATCTCTCTCTCTCTCTCTCTCTCTCTCGGTTGACACATGCCCAGCAAACCCCGTTTCCGTGGAATTTTGGAATGCAAAAGTCGATCGCTTCTCATGTTAGGCTCTCTACCAGGACCTATGGGGCTTCTCTACCTTCATGATTGTGAATTGTAATACTGTTGTGGGAGGTGCTGTCGGTCGAACAAAGGCTCTCTGAGCGATATGGCTCTAACCAAATCTCGGGGTCCTTGCTTTCCTTCCGACAAACGACACAATTGGCCCTGATGCTCTCACATTGATAAAAGGCTCGGAATACAATCTCGCTCAATGCGGACGATTTATACCAAGTTCGAACGACCAAGTGGTGCAAATTTCAGACAGGAATCTATTGTTAGGCCTTAGTGCTAGAAATTGAGACAGCTTCTCACCGACTTGCCTCAATTTTACATTCAAGATTTGAACCCTGTTCTGCTAGAGTTTGATTGAATTTAAAGGACAAGAAAGATTTGCAATGTAAATATTTTCTATAATTAAGAGCAATGGCTTTTTGCAAACACCCTGTGTAAATACGTGAGAGAACAGAAATAGCACGGGTAGCTCTCAAAACTAATTTTACCTTGGGATAGAGTGAGCCTTTTGATGTGTTTACCTTGTTAATGATGGCCGTGGAGAGCAGGTCTTCATAAGATTGAGAGAAGTACATCTCTTTGTCGTTGGGCAAGTCACGAATCAAGAAGTCTGATTCATTCTCCTGAAGACAAACAAGTTCGTATTACAACAGGCCAATAATAGAAGTCTCTCGAAAATAATGAGTCTAACCCAAATCAATTCGTTCTCCTCCACATCCATGATGAGCCGCTCGATCCAATATTTCAATTTGATATGAGCTGTAGTGGGTGTGGGGTCTTCTGGCGAGGTTGGTTGCTCTAAAAATAGGAAAAAACGAAAGATCCCACCTGTAGTAATGAAATGGCATGATGAGTTAAACACTGCACTTTTTTCCAGCTTTCACAGGAATTTCGACATGAAAACTCATCTCCCGGGAAAAAAATGCTGAGAAGAGAGAAGAGAAGGGGAAAACGCCATAAATCTTGGAGCATGGCGAGAAGACGGAAGAGGCAAAAATGCCGGTTTCGACTCTCTTCTAAGACGGAGTAAAGCATGTCTTTAGGACTGCCATAAATTTGGGTGTCCTCTTCATTTTCCAATGAGGATGTCGTAACATAGCCAAGGGTTTACTCATTCAAGCATGCATGGTTTCAGATCGTCTTACTTACTTTCAATCACCATTTGTATGGCTTGAGTTAGCAATGATAAGGAATCGCTCAATGAGGAATGGTAATCTTCGAACAGACGTTTATCTGTAAAAAAAAGAACAATTCCAGGATAAAAAAAAACAAGGATAGAACGTTATTTTGGGTTGAAAATCAGACTTTTGCGACTTGGCACACTTGGAAGTGGATTGAGAATTCCGCTCGTATTACAAATTGATGAGACTTGAGGACGATCTAACGACAAGAAGAGAGAACCCCTTTTCTGAACGGGCTTCTGGCACACAAACAGGATCTCTTATTTTCTATCAGACTAAGCATTACGTGTGATCCTTTGGAACAAATACAGAAGACAACGTATTTTCCCTTCAGGCATTTCTTTCCAGTTCCACAAAACAAGAGACGATATCGATTTCAATCCGGTTCGGTTTAGCCCCAAGTCACCAGAAAAAAGTGCGTTTACTGCAATAAAAGTTCCTTTCTGTTGGCCTTTCAAATCCCTACTTGAATCCCCTATATCGACTTCTCTCAACTCAATAGAATACCTTCAAAGTTTTGACGTCATGATTTAGGCACTTTAACTATTGAATTTTACTCAGAAAAAATTTCGTTATGGATAATGGCATTTCGTAAATTTCGACTTACATGACGGATGTTCACTGAGATGAATAATGTTGACACTGTCGAGATCGTCTCCAATGAGGCTCTCTACCACTTTTTCAATGTGATCCCGTACTGTACTAGTTGAGGAGTCCATTTTTTGATCTGAAAAATCCACATCGATCGTGAGTAATGTCAGGTCAATGGTTGTTAGATTGGATGTCCCTTCTATGACTTACTTTGGTATCCCACGGACTTGATGACTTTGGCGGATTCGAAACGGTTCAATTTCTTCTCGAGGTGGCCATAAAACCATGGACAAGATTGTTCTTTGAAATCTCTGGAAACAAAAGAAATAATCATAATGGAGGATTCACGCGTTGCTCATGCTGACAGGCAAATGGAAAGCGAGATTTCTCGAATTGAAATGAAACTTCCTTTCCTCAACAGATAGTAGTGCATAGTACACAAAGATACTCTGTCAGAATGTTTAGCCCATATGTTTTGAGACCGACCTCAGAGGGTTCTGTCCATCTTTGGGCTGAGCTCTGCAGTTGGTGCTTGTAATATGATTTATGGTTGTTCCGCCAGAACCTGACATTAACATGCAAAGCGTTTGCAAAACGGGTAACCACCCATTTGGAGCAGAAATTTATTCAATCCAAACGACGAAACGAACGATCTCCTATTGGTTTACGGTGTAAGAATGACATTCATTTTTGTCTCGGTTACTCATGACAGGAGACTATCACGTGTCTTGCAAGTATTTGCTTTTGTCGAGCTTGTCTCTTAATCTTGATGAAAAACAGACCAAGAAGTCGATAACTCAACTAGATCAAGCTCATCAAGGAGACCTTTGGTGTACCCTGGCAACCTTTAAGATTTCCTTTGCCGCAGTTTGTTTCTCATTTGTCGACCCTGAACTTGAGCAGGAAAACAATTGCAAAATTGAGTCACGCGTCTCTTTCACACCTCGAATGAATGAGTGAAAAGGCGAATGAATCCTTGGGGGTCCGATATGGCCATGTTGCACCTAAAACCATTGCATGACGTGATCTTGGAAAAGATCAAGAGGTTTCCGCCAGAACATATCACTTCCCAAATCCAACCACATCTTGGAAACTTTAGATAATTGATAACTGACAAGCTGCTGGCAGCTCATGGCAAGCTAATTCAAACTTTTCCCACTCGTTCCAACAAAACGATCAAAAGAATCCCAAAGCAATGAACTTGGAGGAGTGAGTGCATTCACGATCCCCGAATAATGCATGATTCACTTGATCTTGACACGGTCTCAAACCATCCATGGGCGAGACGAGGGAAATGAAAATCCCAGGGATCTTCCCTTAGATTGCTCTGGCTCACTTATGCTCGGAATCTAACCGAGTAGAACCATCCTCAAGAGACATTGTACAATACCATCCAACCTACTTTCACCCTTACGGTGAGATGTACTTGAGATAAAAATGAGCATTGAGTTTGCAAGTCGAGCACGACAATCGCATGCACGCACGTACTGTACCTTCAATTATGTTTCTGTGCATTGAGTGCGTAACTACTAGCTAGTACTGTGGTAAAAGTGGTAGAATGAGCGAACGAAGCTGACGGAATAGCTTGGAGCTAAATTAGAATGAGCCCACTTGGAATGACGCAACTTGACGAGGTTCTGGAGATGGCGAAGGCAGAATTAAAATAGGCTCTTATCTGATTGAGCTCTGGTCTGGCTTGCATCGTTGTCCTCTTACAAATTTGGACTTGGCCAAGGTGAGATTATATGATTGGATTAAGACCATGGAAATTTGGTGGATCACGCCGGAAGATGAAAGATATGGGCGAGATTCATCAACCAAATTTCGGGATGTCCTGGATGAATTCTTCTTGATTATTGGATGATCACACTTGTTTTTTCTATTGTGAGCAGAAAGCAGCTTGTTTTATAAATAAAATGACTGCTGAAGATGGCCAACAACTCAGCCACGTACGCTTTTAGATCAATGGTACCAAACGAAATGCAAAAAAGATGATGAATTGGATTGGAACTAAAAGTTCCGGTCACGTAAACATATATTGTGTCTGCACGCATTTGCTATTAATCAGATTTGACAGACTTTCGTCCCTCGAATCACCCTGAATGAAACCACAATGCATTAACCGGGTTGTCCAAGCATACTGACAAGTAATTAATTGTGACTGTTGAATGCACTTCAATACTTGTCCATAATCCATATGGAAAGCCACCACATAAAGTTCATATACTGTATGTGATTACTCCTTTTCCACAAGGGTTAGTTAGCGAGTACCCTTTGGAGAAAATGTATTGTATCATTGCCATGTCAAATATTATAAAATGAATCCAAAGAAAATGAGTGTCAACCACATTTCTGGTTCGATCCAGGTCATGGAGAAATCAAGCCCAAACCCCAAAATGTGGGGAAAGAGTACACGAAACGTTTTCAAGGCGTTAAGATTTCGTCCTATCTCGTTGCACGCTTAATCACATCGCGTCTGGGAACTTTCTGTGGGGTGTCAATGACACAACTGAAATTATGTGATTTCATACCGCACTTTTAAAGCTCCACTTATCGCTAAGAGCCAATCATCAGTAACCAATCACACGTTAAATATAGGAGTTTGATTGAATTTCCAGATAGAGCCTACAATCACGATGAGAACCGTCGAGGTTATTTATAGGCCTCCCGCAGACGAGGTATCGTGATTTTTCCTTTTCATTGGTAACCAGAGACGGTTCTGAGCAGCTAAAAAACCCTTTCGGGCATTCTCTGTATTCGAAAAGACCTTCTGCGTTATAATGCACATTTCGGGTTCAATGGATTTGCTGATACCGCAGCCAGTAACTACATAGTCAGACTGAAGTGGGAGAAAGGGAGAAATTTGGGTTCTTGGACAAATATTTGAACGAGTTGCAACCACAACAGAAATGGACAATCCTATGCTGACAATGCCCACGATTCAGATTCCGAGGGTACAAATGTTATTCAGTCCTATTCTCTAATCAAAGCCCATCTCTTGACGAAAGAGCCATCTTACCCTATGATTTGAAATGCACCGTGTCAGTCACTCGCTCACTCATTCACTCCACATAAAAATAGTTAAGGGATGACATGTTATTTTCACAAAAACTTCTTAGCCAACACACTCATTTCGCTAGAGTCCTCTGAAATCTGGTCATTTGTTTGCAAGTTTTCCACGGCGACTGCCTCTCCGTCTTTCTTTCTTCGGTATCAAATCATCCTCCATGACTTGCTCCACGCTCGCCCCACTTTGGTTCATGTCTTCTACTGGGAACGAGCGAACGAACGAACGAACGTCCGACGTACGTACCTAACTAACAACTCTTAGCACTCGACACTTCTCATGACTTGAACCACGGGAAACCATCCATGGCTAGCACATATGAGTGTGATGGAAACCAAAGGGATGGCGAGCGCGATTCTCGGGGATGAATGCCAAAAGATTATGGTGGAGGTAGAATGGGCCAGTCGACCGATCTCGGCCGCTAAAAGCGACCCGAGGAGGGCTTTGATGACACCATAACATGAGCTAGCTATGCCACCATTACCCAACCCTTCATGGCGATGACTGATACATGTCTGAAATGCTACCTAATCATGTTCATAGGAAATAAGGTTTCGTTTGTGGGCCATAATCTTATGGTTGGTCATGTCAATGTAGGTATGTATTACTGCTGAGAAAATTTCAGCGTGCTTCTTTCTCCTGTGTGTCATCTCCTTGAGACATCCTCCCTTCAAATCTCCAGTCGACGACTTTCAGAGGGCAGAGGTTCGTGGTGTGGAATAGAAGAATGTAAAGGCGAACGAGGAACTTTCTCAGGTGGAAAACGAGTCGACGTACATACGAGTTGGTGGGGTGAATGAATGTGCGTGTACAATGTACCTATAAATGCAAGAAGTTTGCAGAAGGAAAACATTGTCCACTTTCAATTCAAAGAAACCCGTTTACACTCCGAAAAGAGGCAAATTTTAATGGGGTCCTGTTATCTGCCATTGGTGGTGGAACGAATGCATTGAAAGTAGTGGACCCTACATAATGCTAGTCCAATGGATGGGGAAATGAACAGTGCAGAGTGCCTACTTAAGTCACCCATCAAAAACTTGATGAGATGCATTCAAATGATTTCGGAGCACGAACGGAACCACTCAAACTTGGTAGTTAAGCTCGCCGCCGGGAAGACAGACCATTTGGAATAAAGAGAGCATATTCAAATAAGGGATTTTCTAATCGCACTCCAAAAAGGGCTCAATCGAAATCATAAAACTGATGAGTAATTCTAATTCTCGAAATCTCGGCCAAGAAGCCCTGAAGAAATATTTCCGTCTCTGAAGCTAAATGGCCAAGGTCATATTACTCAAAAGAAAGAAAAAAAGCTTGCTTTGCCTCCGAAACTGATCAGTTTCGACCTATCACTATGCGGGGACGGACCTAATTGCCGAGAAGTTGGGTCGCTTGGCCCATTTCCTGCCAAGATAACAGCAGAGGTCTTCTACCTTTCTTGCATGTTGGCCTGTACATATGTACAGGGTTCACCTGGGCATATCATGGTCCTCGTCTTTGTGATGTGTCTGGCCATTCAGGAGTTCAATCAAGATTTCTCTGCAAGGATTTCATCCAGAGGACATTCTAAGAGGTCGAACGAACACAATACGAGTGCCTTGAGCGTTGGTATTGAACCAAAAGCAAAAGACGTGCCTGACAAAACCCAAGATAAATTGGCGGATTAGGAATATGTTAGAGTATAACTTTCAGTTTCCAGTCTGTCGGTGGCGTACAATAGAGAGGTCAGTTATTAGTTGGTACTTTGGTGTTTCATAATGAAAACGTGTCCGTTAATGACAATCGAAGCGTCATTAACAAACCAGTCCCAATTTCTACTACCTCGTTTGTGTCTTGGTCATGGGAAAATCAAATGAAGTTGACGCCGCCTCGAGTAAAGATTTCACTTTCGATGTTGCGAAGTGTTTCATGTCACAAAAAGCGCAGCAACTTTCTTCAACGTGGAAACGATCTTTTTTTTTAATATCTATACGAATCTCAATCAAATCAAGGCGTGGTAGGGTTTTTATGAAGCGTGCTATGCTCTCGAATACATACTAAAACTTACGGCTAGCATGTGTCCTCGTCGCGGAAAAATTGACCAGTGATTCGAGAACAACACTTTCTCAACGAGAAGCCATGCAAACTCTGTCATTCTCGTTCTGGAAGAGCTCTGCAATAAATTACCCCCCTGTCCAAGCTAAGCTTTAAGCATGTTCCCGTGCCTTCAGAACGGGATCACGACTTGGCAATTAAAAGCGAGCCATCAACATTTGTTTATGAAGCATGGCCAGCTTTGGCCTCGTCAAACAAATCCTCCGTCAAAGGAGCCCTCAGGCAGGTTCTACTCACTCAATCCGATTTCCCACCCAATGGTTCCTGCTCACCTTTGGCCTTCGCACGCTTCGCACTCCCACGCTTCTTCGTCTTGTCTCCATTTTGAGCATTTCCGACAAACGCCCAAACCACACGAGTGACATTCTAATCTGCGGTTGAACAACAAAGAAAAGCCTTGTCCACAACGGGCACAAATCCGCAGACTCAGTTGACGACGTTTCTCCTCGAGGGCTTGGGTTTTAAGGTCACCCTGTGGATTGCAAGTTATGGCGGCTTTTCGCCGGGAAAGGTCCAGTTCAACTTGCCTGCAAATAGAGAAAAGGAAAGAGCAGGATTATTATTTGCAAGTGATTTAGATTCTTGTCACGCATTTGTGGCTCGCTTTTGATATTCTCGTATGGTTATCAAAAGCAAGTTGAATTCACAGTCGAACAGAAAAAAGTTGCCGCATGTCCTGAAATGGAAAGGACGAATAATCAGTTGCCACGCTTGAAAGCGCCAAATCTGAGCATGTTTTCGAGGATAACAAATATCCATTTGTCATAATGACCAAAACAGATTTATGTCAACAGGCCAAAGGTTGAATATTGATTCGAAAAAATAAAATTTGGTGGCCATTGTGAAGAGAGAAGAAAGATCATAAATCATACGCGTTGGGTTATCTTCCTTGTAAATCTATTGTTTTCTTCAGGGATCAACCTACAATTTCGGAGATAGATGAAGCTGATAATCTTCAAATTACAATCCAATAGCGAGAAGGTAACATCTAGAAACGTCAACTTGAAAAGGGAGAAATTTCTCTACAGGCAGCCAAATATCTATAAAATTTGAAACCCCAACAAATCTTTGACAAAAGGAACTAACTGGCATCACCATCTAGTGCTTAAAAAATCCCAAGCAGAGAAAATATCAAAGATAAAAAAAAACGATTTAGACTAGTCATTCGAACTATTCGGGACAGAGTCCGTGGCATGCGAAAAGGCAATCGAGTAGTTAGTCCTTCATCCACCGAGAGCTTGGTCACAATCAGATCCAACCGACAACGGATGTACACTTAATTACAATTGTCCATTAACAAAGACACAGGAGGATGTTAGAAAAGAGTTTTTTTATATGGACAAAGTCAGTCTACAGATGGGCTTTTAATCCCAATCGCTGGTAATCTGACTGCCGATCTGAATTGAACATGACAAAATATAGGAATTCAAGATGCAAAGCTAGACGGATTTGACTGAGGAGATGGCATTCAGAAAAGGAAGTTGTGCATACATTAACCGGCATTGGTGGTGTTCCCACACAAAGGAACGTTAGCAAAGCCAATCCATAAAAAGAGGATCCGCCCAAAAGTTCCCTCCATTTCAAAATCGGAATTAGTAGTTCCTACATAGAGGAAGAAGTCAAACTTGAGACTCTGATGATTGTCACGGATCTTGCGGATGAACAATGTGTTCATGAGACACTAGGTATAAAGCTTCATAAAAACTGACAACACAATGTCAAACGAACCATGTGTCAAAGACTTGCCTTCAGCATCCTTAACTTGCATCAAGCTTTCAACTATTAAATTTCCAAGTTTGTTTGATGCATGTGACGGAGCTAGCCTCTTGATAATGAGACTTCCAAAAAAAAGTGAAATGCACTTACTCTGGCAAAACTGTTTGTGCTTTTGCATGCTAAAGAGTCGGCGACACAACTATGACAAGGTTACAGAAGCTATTAAAACCGTCCGATTTTTTCTCTGCACGGGTTTTGTGGTTTAGAGATTTTTAATCACATGAATCAACGTACAGAGAAAATCGTATGTGACAAGCACACTCACCTGCCCAAATATCTATACCAAAGGATCCCCTGAATATCTTGAGACTGCTCACTAATTGTGGAACAAGCGTCTCTTTGATAGCTACATGTTGGTTGACACACATGAATCATTTGGAACACGGAATCACTAAAGTCACTCTCGATCCACACCCGAACTCGCCAAGCCACCTGGAAACACGACGAAGCCGCTTTGTCATGGCCCAAAATTGGGTGGTTGATTTCGACCTTGGGCACGCCTTTGTTCAAAACGAAGCCTTTGACTCGGCCAAAGGTGTGAAATCGTAATTGCCTTTCCAAACCAGTGAGCTTTTGGCTTTTCACTTTGGGTTGGATCTTCCGCTCTTGGACAACTTCTTCGGGTAAGCGTAGAGAAATGGCCGAGGGCGATTTGGGTACGATCTCATCAATACCATTGACCTTGGTGGCCTTAGTGGAATGCTCTGGGGATAGAGCTCTTTTTATATTCGTTATCCAACTCGGCCTCTCGGTGTTTAAAGTCGAATGGGCGCTGGAGGTGGGGCTAGGAACTTGCCCATCGGAGTTTATTTCACTAATAGTGTAGTTTCCGCTGTCAAAACTTTCGGCCAAGATTTCGGGAACAACACTTCCTTCTGGTTCCTTGAGCGTTGTTTCCTCCATTGCTTTCGCCTGATTGAGGGATACTGACCGATGATGACGATGATGAAGCCCGTTCTCATTGTTCAACGGGCTTTTCTTCCAAAACGATAGTCGTCGAACCAAAACTGGTAACGAGTAAAACTTATTGGTGCCCGAGTCAGACATTGAAGGGTGTCTTTCGTTTTGATTTTTGTCTCCAATAGGATACGAAGGCCGTCTTCGAGAAATGAGACTGAGCCAGAAATTCGACTTCCCAGATTCTTTCTTAGGAACGTCATTTTCAGATTCCGACTTCCCAGGTAAAGGCCACTCACTTATCCCATTCATAGGCAACTGGCATTGGAAATGTTGGGTGGCTCTTCTCTGAATTTGTGCCTCAAGGCTGGCCTTTCGGCCTCGTAATATCTCTGCGCTCTCTCCGACAACTTTTGTTTTCGCGGACTTGGTTCCGTCTATTTCCCCTTGTTCCAAAGTGGCTGTGGAAAGACGCTGGATGGGAGCTTCATTCTTACTCCAAGACTTTGATGTTAGCACTTCTTTGGTGTCGGTAGTTTCCCTCGTAATAGCCTTTACACTCGTAATTTGATTGCTTAAAGATAAGCTTGGTTTTGCCATGCTTTCTTTGGTCCTTTTTTCGCCCAAGGCACTCTTAGAGATAACCGGATTCAAGCCATTCTGCGTTCCATTTGTAGAGGGCAAATCTACACTGAGTTTTCGCCAGACAAACGAAGAAGAACGGAAGCCGTGGTTAGTACTTCCTAGAATCAAGTCCTCGCTCTGTCTTCGACCTTTCTTGATTCCATTCAAAATAGGAGGGCCTTGTCTCTTCGATCTCTTGGCCTTTTTGTCACCGAGAAGGTTTCGGACGGTTCTAATCCAATTTTGGCTCATGATTTGATGTTCGAAGCAAGCTCAAGATTTGGTAACGGAAACTCAGGTTTCTCAAGAAACGATGGAGTAATTGCTCAAGCAACTAATACTTTCTTCGTGCTCTTATGTACGTGTACCTTGAGATGTGGGAGTGAGCAAAAAATGGCAATTGATCTTTTTGAAGGGAAGCTATCAATTCCTCTTGTACTGTTGTACCACTGCGCGTAGTAGATAAAAGGCGCCTGAAGTTTCAAAGAAGAAAACGTCACCTCCAACCCTGTCATCTCACACACAAGTACACTGTCTGATGTCCAACATGTTTCCGCTTAAACTCTTCCATCGATTCTAAAAAAAATAGAATCAGGAGAGTCCGACAAAGAGCCCTATCCCTTAGATGCACATGTGTTTGTTGTTTTAGGACGTTAAGAAACTTGGCCTTCAAAATCAACTTTCTTCACCACATACAAGGCCTTTTCTCATAACGACCTATGGCCTCGGCAAACTGACTCGGCACGTTTGTTGTTCATAGAAAACATGTGCGACCTTCCCTTCTGTGCTTTGAAAAAGAAGGCCCTTTAGGCCCAGTCCATTATCATGGCAGGGCTCCAGCTTCTAATGGTGCTTTCTCAAATGATTGATATAAAACTGCCGATACAAGTGTAAAATAAATGCTGCCGAAGCTAATGCAATGGGCTTCGTTCATGTTTTTAAAACAAAACACGTCTGTCTTGCCATGATAATACGGTTTACCATACATGAGAGGTTTGCCAACTTGAGAGATGCATAAAGCTCG
>CM021322.1:5111905-5243191 GCA_010645155.1 Tigriopus japonicus
CACATTTCGTAATCAATCATGCGTGATTGTTCTGCAATGCTGGTACAACCTGGCCATTATGAAGTCAGTTTTCATCTTCAATGCCGAGAATGAATTTCTAATTTCGATTGAACAACGACTTGATCCAGAAATATAACACAAGCCTTGGGGTAGAATTGAATTTCATTTCCTGGCAAACCACTTCCACAATACGAAAAAAGGGATATATATGTGACAAGCCTTTACAACCATCATGAAGTTGTGGTTACTTTCTATTCCAGTCGAAATATACCGAATTCTATCTTCAAAAGAAGGTCTCCTACTTTCTGCGGTTTCAAAACAGGCATCAAGCCAGCAAGACTTGCGTTGGCCCTGAGGCCATGTTTTCCCAAGCAATTGGTTCGAAATAATTCTTGCTCTTTTCCGAAGAGAAATCATCCACCATTGCCCCAAGGCCCCTCATATTAGTTTTATTATGCGTATACACTACGTATGTGGCATGAGCAGTATACTGTACATGTGCGCTCAAGTGTGCTCTTGCTCTCATTCATCAAACGCAATCTTGGGTAAACAAGCCTTCGACCTCCCACCACATTCCTCATTCACTTACCTCAATTGCGAGGCCCATCGCTCAAAGTCCAAAGACATTCTCACTTGAGTGTGGTCCTAAATTTCTTCCAATGGCGGATGGACACCATGAGATCTGATTACCATCTGGTTATGCCATTCTGATCTCGAACAAAAGGACACTTATCCAAACAAAACTTGTCATCAGTCACAAAAGGAGTCAGTCACACTGCGACGATGTGTCAACCAGATTAGAGCCCGGAGAAAAATCGTCTTGAAAAAACACCCCTCAAATTTTCGACTTCATTTCCGGGGCCATCTAATCAAACCATATTTTTTTTTCAAAGCACCATGCACTAAACACACATTGTCAAGCTCTTCATTCAATGACTAAAGGAAGGTAGAGCGTACGTACTAAGTACAGCATGTACGGTAGCAAAGCTGTTGCTCCTCTAATGACGGTTAATATTTTTTTAGATCCCCAGCCAGGCAGCACCGCTTAGAGATGTGAATTCTTTTGTGGAATGACGGGAGATGATGATGATGATGGCGATGATCAGGGGAAAAACACTTTTGAAGTAGAGGTACTGACGGCAAGCAGATACTAAAAGCTTACTTTAACCGGACCAACGGTTGAACGACGACTAATCGAGTCCAACATGAAGATGATGTCCAAGCGAGTACTCGTGTGGCGATTTTTTCCCCCGGTGGAGGGTATCCATTCTGCTTGATACGTACGCAAGTCAGGAAAGAAAGAAGAAGCTACTGTAGATAGATAGATTGACTGGGTTTTTACTTCTTTGACAACACCGTCCAGTCCATCCAGTGATCCAGTGAGTGCTGGCTCGGTATTACCTTCCCTCATTGAAAATTTTTATTGTCCAGCCAAATCACCGGGAGGATCTAGGAAGAGTCATAATATTCCCCTCACTCCCTCCTCCCTCTCTCTCTCTTCTTGAACGCCATGAGAAACTCGTCCAAAAAGGTGGAGCAAAGCAGAGACTCGACTCACGAGGATTCCATAATATGTAACCTCTCAGTTACCCTGGTGGGGTTGAATTTCCTTTTTTGGGGAAGAGGAAAACTTTTAAAGGAATAGAGAATTGAGGGATTGGCAACGAGAAAAGGATCTTAAAAATTGGATAAGATCTTCACTTCTCGATCCCTAATCTAGGTGTAAAATATTCTGTGTGTGTGGTCTGACTTGATATGTAGAAATGAGAGTGCATCTTCCTAACGTCAGCATGAGAACCAGTTACGGATCTGTCATGCAATCTAGGACCAGATCAAAGCATGCCATAGGTGGTCATCGTTCAACAAAACTGAGATTTTGATTTCGTCTCGAGATAACGTTTGCTTGTTAATCTCATATCAATAACATTTGCATGAGTGTATGTAGCTCAAATTATGATTAAAAAATGGAAATTTACGTTGAAAATAACATGGAAAAACATTTTGAAAATATGAGAGATATTTTGAAACTGAATACCACAATTTGCAATAATTTGATTAATTTTAATAATATGTGTCAGGCAATTTCCAGATATTTTCTTTACCTTTTGTAACTTACTCATAACACTTTTTGGCTTTTTGGGCGCATTGTGTTGGTTTTTGACGTTCCTCTGTTCCACACATAATTTTCAAATTTGAAAGGTCCACATCAGTTAGGACTACACATTGAACAAAATCAAGCAAAAATATGCAGAGTCATCATAAACATTCCTTCCCCATGAATGTGCCCACTTTTACAGTCCTTGCCACCACAAAGACCCAACTAACCAACGCTCTGGGGTCTGAACCTGCAAGTTTATTTCCTAGCCGGCTTAGACAACCTGCTAGCCCTTTTACCAAATTTAATTGTGTTGTTTATGTTTTTACAATTAACTTTCAAAACCCATTTATGAACGTTGCAGCGGATGGTTTAATCATGGATGGCTCAAGCCAGGATTACTTTCAAAATACACACTAGGTCCGATTAGTACAATGGAAATTCAACGGAACAATATATTTGTTGCAAAAACCTCACATTTTAGTACAATAATCGGACCTAGTGTGTATTTTTGAAAGTCGTCCTGAAGTACAGTGGTTCCTGGTTTAATATTCACACAACGTCCATCAAGTCGTCGGGAAAACAAGTCGGCCAAATTGATCATGAGAGCCGCAATCTTGAGCCTCTCAATCTCGACAGATGGCATTACGATGATCGATGAATAATTGAACCGGCCTCTAACGGTGCTTAGAAGAGGTTGGGAAGAATGAAAGTTTACCAACTCCGCCGATTTGTTTTGATTTTGGCACTTACAGATGCTCTCTGCCAATTCAGCCGCTTCCTATTACAGCCTAACCCCGGTTCCGGCCCGCCAAAGCAAAAATAACCGAAGCTAAATCTTTTGATTCAATTGTGACCATGTTATGTTGAACGTCAAAAAGACAGTAGGCGGCTAATCTCACACCTTCTTATCACATTGCCCGCACAGATCACTATCACAAAGCCAAGATTAAGATTGTGATCTAATATCTTAGTTTATTAGCTATATTTGTAACAAAAGCATATACTGATACATTGCGTTCAGAAAGATGTGCGAGGAATTCTAAATATTTTCAATGCTTAAGTACTTGGATAGGAGTACAGAAGCTATAGATATGAGGGGTCTTAAACCAGACATCACAATGTTTAGTCAAAATGCTGCTTCGTCCGTGGATGAAAATTAATATTTAAAAGGAAATTCTAATAGAAAATTAAAAGGAAGAGAATCGAAATTGGAACCCTTGCAATAAAGTAATCTAACACACCCCTCTCTTTATAGATAAATGACGGCTCAAATATCTTCTTTATCTTTGTCTTAAAGTCACCTCGTCACCCTGAATGAATACAATCCGAGGCCAAACTTTGTTTTATTTAGCGTTTGTGATTCTCAACGATTCAATAACAATATCGAACTCCAGTCTCTTTTTCGTGTCACCACACCCCTTAGCCCGCCCCATCATGTCACAAAGACCGCGTCGGTCAGCCGCCAAGGCCGCTCAAATCGTCATATCCAAGGTTACGGGCAAGCTTCAAGACCGCAAAAATCAGGATTCCAGCGATTCCGACCTTTCCTCTTCCGAAGATCAAGAACCGCCCCAAGACGTCAAATCCGAGAGGCGTTCCACGGCCAAATCGCCTCGAGGAGGTCGAGGAAGGAAACGAGAACGATCGGCCAGTCCCGTAACGGCGAAATCTGCGGGCAGTCCGAAGAAAACGGAGAAAGCCGCAGACTCCAATGTTTCAGAGAAAGGCAGTCCGCCGAAAAAAGTTGTGAAAATCATAAGCAAACCTAAACCCGTCACGCCCGCACCCGCACCAGAACGGGTTAAGAAGCCCGCACCTCCCCAGGAAGCCGATATCGATGAGATTGAAGACGAGTTAGATGGCGAAAATGTCGATATTGTGGTGGTGGATAACTCGGCGATGAAGTCGGAAGTCTCCGAAGACTATTTTGAAGACTCTTCAACGGACGAGGATGAGGAGAACGGCGTGCCGTTGAAAGCGGCCGGTTTAGGCCACGTGATTGAATTGGGTAAAGGTACAAGTGGGCGATGCGGCACGTGCCACGGGTGTAAACGACCCAAATGCGGCGAATGCTCAGCTTGTAAACGCGGTGACCTCGTGAATTGCATCGACGACTATTGTACCGAGGATGAGAAAGGCCGAGCAGTGCGGGCTGCGGCCAAAGAACTGTATATTAAGAGCCAAGCCAAAGCCGATGCCAACAAATCGACCAACGACCCCACCGTTTTGTCCAATGCCATTCTTAAGAATAAACAACAACTAACCACGGGCCTTCTAAAGACCAAAGATGGTGCGGTCGTGGTGCCCAAATCCGAAAATAACCCGCCCACGGATGGATCGGCGACGAAGAAAAAACCGGCCGATTACGTGTACGGTGCCAGTGCTTCCGCGGCAAAATCGCGGCGATGCGGCGAATGTGAAGGCTGCATGAGAGACGATTGCGGCGAGTGCATCCCTTGTAAAGATAAACCCCGTTTTGGCGGGCGCGGCACGAAAAAACGCGCTTGTATTGAGCGGGCGTGTCGCGTGAAGGTCAAAACCTGGACGACCACGCCCTAATATCACCTGGTTTTGCCCTAGAAACCCCGCGCGCGCCCATTATATATTGAAAATTGAAATAACTATGGTGAAATAGATCATATACAACGTCATGTCAACCAATTTCTATGCTTACCTTTTTCGATACCAGTTCCAAAGGAGATTTGCAGCATAGGTGATTAGGGACAAGGAGCACAACAACGAACCGATTCGGAACATGGTGGGTGTGGCCAGGAGATCACTGAGCACTGTAAATGAAAGAGATGTCATCATGCTTCTTAAAATGGCACTTGATGAATGGATCGCAAGTATTTGAGCATTGTGATCCAGTTACTTGTATTACTTCATAATATTCAATCTTATCTTTATGAGCACGAAGATAAACATAGTTGCTTGCGTGTTCCGAATACTTGAACTTCCGAAGGAACTCACCACATTCTTCAAATGAAGGAGAGCGACAGGTCATTTTGTATTCAGCTTTCACGTAATCACCATGCAATTGGACATATTCCCTACAAATCAATGAAGATTTTATAACGAGATTAAGTTTCGATGACCTTTTCTTGATAGGGCTTCTCAAGGCAAGGCTCAAGTCTTATACGAGTCCATACAGACGAATCTAGGTGAGCAACGATTGAAAGGGGCCTTGGTATTATACGTAGTTCTGGGGGCGTGTTTTAAGAGATTAAATGAATAGACAGGAAAAAGCATCGAGATGGTGACAAGCCTTTTACTTCATAAATGATCCAAATGTCGGACTCTTTTTACTGGTACTAGCCCATTCAACATTATCTCGCTATCATGAATGACGAATCATTCAACTTGTCTTTGCATTCTTAAAGACACTGCATTTTCTTTTCATATGAAGCCATTCCGTAAATAAGTGTCTTGTCTTATCCTCTCCATTTGAATGAGTTCATGTTTTCTTTGAATGTTTTCGGCTTTCTCAAGCTCTTATTGTTATATGTAAGTACTGACCGGTAGGTGTAATAGATGATCAATCACATCTATTAACTCCTCAAGTGCAATACCGTGATTGGATAAAAGATATATTGTAAGCAAAGAAGACAAAGATTTTTTGAGCTACATGTTGCAAAACTTCTAGCTTTAAAGCCTTAAGATTTTTCTTTGACATTTGTATTTTAAATATTGCCAATAATTTTTCAGTTAAAGAATGAAAGTGTGAGAACAAATCTGTTCTAAGTGCAGATCTTTCAGACCCAAAATGCAAAGTTTTACTACTAGACTATAACAGAAATTCATTTCACAACCATTTTTTTAATTTGATAATTTTTTAAAGAAAAACCAATCTTTATAGCTCTTAACTTTGATTTATTCAGCAAATGATATTTCATTTAGTCCAAATGTTCCTCAACTGTGCGCTCTTTTTGCATTTTCTTAAGCATTTTTGGCATTTTTGTTGCATTTTTATGCATAATTTTGGCATTTTTTTGCATCATTTGTGCACATGATTGGGTCAATTTCTTGTAAAATGGCCCTTACACCAAAATTAGAACGCTGTCTTTGCCTGTATTGTTTCATGGGCAACAGCAATTTGTCGGAACAAAACGTCAGTGACAAGTTCCAATGCCTTCCAGACTAGAGCTCTATTCCAGACCATTATATTTTCTCTCGGGTAGGATGATGTAGTCAAACGACAATTTCTGATTACGATATGCCGCATATTTTGGTGATTTTATGCTCCAAGATGGCGCTTTTGTATTGAGATGCTCATGGATGGTGTTTTCAAACTGCCCTCTTCTGCGCTCAAATGACCTCAATAATTCACCTAATGACGCTCAATGACAAATCCCAACCACGTTAAAAGGATAATCTCCTTCTCAGTTTAAACCAGAAAAATGATCAACCTTAATCTCGAGGGATTTTCTTTTGCAGACTTCTTAGCTTTCATTTTAGGGAAATACGATTAATCTCCAAGATAAGCCCTGACAAATATGTTAATGCTGTTGGAAACAAAACATTATCATTGTTTCATCATGATCCTAGTACCGTCATGTCATAGTAACCTTTGATAATATTGCAAAGGACTTTACCAAGACTCATGATCCCCCATTTTCATGAGGAGTTTTCCCTTCAATGTCATACATTATATTGCCCAAAGAAAATCCGTCTTTTCTTCTTTCAAACGTGTGCTGAGATTAGACTGAAATCTTGTTCGAAGCGATCGAAGTTAGCGAACTTGGTTCTCGCTCACAACCTATAATTACCATACCTTCACTGATTTGATTCTAGGAACGACGACTCATGAGCTTCTGTCCATCTCGAAATACACTTTGATCCTCGCGTGGTTCACCCTCAGGAAATTCTGTTAAAAAGAAAGGGACGAGAAGTGATTACTGTGTAAAACACATTAAAGCTCGTCAATATGGGCTGCTACTTCGCGATGTGACTGATAACAGAGAGTCCTCATTACATGGACGGGCCAAAAAATCCGAAGAATCTTTCATTAGTAAATCTCCTTAATTCCTGAACATGATCCAGTTCATATGAACACTATCTTCAACTTGATCCTTTGGGAAGAATGCCCTTCTATGTATCTTATTTATATCAATATTTGAACAACTCTTCCAAATCCAAATCAAAAGGCGGTTATTTTCATTATTAGGTGATAAATCTTTAAGCTTTTATTGACTTTTTCCATGTGACGAAACGTTATTAAGTACAGCATATTAAATTTTGTTTGTTGTAAAACGCACTTCGAACACAAAAAACGAATCTTTGACTGAGAAAACGCCCAAAAGCTTAATGCTTTTGACATCACTTCGACCAAAAAAACCGACACATAAAAAAGCCAAAACTACAAATAAGTGCAAAAAGACCGAAATGCATTTTTCTTGGATAACCTCTTGGTTAAGTGTTTGCACTATTTACAACATTCAGCATTCAATGCAATTTCCCTACAGATTAGCACAATTTTTTTGTCCCCCTTTGGAGTAGACCCCATGGGCGCTACGTCGACTGTAAGTTGTTGAATTAAAAAAAAATAGGCGTTGTCACAAGGTCTCAAACTCCAATCAATCATTAAAGGACCCCTTTTGTCAGTTTTTGACCACATACAAGAGACAAGGCCTTAGAAATTCAAAACCATCCAATTTTGAAGTCAGCCACCCCGAATAAAACCAGTGACATTTCCAAATGAGGCTAGTAATTGTGCCATAGGTATGATGGAGTCTGATTTGTAAACCTCAGCATTAGCCTGCCTCAGTGGGTATTTCAATAAGCAGCATCATTTGATGGGTGGTCGGGTTTATAAGGAACCACAGCCTTACAGACAACCCAAGATCATGTCCCCAATTGAAATTAATGGAGCGGTAAGCTTAAGAAAATTGGCCAAATGGCAGACCAAGAAGGTGTGCCTTAGAGCTCTCAAGCATAGGTCTTGAGAGCTCTAGTGTGCCCTATTTCTAGGGAGACTGAGAAGGCAAATGATGAACAACCTTGACTTGGTCCATACAGGCAGACCAAACAACGCTTTTTGACTAAGAAACTGAAAGAAGCTTGGATTACTTTAGCCAAGGACATGCTAGATTGATTTGGGAAGGCTGAAAGTGAGCCCTATGATCCAACGAGGTTCCAGCTCTTCTAACTAAAACCATCAACAAACTCTTTTGTTGGGAAGATCTGAGCCAGGAGCAAGGATGATGTTGAGGTCTTCTCAATTGTGAAACTCAGCCCGAAGTGACGGTTCGAGGCTTGTTTAGCCACGAGGTAAGGCTAGATTGGCTTATTGTCCTCCCTCGCACATGTGTCAATAACGACTACTACCATATTGAGATTATATGGAGACATGGAATCGGCCAAGGCAGGAGCCTAAACAATGAGTAAAACTGATTGATAAGGGCAAAGTGTAGAAGAGAAAAAAATTGGGAGGATACTTCGACTATAATTTTTTACAAGAGTCTGATCGTCCTCATGCAGCTGTAGTGAACCAAAAATGACTCAATTGGCCAGTATCTGGCCAGGCAACTCGTCAAACCTTATTCAAAAGAAAATTAATGGTCAGTTATCAAAGTAAAACTAGATGAACTTCCAGTTGCCACTCCAGTTGCAGACCTGGAACATGAAATATATGTCGAGCAATTTAGATTCTGAATGTCTCGAAAATGTACTAAGAAGTATGTAACACCATAATGAAAAATAGATGTTGGCTTGAATTGGTAATTATTGGCAATTGATAGATTGAACCTGTTGCACCTTGTTTCGTCTTTGATAAATGGCCTTTTCTCTGGGGCAAATTATTCATGTGTTTTTTATGTTTTTTTATTATATGTCATTAATAATAATAATTAAGCCCCGGAAATAGTTTTTTTAAATATAAAATATTTTTAGAATATTTCTCCACTTTTCCTCGATTTTTTTAAATATTTTGGCTGTTTAAAGGAAAAAAGAAAACAAAATTTTCTTGAATATTCTAGTCAAGAAAAATATTGCAGGCAAAATTGGGAAAGTAAATGAATGACCAATGCTCAATAGAGCTTACCCAAAACAAACCAAAAATACAAAAATCTCAACAAAATGGCATTTGTACAAAGATTAGACATTCCAAACCAGAACTTGATGATGATGATGATGATTTATTTCAGGAATATTTTTGTGTCTCTTCAGTTACATCATGAATATGGAGGTGTGGCCTTCAAATAACAAAGATATAACACAAAAAGACATACGTATATTCCTCAGATCCTGGATAAGCTATTGCTTGTTTTTACCAGGACCTGGGCACGAAATATGATATTGAATTGTGTTGCAGGTGCCATTTTGGAACACAATTGGAAACTAAGAAATTCCACTAACATATTGAATGTTAAAGAGTGCCAACACAGTAAATTCCTCGTCGAATATTTTTGCTATCTAAGGTGGACATTAAATGTCGTTTTCTCATTCTCACAGATATCGAATTACATTGGCTGCTTGATCAAGCAATAAACAAATTTTGCTGAAAATTCAAAATCACATTCTAGCTTTGCTTGTGCGAAGTTTCATGACATGCTTCTTGATTGACGATTTTCTTCCGTTTCCTTGGTCTTTCCTTGAAACTAATTTCTCTTCGTTATCTTGCTCTTGGTCATCGTCATTGCAAAACAGATCAGTTCCCTCTTTGGAGACACTTGACATCGACAAAGGCTTAGAGCATCTTTTCTTTCGAGTTTCCTCAACTTCATCAGATGGAACGCTCTCGTTAAGAGGTTTTAGACCGTCAATTTGTGTTTCCTCTTTGTCCACGGTTGTGTCAACTTCTGAAACGGATCGATCGTGCAAAGCACCAGCCCTTATACGACCAGATTGTTCGGTATTTTTCTCACTATCATTTTCAGGGCAATTTGCCTTCAAATGAGTTGTGAGACCGCATTTGTAACATTTGCGAATCTGAGCATGATGCCAGATACGAATTTTCCACGTGTTCACTTCAATAAACTCTGGGACTGGGGCTATGATTTGAACGTAGACTCTGGCATTGCCATTCCAAATTCCCACCATCCTTGGGTTTTCTCTTTCACTGAATTTCACTTTCACAAACTTCTGTCACATACGAAAAAAACTGCGATATCTATTGAGGCAAATTGAAAGCAGTATTGACAAACCAATTGCATGTCAAGTTTGCCTCTTAAAACGGCCAAATGCATCATAATTACCAGAAACAAATTTGGAAAAATCGGTGCACACAGACAAAAATACCAAGTAATGGCCTTGTCAAAAAAATATTTTTTACATATCCGACTTTTTTCAAAATATTTTGGGCTTTTGAAGAAAACATATATTGGATGTTTTGTCACTTTTTTGCAAGAAAAACTCTGGGCCCTAATAATAATATATACCCTCTTTCCTTTTTTGAAATGTCGCTGGTGGTGGTCATATTAAAAAAATAAACGCCTTGAAAAAAAATTCAATGTCAAGTTGTTTTAAAAATGCTCAAAACGGTCATCCAAACAGAACCAGATTACCGCTTTCGTTAAAATATGCTTCAATACCGACAAACAAAGGGCTTTGATGATGAATGTATTTGAAAATCAGCTTGACCTCACTTTCCTCTTTTTGAGATTGCTTTGAAGAACACCGTTGACTCGGGGCTAGTTTTCCGATTATTTGCGACTGATTCCATTTGCATTGGACGATTTGGAAGATTCATGTCATGGAGCTGCGAAGTTAATCAAGGCTATTCAATCTGTGGTTCAAGGTTGTGGTAATCAAGGAATAGCTGCTCTATTTCTCCATTTCCAGCCTGCTAGCGGCGGACTTCTCAATGCATCTCATTATTTCTAGGGAATATTAGTCTGTCCACGGTCAGTCAGTCCATTTACTACAAAAAGCTTCGGAGCCTTTTCTTTCTCCCCCGTTCGTTTTGTTTCCCAGGATCCATTTGGATATTACAAGACACTTCAGGTCAGAAATCATTTCAAAAAAGCCCAACTTTGCTATGGATGCGATCTTCTAAGCTCGTTATGGGTTGCCTTTGCTGTTAATTTGCCCTTGATTCGCTCTTTCCTCCGAATTTGGTCCGAAATGTTACCCAATTTTGAGAACTCTCCCACGCCTCAATCTGATCATCATTATCATATTCCTTTTAAGAGTACGAACAAATCTACAGAGATATTGAGGAATATGGGAATTTTGGCAAACAAGACGTAATTTACAAGAAACGCGACTCTACTGCTGGTTTTTTTGTCTTCAAAGAAACATCCATCAATTAATCCAGTGGCCACAAAATTTGATAGGTTGCGAAAATAATTTGATTGTGTTGGATCTAAAAAGAGGTCAATCATGAGCGTGTAAGACTGTTAAACTGTCAACGCCAAAGGTGACGCCATTCTGGACTGTCAAGATTGGCGACCGTACGTCTGTAGTAAACAAATTTTTGTGCAAACATTTTTGCATCTTTTTTAGAATATAGTGTAAGGAAAAATTAATCATTTTGATTTTCTTATGTTATATATGAACATTTTAAGACACGAGATCCAATGAAAAAGTAAATAATTCATAAAAATATTCTTATTTAAACACACTTATTTCAATCGATTTTTATTTTGGTCAATCGGCGAGTTACTGTTGACAATGCTGGATCAATAATTAGGTTCAAAGATTCGTCTGGCGTTGTATGAAAATGTTGTTTCAGAACATACACAAAATTTTATCACCCACAATGGATGCAAGAGTCCGTGCCAGAAAGATTGGTTTTGGAAGAATCTTCAGTTTGAGACGGATTTTTTGGGGTTCAGGGACATGCAGTTGTAAATGATCAAAGGTAAAAAGTTTTCAATAGCTCTTTAACTGAGGGAAGAATCAGAGACCTTTCGGTACTGAAAACATGCAATCCATCCTCAACCTACCTTTTTCTGTCTTTGTGCAATATTTTCATTAGGAATAATGATTCACGTTTAGCCTGATTTATAGGAGCTCTACAAGTGCGCTCAATTCTACACCTTTATGTGGCAAATAATTCCACGTGAATTAAAGTGGCTCGTGTCATAAGTGAGCTTGAATGACAAATCGCCTGTCAGTTTTAGAATCAGGGTCCTCGAGTCCCTTTAAGGGGGCTACTATTTACTAATATGTCTCAATTACTCAGTCCTTCGAGAAATTCGAATGTTAATTTCTGTCAAAATCTGATTGATTAATTTATGACAGCAATCTGTCGATTAACGTCTTCGAGTTGTCACCGAGAAGAAGAGATGTTCTGTTTGACTCACTTCCATATTTGATGGATTTATTGCTCTGGGAATTCAGATTCAGAGTAATGCTGAGAGTTCTGTTGAGAGCGATGACACTCCCTTTAGGGAATTGGTAAATAAGAGTGAAGAAACTGGCAAGCTTTTTGATATTTGGCTTATACAGTTTTCTTGTTGTTATTCTAAAGGGCAAACGTTAGGAATTCCATCCAGAAATAGAAGTATTCCTTTGATTTTATGCCTCTTCTAACTTCACAATAGAAACAAATCCATCTCTGCACATTAAGGAAGAAAAGCATTTATTGTGATATTTGTGCAAAAGATCTTTTTGGTTCTTCAGAAATGATGATGAAATCATTTCTAAAGATAAATTGATTCCGTTTGATGTTGGGAGACAAAATATTTTTTGACTCACAAATTTGTGCTCAAAAACCCTAGACAAGGGCACATCTGTGTCTACCTACTTTTAATTGATATGTGTGATTTTTTTTTTGGCTGAATAGCCAATTTTCAAAAAATACATATGCAAGAATGTTATTTCTCTTCGTAGGCCTCTAAAACGGGAATTGTTTCGAGGGTTCCTTCCGAGGATTAACATTTTTAAACAATGAGTTCCGGATTTGTGTCCTCAGGAATGTCCCTTGACGATTTCCAGGGATCGGTCCTCTTTGTTTGATTGACCATTTTTTTGTTGTCGTCAATATGTTAGATCTGTGAGCGTCTCCAATTTTCTGGAGGGATCTGAGAAAAAAGTTTTTTGATTCGGTGCAATGTGGACC
The DNA here is from genome assembly GCA_010645155.1 of Tigriopus japonicus. Lineage (NCBI taxonomy): Eukaryota > Metazoa > Arthropoda > Copepoda > Harpacticoida > Harpacticidae > Tigriopus > Tigriopus japonicus. The sequence continues at coordinate 5,125,006 of CM021322.1, forward strand.
CAGAGGATTTACTATGTAATGACGGCCCTGATTATTTCTTTCTAAATTATTCCATACAACCCCGGTTGATTGTCTCAGAGACGAAGTGCTTGTAAAGTGGTCAATATAGATCATTTTGTTCAAAGAAAAAAGCCGCCCAGAAACTTTTTTATAGACCCATTCTTCCCCAAACCATACGGAATGTAAATTCCCTTCTGGTCGGACAGGTTAGATTGCCAAAACACACGATCTCCACACGTTTCACATAAGACCGAACGGCTTCAAAAGTAACATAAACCGATAAATATGAATGTTTCCTCAAAACTAAACTTTTTAGTGAGGTGACATTCCAAACCGTCTTTGGTTGGTCATGAACAGTCCCTTTTTTACATGCCCGTCTAACCACAGACAAAAGCAGATCCCCTTTCTTAAGACCAAGAAACCGTCGAGTCAACTTGGGATGGCGGGAAGAGGAAACTCATTCCATTCTCTAGAATGAAAGCGCAAATGGTCACTTTGAACCGAAATCTACTGTACAAAGCGCACACAGCAACGCGTAATGAGCCCGACTAGTTGTACTGTATGAACGCCACACAATATGTTGCTCCTTGTCCAAAACCGAACCGAAAACTATCTTTGACCCCATCCACAAAGAGGCGCCGACCCTGAGATATGGATGTCCGAAAGGAGCCAAGAGTCCCACCGAAGAATTTCAGGAACACTTCCCACCCTAATCTAGACTCATATACCCAATTGGGTTTGGAACACAGTCTGCTCCAATTAGTTTGGCAACAACTTGGCAAACACTTGATCTCCCATTCATTGGTTCATGTTGACAGAGCAGGTTTTAGGGTCTGGTTCCCAGGGACATTGGTATTGATCTGGTTTGTTCAGCTGTGCTCCCACTTTACTTTGTCCCCTTGCTTGTAAATCCCTCAACACCCTTAGGATTGAATTGCTACACCGAGTTTTCTTTGCCTCCCTCACATGTTGGATTGGCATATAGAACGAGCACACGTGCGTGGGGCTTAGTCATCTCGGGCTTTCCAATATCCCGTACCATTCATTACCAAATGCGTGGTATTAAAAGGACACTGCAAAGCCAACTCAGCTGGGTGTTCATCTTGAATTCTTGTCCTCCAACGAGGAGAAAGATCGATATCCATTCAAATGGTGGTTGCACTCGAATTTTCTCTGTTGAATTGCAACCATTCTGTGTGAGAGGTGAACTCATGACATCCGTCTCTTTGGAATGCGGTAGACATTTTCGTCGTCAAATGCAATGCTAAGGCGTTTCAATCAAAAAAGTCAACAATATCAACCAGATGGAGTTCTTTTGACAAATTTGGTGTCTATCGAGAATATGATAATTCGAGACAAAGAGACCCCTTAAAGGCGGCAAGATGTCCAATTTTGATTGATCACCAAAAAGGGATTAATGAGGATTAATAACTGTCGATCGACTCGAAGATCGGTCAATCGCCTTCCATCCTTGTCAATGCATCCAAAATCATGATAGCTGTGTCGTTGATGTCCAAATTTCCGAGAGTCATTTCTGGGAAAGACAGCATAAATGGTCTTGAACCCGATAGGTACCTCTGAAGAAGTAGCCCGGTAGCTCGTTTGGTTCTAATCACCCATAAATGTTTCGAAACTATTTTATGCTTGTCGCTTCAGAATGTGCTCGTCCTGTCAGGAAGGTCAGTCTTAGCAGCTTCAACAGAAGCCAGGAAGTCGGACAATATATCAAGGGCAGTCATCGAATCGACCGGGACCCACGACGTAAAAGTACATGGGTAACAACTCATCCACTACAGTACCCATCTTGGTTTTTACTTGTTGGACGTTCGCTTTAGTTGGGTGCGAGTGTGAGAACAAGAAAAAACTACTCGAGACATTGATTCAGGTCTTAAGGATATTATAGAAATCATGAATAGCACTAAGATGGAACCTACGATTGAAAGGGTAACTGAAAGACATTGGTCAATGTTAGATTTTGGGAGGTCTCTTTATGATGCGCTCATCCACACATGTGAGGTACCATAAAGTCATTGATGCCTGGGAAAACTCGGAGGTGACTTCCTGTGTCATTCAGAGAAGTTACCGGAGATGAGTCAATGTTTTCATTTTTGTCTGGCATATTGTGACATCTGGTAACACCTTCATCGGGAATAATGATGAAGGAAATAACAATTTTTACTGTGGGCTAACAACTCAATCCTTGATTTGACTGGCCAGTCATCCATCCATTTTGGGCAGCGAACTCCGTTGGCACAAGATAAATGGTGTTCCGTCTTTGTTGACAATCAATGTCGATCTTTTGTTGGGTCTTTGCACTTTTTTCCGAGCTTCTTGGCCGTTTTGATTCCGTTCGCTTTCGGCAGATGTCTCATCGGCAGCTTCTCCAATATGTGAGCTCTAATGGCGATCGTATTGTAGGTAAGTGCCAATAGGGATTGGGTCTTGTCGGAACACCCTGTTTGCTCACTGCTGCCGTACACACTACAATGTTCATTTTATGTCCAATACGTAAGGACCCATGTCCAGACAAGAACCACGACAATGTCGACAAAAGAACACCCAGATGTTGTTGGCCAGTACTTGTTTAGCGGCAACTTGATGGAGAATTGAAAAATTCGTATTTGGCATGGCCTCAAGGAGCTCAGCTTGGAATCATTTATCTTCTGGCTTTCTTGAGCCTTGTCAGTAGGTAAAATATTGAGAGCAAATCGGAGATGCTCCACGGCGTTTATACAACAGCCAGGGTTGTTCTCACATCTATCCTCGGTCTGTAATTGAAGAATAATGGTTTTTTTGCGTTCACAAAAGAGTCTCTTTTTAGCCCAAATGCGATTTGCTGAATGGTAGTGAGGTCCGTCCAGAGTTTGGAAGTGCTTACCATGGATGGTTTCTGTTAGTTCTCTACTAGCGGGTAACAACGGCTGTCCGCCGCTCCTGTAATCAAACCATAAACATGGTCACTGGAAATTGAAACCTCATTAGCCTGTGGAATAGTATTGCTTAGCAATTAGCTCACTGGTCGAACCAACCATTCGGAGCATGTGCCCAAAATTCTGAACAGGGCCAGGCTTCGTAGACCATCTCAAACGGTGTCTCGGGCATTGGTCCCTTAATGGAAAGCACTCTGGTCAATCCTTCCCCTGTTTTAGAGTCCACTTTGTATCTATCCTCAAGCTTGTCTCTGAATCGAATTCATCACCTCAGCTCGAAATTCATGAGATTGCCTTTCAATATTTATTGGCAACCCGATTCTCTGGTCAAGGTGGCTCATCCCGATGGTCAAAAAGAAACTTTACCACACATTCTACGACCCATTTCAGAGAAGTAATCAGTAGCTCGCTTCTCTCTTGCTCGTTTGGCTGAAGGCTAGGCAGGTGGGATTTATGCCTTTTCCTTCTGATTGGTTACCGGAAAATTCGAGGCTCTTTGCATAGAGAAATGGCTGTAATGTTCGCCACCAAAGACGAATCTCCCAAGTGAGTATCAACTGAAGCTATAACTCTCCCAGGCCACTTCTAACTAAATAAGGGCCATCAGGATATGGGTATTGGGTAGTTAGGTAGCAGCGTCGTCCATCTAATTCATCTATGTACGTACGTACGCTCAGGTTTGGCTTCACTGTTACGGTTCATGCACGAAATAATGGCTATTGGAAGCGAGTTCACGTGATAAATAGACCAAAGAGCACTGCAAAGCCTGCCATTTGTTTTTAATTACAATAATTGACAGATTTTCAATTATGAAAACGACCATCGAGCCAGTGATCTCAACGACGGCTTCTTTATTTTGGGTCGGTTTTTTATATTTTCTGGCTACATTCGATCGAGAGTGACATGAAGAATGAAGATGATATGCACTTTGCCTGTGGCCCTCGGAAGATTTGTCATTTTAAATCTGTTAATACAGGCTGTCCGCTTGAATGGTTCCATTGAGTGAGCATCAACTTTTTTTTAGCAATATGGAGGAAGCCACATCCATGACACGATCATCCGAGATGAAACGACAGGCCATTAAATAGAGTCGATACGAAATGTATCCTTCTTGGAACGATTGAGGATGCGTGTCTTTCTCTTCTTCAAATCCGTCCGTCTATTGTTGGGTGAAAGAAAGCTCAAGTCAAACAGGGCTTCTCTAAAGAGAACCAAGATCAATAGTCAATGGGTGGAATAATATAAAACCTTCGTTCATTTTTTTTAACGGACACTGCCCATGGTCGTCTATCTCTCTCAAACTTGCCTTCGTGTAAGCCGAGTCATGTTGATCTGTAGATAGAACGAGAGGCATTGGGTAGTATCTAGGACAGTGTTCGGGGTCAGTTGAACTCTGGCGTTGATTGGTAGATTCTTGGGAACTAGAAGTGTGGTCTAATGCAGTAACCGAATGTTTCATGCTTGTTCCCGTGAAAAGATTTTATTTGTAAAGGCTTCCTGCTTCTGACAAAATGTTTCAAAGCGGGCGTGACTAGACGACCCCACGTGTGATGACGGCAGTCATGAATCATATGGGGAAAAAGAGGCGTGTTGATGTCAGATCCAACCTGATTGAAGCCAGTCAAAACCTATATTACTACACAAGCAACCTTGTTAGCATCAACACTTTGGGGCGTCTTGAAATGATGCTCAAAAGGAATGCTTGTTTTATACTCAATAAGCATTCGAAGAATCCTTTTGGAAGACTTCCCTTTTTCCCAGTCAACGACCATCACCAAGATGCCGCCACAAAGGTGACAAGACAAAAACCCAAAGTGGACACGTCGAAAAAAAATCCTTTCTCTCGGGCATATCTAGCCCCACATCACCGTCCCAATGCTCGGTCGAACTCGAAACTCCCGATGAATCTTGTTCACATGGATATTAAGAGCGACCCTTAGGTACCCAAAGCTTCCCTTTCTTTCACTAAGAAGAGCCCCAATGCGTTTGTGGAGGACAACTATCCAGCAAAAGCACCTTGCTGGGCCGACCCAAAGCATTGTAAATCTGTCACCAACTTTGACTTGAACACAATTTGCAACTTGGCCTGGCTCGGGTTGACGTTAGTGCTCCTAATTACAGAGTAGACGAGTCGTACATCAACCAACGAGAACAACAATGCTCACAGAATTTAAGTGAACCTACGTAAAAAGAAGTATCCAAACGAGAACGAGTCCCGAGACTCACGGGCTTCAAAAGGAAAGAGTCCCTAAGAGAAGAAAGACCGAGTACATACGTAGAAGTCGGAGAAGCTGATTAGAAAAAAAGACCCTGAACGCTGAAGTTGAAAAGCGACAATCATGAGAAGATATGGATGACGTCGAGGACATTTCTCAACCTTGTTAAACATGACCTAACAATGACCAAATGGTTTTGGTCTCAAAGATAAGGACCGAGAGAAAACTTCTGGACGAACGTTGACTTGAAAGCGAACGGAATCGATTGCCGGAAAAAAAATAAATCTGCAAATTTGTTTTGTAATGCCGTATTTATTGTTTGACGTTTGAAACCCTGACAAATCCTAGCGATAAATTGTTGAGAATTCATTCAGACTCAACTTACATATTAAAAAGATGACAACACACTTCGTGTTTCTGGGAGGGTTCAAGCACGATAATGAAGAATACAGTACAATTGTTTACCAAATAATGCTTATCGGAATTTTCAATCGGAGCTCAATTTAGGCTTTTTCGTTCTCTCCATCCGACTCAGAAAATGGATAGAGGTGTTTGTACTCGGGACTTTTGTTGCTTAGAAAAAGGGATGAAATGCAAATTACTGTAGCCAAAGTTGAGATGAAGCATAAGGCACAAAATGGCTGAGATCAAGTTTTTTTTTCTCTTCCATTTTGGTCAGAACTTTTGGAGAAATTCAGGTATTGTGTGGGTAGAAAGGGGAAAATGATTACAAGATATTGCTAATCCGAGCAATGCCTGCAAAGCAAGTTTGAAAGCACGTTACACGGATGTTTGTACATCAATCAGTTCTAAAAATTAAAATGAAGACCATTGGCACTTAGCCAATCAGTAAGTCTAGACAGACCAAGGTGGTCCATGATTTCACATGTTTTCGGCTCTAGACCATGATCCAAAAGCAGCCACGTGATGATTGAGATCATAATACTTGTGGTAAAGCAAAGCAGCATTATTGTTGTAACTCATTTCATTTTGAAATTCACAGCCATTGTTGAATGATCCATATTGATTCATGGACGAGGACGAGGATGATGAGCAATTGGAGGCCGTAGGAGACGGCGAATTGTAGCTCAAATCGCAATATCCAGCACCTTCTGGTTGAATCGGAGCCACGTTTTGAAAAGCAGAGGAAGCCTGCTGCCATTGGGGATTTAAGGGTGTCAAATAATGGGCTCCCCTCTGATGTGTGTTATTGTCCATCAGTGGCTGAGCTTGGAATTGATTGCGATAGTCTACATTGACACTTCCGGACACGAAATTCTCTTTCTCTTCCATGCTATTCAACACGGATGATGAGGACGGATTACCATTGATACTCGCACAAGCATTCAAGGATTTCTGAGGAGAGACTGAGCTTGATGGGGAATGACCACCACTATCCTGGCTCGTTGAGCTCACCACATTCTCATTTAAAACCACTGGATCCTGGTTTGCCTTTCCACGTTTAGCACCTTTTGATTTCGGAGAAGCTTTGGCACCTTTCACCCGACGGTTTTTGGCTAGCGCACTAATCTTGGGTGGTTTGTCATGGATCTTTCTGTGTTTGCCCAGATGATCTGAGCGAATGAACCCTTTCCCACATTTGGGACAAATAAAGCGTTTTTCCCCCGTGTGAGTGCGCAGATGTCTCGTGAGTTCATCCGAGCGGGTAAAAGTCTTTGTACATGGTGGGAAGGTGCACTCGAATGGTCGATCTCCTTTGTGGCCTCGGAGGTGGGCCTTCAAATGAGAGCTCTTGAAATAGGTTTTCATACATTGGCTCCAGGTACAGTAGTGTATCTTCTTCGCACGAAGTTCTTTGGCCAATCTGGCTTTTAACGGGCGACCTTTGGTCTTTCCCTTTTGACAGGGCACTTCACGATTTTCATTCTCAACTTGATGATGCTGAGCGTACGGGATGACATTTGGATTCACAGGCCCTTGGTAGGCATTAAAACCCATGGGTTGAACATAAGGAGGTGGCGGGGGAGGAAGATGATAATAACGTTGACAATATTGAAATTGCTGTTCATAGCTCAATTTTTGAAGAAAGTGATTCTCATAAGGGGATCTTTCAATAAAGGTAGAGTTTACAACTGTTTGGTTATTCTGCCCGTAAAAAGTGTAATTAGGAGTCACTGGAGTTTGAGCAAAGGAACTGTTGGGATTCATGGCATAATTCACGTTGGCTGGATAACTCGAAGAATAATAAAGACCGGGTTGGCCAAAGTTCGAATCAGACGAACTAGGCGATGGAGTTGAAATTGGGTATCTCTCTTGGATCTGACATTGAGATTGGGTGTCTAAATTCCTTTGTTCACCAGGTACCATGTATTGATGTTCGACAGTCACTTGCACTTGCGAATAGGTCGGAGGAGGCGTGTACGTCATCACAGAGGGTTTGTGTTCGTTGATAGAGGTGTTACCAAACATTTTGCTCATGTTGGCCATGGCCTCCAAAGGAGGACTCAACTTAGAATGGCCTTGATAGGCCATCTTGACACGATTCTCGCAACACAATCAAATACTACTGTATTCTGATCACAAACACTGTGTACCCCTGATGAGGTCTCATTGAGAAGTGAAGTGGTTCTCAATTACTCACTGATTATAAAATGTCGGTTTGGAGAGCTCTCAGCGCACTTTCACCGAACTCTCCTGTTGCGCCAAAACTATTGAGCCGTGAATGGATCGTCAATTCACCGTTGCAAAAATTTCACGAGACCGGCGGCGTTGGAGCGAGTCCTGAATGGGCGAGAAGACGGCGATTTTCCCTACGACGTGCTCAATTGGGCGTGAGCTGGGAGAACTAATGCACTCGTTGCGGACGTTTAGTGGTATAATGGCACTACATAGGACACGCAGGGAAAGCATGGTATTTCATTGTTGTGGGGACATGTGTGAGAATATCCTTTCAGCCTGACTGAATAGCTGTCACAGTATCAGAAATGGAAACGCACCTCCGAGCTTATTCATGATCAGATGTATTGAGAAGCCTTTCCTCTCAGGGTTTTGTAGCAAGGGTACCCCCAAAAAGTAGCAACGCAAATCTTAGAAATCTTTCAATGTCGTCTTAAGATTTGTATTGGCCATAGAGTGCAAAGATGGCTCGAGATCCTTCCTTAAACCCATGTTGCAAGCGTGCATGGAATAATGAGTCCCCGAACAAAAGTCCTGCGTCGACGATCTTTACACGTGTTCCATTCAAGACGACTTAGGGAGAGAAGTAATCTAACATGAGAAATCTAGTTTTTTGCAGAACTCTGGTGCACTTGCATTCCTAATATAGATTTGAAAAACAAATATTGCATAATTGATCATTTACTCTTGAAGTTAGTTAAGTTAAATTTGCATTGAATAGTGGATACACAAACGTCACAACATCCACCTTTTTCCGATAGTCAATGTCTAGACCAGTACAGTCAACTCTCCACATATTGAACACTTTTTTTATTTGCAGCGGCCAAATGTTCACTATATGGAGAGGTTCACTATGTAGAGTGACAGATTTTACGAGCCAAAAAATGACCAATGTGATGCAAAAAAGGCGAACTACAGCGTTTGTATTGCTCTCTGACATTTTAGTCCCGAATCCAGAAATTAAACATATTTTGTAGTGAAAGACAAGGCCTATAGAGCATTCCGAAATGCCAACCTAATTCGTCCGACAACAACCTCTTTAATTTTTTAAAGGCCTCTTTCGTTCTGAATCGAGGAACCTGTCTATATTTAACCAGTACTTTTCAAATGTAGGAGAAAACATAAACCGTGATATACATCCAAACCCTCCTAACATTGCTAAATGTATTTCTCTTATCCCAGACCTTTTGAATGGAAGACATTACTTCTTTAAATCTGTAAATCGAAGTGATATGCACTTCTCTCAAAACGCTTTCCATGATTGGTATTGCGTTGTGATTCGTTCAAGCCCATTTGATTGTTTTGATTCTTTGACTGAAGAAAAGGGCAAAGAATAGAATAAGCGCAGTGAGAAAAAGGTTGTTGATTTTGTGCTCCGTAGTGTTGCGCCACCCCTTTCTGGTGATTCTGTTCTTTCCTGTTCCGCGCTCGATCAAATATTTCAAACGGTCAGTTGCTCCGCAACAAACGGTCGAGAATGAGATGCGATCGTAGAATTTTAGTGAAGCAATGAGACACCAGAGGCCACGACGGTGCTACGGAGCAAAAAACAGGCCCAGCTGATGTTTACTGAGCTTGGCTAATTGCAGAACAAAAAATCTTGGGCGGAGGGGAAAAATGTTCACTATATGGAGAGACGAATAGTCTACTTGTTCACTATATAGAGAGTGGTTTATGATGTAAAGAATCGGTTTCAGGCAAAATGTTCATTATATAGAGATGTTCACTATATAGAGTATACACCATATGGAGAGTTGACTGTATCAGAATTGTTTTCTACGTATATGTGGATAAAATTAGCGTTTGAAAGGTGTCTCGAGAGAGCTCAAAGAGGAGATGAGCACCAATTTTCTACTCATATAAAATCCTTCCTGTTCTAGAGATGTTGTTCATGAGATATTAAAAGGAGAACATTTCAAATATGAATGGGTTATATGCAAACATTGTAGCACGCTTTCAAGGTTCATGAGGGCAAGATTCGGCATTCAGTCACATCGAAGAGGTATTACAGCTGCGGTTCCCTTTGAAACCAGTTTCCGACGAAATGTGATAATTTTGGAACAGCCTGTTTCAGATTTCCCAAAGGACGTCGGCATCCTTTGGTCAGTTTTAAAATTTCCAATAAGAGAAAGGATGCCGAAATGCGAAAAAATGATTTGACACATTTAATCTAATCTAATACCAAAAGGTTGCTTCCCAACCAACTCAGAAACATTTCTAAATCATAATTCTATGCGTTTTTAATTGCTGTAGAATTGTTTAAGTTGCTCAAGAAAACGTAAAGAGGGTTTTGGCAAAGATAAACGATCGATCATATGGTTTTGATCAAACGGGATGACATCAGACGGGAGGTTCGAGTGATCTCCTCAAAAATCTTATCGCTAGCGGATGAAACAAACGAAAAGCTTGTTCGCCAACAATAGGTGGCTCGTGAGAATTTGGGCAGTAAAAGGGTTTTCACATTTTACAGACCGCCCTTATAACTTATATGTTATGGCAATGGTTGAATTGCAAGTTTGAACAATTTCGGTTAAGATTTTGGAAAAATATGCACAACTGATCGTTTTCATTCATAAATAACATGTTCTTTGAAAGGATTTTGCTATTGAATGGAAACAGGTGTAAATCACCACGTTTTGTTAAAGATAATTATGATTTCGAAGTTTGACAGTTTTTTGAAACTTCATTTACCCTTGTGTGCATGTACAGTATATGCAATTTTTCAATAAAAATGATCTTTTGCTGCAATTTTTTTTCAATCAAAATTGAACAAACAAATTTTGCAGTTTTCCATTTTTTTCCATTTTATGGAACAATTGATGTTTCAGCAGTACCTTTGTTGGCACTAAAAAGGCGTCCCTTCTAAATTGAGACAGAATGTTTCCTGCTTTTTGTGCCATATTTCTTTTTTTTCGCGTTTTTTGTTGATACAAAATGATTTGTGTATTTTTTCAAGATACTTTGAAGCCAACAAATTTTTAAAAGGCAATTTGGAATTTGCGAAAATGGCCTCCAAACTTCCTTACTTTTCCAACAATAATGGGCTCCTTTTCATACAACACACCTTGCCCTAAGTTATTATAAAAACTATGTTTTTTCTCATTCCTGGGGAAAAGAGGAATATCCTCCCTGATCTCCAGACCTCAATCGTTAGAACCTTCCAATTTAGTCCATTCTGGAAAAGATGGCACATGATACTTTCAGTCCCAAAAACAATCCATTAAGGGCCATACTGATCGAGGTGTGTGCCAGTGCTGGAGCCGAACTTGGAAGGTTCAAAGCTGTTGTGTAGAACAAACGTGGGCATTTTGAAAGTTGAGCTTCTGTTTCACTCCGTAGGGAATCTGATATTGAATTCATACGACATTTTTAGTTACCTGAGAGTTATGGTACGAAAATCAAGTCTAAATTTAGACTGTACACTCTCTATTCTTGTTCAGAAGAAATCTACTTCCTACACTCTTATTGTGCATTCTTTGTCAAAACTTTATTTTGCATTTGGGCCAGTTTTACAACTATCGATATGGCCCCACCAAGGACTCATCAAGTCCGAGATTCGAAGCAACGAAACCCGGAGCGTTGTGGATAGTTAACAAGTACTCAATCCTTGTGCTACCAGCAGGGCTAGGTGAATTCCTTGAAAAATATAATGAAGTACAATTACTATTGATTCGCTGCAAAATGTTATTAATTACGGTTACAATTACACCGTCAGAAATTGTAACTGACTCCAATTACAATTACAGTCGAATCTCATTTTAAGAAACTTTTCTGTCAGCGGCAAAATGTTGCTTAAATCGAGATTTTTTTTTTTCTTTTTTTTTGTTTGCGGATTTTCTACTACCGCTACAAAGAATGTGATTCCCTGTAAACAAGGATTTCTCCCGACAGCTGCAATCCGATCCCCAACAGGGTTTGAACCTACGCTGTCAAGGGAAGCACTTACACTCGGCTCTTATAAGAACGCATTAGTACGCGCGGCCACTCTGGCTTCCTATATTGAGATTCAAGAAAATTGGCTCAAGAAGCGATAAAAAATGCAAGGAAACTACCAGAGGAGTTTACCTCACCTTTATATAACCTTATAAGCTTACTATTATTACTACACAATCCGACAATGACTCAAAATTTAGCTTGTGTGACGATTTTTGAAAACTTCATTCATACTGTGCTTGTCTCCCCTTGGTTGTGAAAGGCTTTACAACCTGAAAGAAACATCATTGTCAAAAGCTCTTGTGGTTTGAAAATAATTGAATAATATAGTTTGGGGGGTCTATTGTAACATAAGCTATATGTTAGTGACATCACATTAACCTCAAATTGATGATAAAATTTTTGCAAGTGGAAACTGATAAATGGGGTTTATAGTCAATTTCCTCAATTTGTAGTAATACGATTTTGAAAAGTAATTGCTAATATGTAATTCAAAAATCGTTAATTATATGGTCAAAATTATAATTAATTAGAATTACAATTACTTGGCCCAAAATGCAATTTATTACAATTTCACTTAAATGTAATTTTAATTGTAATTGCAATTACGCCTCATACCTGGCCTTACCAAAAGTATTATTATTCATTATTTTCGAAGTTTTGATATTAACCATATTAGGTAGTGAATCCTGAGTAGAGTGGCCGAAAATGTTTAATTTTGAGGCCAAATATCAAAATTGTATTTAGGTTTAAAAAATCCAAATATTTAAATTAAAGTATTAAAGTATTTGAATTGCACTGTGAGGAGATCTCTTTTTTTCAAGGCCAAGCCGACCAATTGATTACTTCCAACACAATTTATTTCCATTTCACTGACATTCATTGATACTCCCCTGAAAATCGTCATATAACTAATTTGTTAATAGATGAAAAATAAAAATGAAATTCTTTGTCAGAAGTTCAAAGAATTCACTGGAAGCAAGAACATTCTTGACATAATTCGATTAAAAACGGTAGTTTTCCTTTGATTTTGGAAAGAAAAATCCAAATATTTTAAAATGAACATTTTATACAGGGTCGGCGGTCCAAGTGTGGATTTTGCCGTTTTTTGTACATAACCAGTGTCCGTTTCATGTCTAATTGAGGCTCATAGACTTCGTTTTTTGGCCCATCCTTAAAAGTGAGACATGTTGGGATACCAAACAATGGACTCCAACCCAAAATTCTGCGGTTCCTTCTCTTAAGAGATAAATGCAAGGCTCTGTGCCAACTGTCCCAATTACTTTATAGATATCATGATCTTACCAATGCCCAAGGGATCCAACAGGGATGTGTGCAAAACAACTTTTAATCTTCAATACTTCAGGATTCTTAAAATGTAAATTTGAAAAATATCAATCGAAACCTACAAGACTTATGACGGCGTTAAGGGTTCTACACTTGGGCCGCCGACCCTGTAATTAGTTGTACATTTTTTGGCCGCTTTGAGCACGAGTAACGGCTGCATGCAGTTACAGTCACGAGAACTTGAAATTCTCAGAGACTTTATCAAAGGAAAAAACAACAAACTTTCTGAAAACAAATCAAGGAATCATTACCGTCATTAACCCAAAAATATTGGAGGTTTAAGTGACCTAGAAAAACATTATCGCTGACGAATCAAAAACAATTTATAAAAAAATAATGCACACCCTTAATAGTTTCTGAGGCTTATGATACGTCATGAATGTAGATGTAAGTGATGCTCAAGAAACGTTTCACGGTAAAATTATAAATTCTTAGAATAAAGTCTCCTCGGCTTTGCTCTCATAATATAATTTCAAGGGTAGTGAATGATCTAAATCAAAATCATATCTTTTCAAAGTTGCCAAATATTTCTTGAAAATTTCTGAGGTAGAATGATTACCTTTATTTGTTTTGAGTTTCCAGAATGTGCATTCTATTCCTCAATCATGTTTCCTTAATCTTAATAATAATAAATACTTTCAATTTCTCATGTTACATGTATATTTCGGTCAAGAGTGTTTGTTTGTTCAATTGAGATGCTGAGATACTGTTTGGGACTTTGATTCCTGTTCAAGAGGATGTTTCCATGATCTGTTCAACATCAGCTTCAACTTCGGACTCTTTAGCGACATCTTCCGTTTTGCTAACGGGCGCTACCTCATTGAACATGAATTCATTCTGATATTCGGCCAAGAATTGACAAGAGCGAGCTTCATCGATGAACAACGAATACACGCGTTTGATGTCATCCACGGAAATGGACGTGCCTTTGCGCTTTTTGCATACCAAATTCGCCACCGAAATCAACTGGATTGCATATCTATGAAAGAAAAGAAAGATATTTTAAGAGTGCTCGTCGTTTTACTTGTATTGAACCAAGCTTACCGAAGACTAGCCTCCAAAGCTATTCTTGTCAAGACTTTCAAAGCGTCCTCGCTCATCTCGCAATCCTCCTCCTCACAACGAATCTTGAGAATCTCCATCAATTCTTTCTCTTGGTAAGGTGAGGTTGGAATGATGATCATACGGTCCAAGAGATCAATGGGAATACCATGAGGTGAAGTATAGTTGGTGCCACGAATCCGAGTGATCCCGCGATTGGTGGCCATCACGACAATCGGAGCCATGTCGTCCTCCAAGGCGCGATTCAAGTACGAGAAGCATTCCATGTCCAACATATGAACCTATTGACGGGAGTTTTTATCAGACAAATAGTTCCGGATCCAAATTAAAAGAGCTACAGGGTACTCCATGTAAGATTTAAAGTAAGATTTTATAAATATTCTTGCCTACAACGTAATTTTTACGTGACATGGAGCGTTAAGCAGATTGTCGTAAATGAGGTTGTTCTTCTAATAGATAATAGAGCTTGTACTTTTTTAACCTTTAAATTGAGGCATATAGCTGAAAACCTTGACAGAACCGAAAATCACGCTTCCCTTCTTCTCGAAGGCTCGGGTCCGAATCAGGGTTGTATCAGAGAAAAACCCGCCCGGGTTTTTCGGGTTTTTCGTTTCTGGGTTTTTCGGTTTTTTTTTTTAATTTGGGTTTCTTCGATATTTTTATTCATATTCTTAACGCTTCTTGTTATCTTCTTCATATTGGACCACATTAGCATATCGCAACTGAGTTTTTGACGATATACGACACGATAATAACTCGATTTTTCGCAAGAAACAACAACTTTTGGCATTTTTTGTCTCGATTTCTCAAGGAAGTCTTATGTTAAAATAGACAAATTTGCGACGAAAACATTTGCCCAGAATTTACACATATACTTGGCCAAATGTGACATTTCTATGTCAACAAGTAACATTTTAAAATAAAAAAATGGCAACTTATTAACAACTTTCCCTTCATTGAGTGCAACTTTTAATGCAATATCCAGTAGCATTGAATTTAAGTCGCATAGGGGTGAGCACAATTTTTAGGGACAAATTTAGGGTCAAAAAGAGTAGTTTAATGTCAACCGGGCGGGATTGAAGCAGCTCTATCAAGCGCATTGAGTCCAAACAAGTCCAAAACAACCTCAAAATCTTTCCTTTTTATCATCGTTTTTAAGCCAAAACCACCCACATTAATCAAGCACTTTCTGATTAAAACATTATTCTTTTCGGAATAGCTAGGGTTTAAGGCGGTGCACCCGGGAAATCACTAACTTACCTCATCAATGAAGAGCACACCGGGAGCGATTTCGGCTTTGCCTTCTTCACGCCATTCCGAGACTTTGGCATTGATTTGATCGCGCACTTCGGGCTTGATCTCACCCGTATCCCCGGAAAACAAGGCCAAAAAGCCTTGGGTCCGCGAATTGATCACGTCAATCTCATGGAGGGTGACGGTGTGGGTGACTTCTTTCTTCTTCTGCAACTCACCCTCGGGACATTGAACAAACCGGGTTTGAGCCCCGGTGGCGTCATAATCCCGAGCCCGCGTGAAAGACCGCCCCAATTTGGTAATCTTGCCCGTGGCCTTATCAATGGTAATCACATCTCCGGCCTGAACCTTCTCCTTGATGACGGAATCAATCATTTTCGTGCCCAAATCGTACACCGTCTCCATCTCGGTGGTTTTGAGCGTGAGTTTACCAATCTTGGCACCCGTGCCCGTGGCCGGTCGATCGATTTGGACCTCCACCACTTCGCCTTCGATAATCTCGGTCTCTTCGCGGATCCGAACCCCGATACTCTTCCGGAAGGCCTGTGTCAAGGCCTCGGTCTTGCTCATTTCTAGACTGTAGATCTCCGATCCGGCCATGGCCGTGAAGGGCGTGTCCACGCCCAAAGCCTGAGCGATGCCCATGGCGATGGCCGTTTTTCCGGTGCCGGGTTGACCCGCGATGAGCACGGCTCGTCCGGCGATTTTTCCTTCCTTGACCATTTCGCAGACGACGCCGGCCGCTCTACGGGCGCCCGTTTGACCGACCAGACCTTGGGAAACGGGTCGCGGGTCCAAAGTGTCGTCCAATCCTAGTCCGCGGATGTGGGAATGGGCTCCGATGCGCTCGATGCGGGTCACTTCGCGGGTCTCGGCCACGTTGACGTTGACGTTCATGGTGGATGAGAAAGGGAGGGATAATTTGAGTTGAAATTGAGGGAAGGAGGGCTCTTCGTTTTGTTTTTCTGGACGGCGCCGCGTTTGATCGATAAAAACAACAAATCGAATCAAAACAAAACAACGTGAGAGGAACGAAGAGGGTGACGAAAAGGAATGACAACACTCGTCAACGACGTTGTCAAGAATGAAGATTATCGTGCAATTCGGAGACGTAGACTGTTTTTGAGTTCAAACGATTCGTTCCCATTTTGAATTTCCTAAGTTTTTGACTATCTACTCTGAAAATGCCAATATATGAATGTATTTTGTATTAATAATACGTAAAAAATAATAAATAAAAAGAGGAAAACGTTTTTGGATAGATAATTTTTGGATAGATAATACGATTATTCGGGTGCATCAGAAAATTCTTCACAAGAATGTTCAACCCACGGCAAACTGGGTACAACAAAACTCGGTTGATTAAATCATTGGCATCTTTTGACAAATGGAATTTCGTCACCCTTATGAATCATGCTCCAAAACTCCAAGTTCTAACTTGCATTTCAAAACGGGAACATTTTTTGTGCAAAAACAGTCATCTACCCGTGTCTTTTTATTAAAGTCTCCTTCACCATGAGCCAACCCGCTTCCCCGGATCCCATGGAGGCCCTCACGGCCAGTTTGGCCGCCGATTTTGGCGTCACTCACATCCCCAACGACCCCAATCGACCGCATCCCCGATTCGCCCAATATAAAAGCCGAGCTTCGCATTCGCGCGAAGCGGCTCAAAATCAACGTCGAACTCAACTTTTGGCCGCCCAAAAGCAACGTCGTCAAGAGGCCGTCAATTGGACGCGAAATCTGGTTGATCTGGAATCGGATGAAGAAGTGGAAGAAGAGGAAGAGGCTATGGAGGCTACCAGTGGCTCCGTTAAGAGACCTCCAGCCAAACGAAAGACTTTTAAAGATCAATTGATGCTCTCGGAATGGTTGGTGGATGTGCCCGAAGATTTAGCCGAGAATTGGTGGTACGTTTTGGTCCCGGAAGGACGCCGAAACTTGGTGATGGCGTCTCGAGGTTACACTTCGGCTTACGCTCGCAATGGACGGAAAGTTTCGCAATTTCCTTCGGTTTTGCCCGGAGGAAATCTTCGTCAGAAATCGCGCAAACGCGTTACTACCTTGTTAGATTGTATTTACTCGCCCCAAGAACGATGTTATTATGTCCTAGATGTGATTATGTGGAATGGACACGACTATTCCGGGTGTGAAAGCGAGTTCCGATTCTTTTGGCTGAAACAAAAAGCGGCCGAGTGTTTGGAGATGGGTGTGGTAGCGAATATCAACCCCATTCCCTTTCGATTGTTGCCCGATGGACCCGCGGATTCGGAAAGTTTGACGAAAGCCGTGCATGATCCGTGGCTCTTTAAGGACAATCTGGATGGGATATTGTTCTATCACAAGCGTTTGTACTATTACCCCGGTCACACCCCCTTAGTGGGCTGGCTCAAGCCGTATATGTTGCCCGAAATGCTCAATATTTCCGTACCACCCCATTTGCGGGCTTTAGCACCCGGCGATTACGTCAATTCTGAACAGTATATAAAAGATTTCAATGCGGGTGCGTATCGAAAAATCAAAGTCAAACCCTCCACGCCCACTTCAGACCCCTCATCCACCATGGAGGTCCATGAATCTGTAGATCAGCCCTGTGATAAACCACTTGTGAAAGAATGACATTCACGTAGTCATCAATAAACCGTAATGACCCGTAATTACGGCTTTTGGTCCAGATCCTTTTATTACTCGTTGTTGTTATAGCGGAATGTCGCGTGGTAGTGGGCGTGGCAAGAAAAAATGGCGCTCGGACAATGGGTTCGAGGCTTGGGGTGGATATATGGCGGCCAAGATCGCCAAACTCGAAGGCCAATTTTCGGCTGATGCTCAAAATGAGGAAGACGAAGACGAGGAGAAAGGTCTCTTTCACGGGATCGCCATCTTTGTCAATGGATACACGGATCCATCGGCTGATCAATTGAAGCGAATCATGATGACCAATGGCGGCACATTCCATCATTATTTCAATGCCAAGAAGACGACACACATCATTGCCACGAACTTACCCGATACCAAAGTAAGTACTGTCTTATTGGTTGCGTACCAACCACAATGTTTGGTTTTAATTTTAGGTTAAAAATTTAAAAGGCAACGAACCCATTTGCCATCCACGGTGGATTAGCGAGAGTTTGCAAGCTGGAAAAGTCTTGGATTATCGAAATTATCTTCTATATTCGGCTCAAACCACCACTCAACCCAAGCTAAATTTTCCAACCACAATTACTAAACCCATTGAGCCCGAAAAACCTACTGAATACCCAAATGAGTCGACAAATCCCGAAGATCTATCCAGCTCACCCGTTCAAAATGAAGATGAACCCCGAGCTTCGACCTCCAACAAAGCTTTAAACGCCACAGATTCCCGGTTTTTGGGTGAGTTTTACAACAACTCGAGATTACATCACATTTCCACCATGGGAGCCAATTTCAAACGATATGTCAACGAACTTCGGGATAAACACGACGGACAATTCCCCGATCGTCAACATCTCCCATCTAATCCGGATTTCAATCCCGGATCAGACCCGGTTTTTATGCATATTGATATGGATTGCTTTTTCGTGTCCGTTGGATTGCGAAAAAGGCCTGATTTGGTGGGAAGACCCGTAGCCGTAGCTCATGCCAAAGGGGCTAAAACCATAGATGAAAACACGGCCAAAATCCGAAAGACCGAGATGAGTTATTATCAAAACCATTTCTCTGGATTACCTCAGAATCGAGCTAAAGAAATTGAGACGACGGCTGAAGATCTGGTGGAATTTTCTAGCATGAGTGAATTGGCCTCAGTGAGTTATGAAGCCCGTGAATTTGGAGTGAAAAACGGAATGTTCTTGGGTCCGGCATTGGCCCTTTGTCCAAATTTGAAGACCATTCCGTATGACTTTGAAGGATATAACCAGGTGGCCTATACCCTCTATGATACCGTAGCCAAATATACGCTTGATATTCAAGCTGTGAGTTGTGACGAAATGTTGGTTGATATCACGGAAGTCATCCGATCGTGTCGGATTGATCCTCTCGATTTTGCTCAAGAACTTCGGACACAAATTCATAATGCCACCCAATGCCACGCCTCTGTGGGCCTGGGTCCTAATCTCTTATTGGCCAGAATGGCCACCAGAAAAGCCAAACCAAATGGAAAATTCCATCTCCAAAAAGAGGATTCATTCGAGTTCATGAAATCCATTCCGGTCAGGGATTTGCCGGGTGTGGGTCGGAAAATGAAGTACAAAATGCAAGATTTGAATGTGGCCACTTGCGGAGACCTCCAATTACTCACTTTGTCTAATTTGCAAAAAGAATTTGGTACCAAAACAGGACAATCGTTGTACAATTTCTGTCGAGGTCTTGATGATCGCCAATTGAACGTAGCTCAAGAACGCAAATCCGTGTCTGCCGAAGTAAACTATGGGATTCGATTCAAATCTCAAGAGGATTGTTCCAAGTTCCTCGAGCAATTATCTGGAGAAGTAGCTCAACGGTTGGAAAAACTTGGAGTTCGTGGAAGAACCGTGACACTCAAATTAATGATTCGATCGGCTGAAGCTCCGGAAGTGACGTCCAAGTTTATGGGTCACGGGATCTGTGATAGTGTGTCCAAAACCTCTACTTTATCCACTGGTACCAATGACAAGAAGATCATTTTTCGGGAAGTGTCCATGTTATGTCGCCAACTTACCGACAAATTCGAAGACCTCCGTGGTCTTGGTGTTCAAATCGGGAAATTAGATGGAAATACGACAGGGGTCAACCCTTCTAGGCCTGGTCAAGCCAAAACTGGGACCAAATCCATTCTAAATTTCGTCCAAAAGGTCGATGTCCTGAAACCAATTGCACCTCGAACCCCATCTCCTGTTGCTCTTTCGTCCTCGACAAATGATCCTTATACCTCGTTTTCTCAAATCGACATGGATGTCTACGAATCCTTACCCGAGGACATAAAACAAGAATTAGACTCCTTAAAAACCAAGAAACCACTTCAATCCAAACCTCCCGAATCAAATCAGAGTTTGTCCAAAGAATCAAACGCCCAAGAAATGACATTCTCGCAATTAGATCCCGAATTTTTGGCTGCCCTTCCTGAGGAAATGGTGGATGAACTCCGACAACAATATGCTCGTACATCAGTTCAAGCTCCTGAAACAGCTTTTGATATGATCATGAAGCCCAAAATAGCGCCTACGACTCCCATAAAAACCCCACCCAAAAAACGAGGGAGACCGCCCAAGAACTCTCCGAGGTTTATAAAACGATCCCGAAACTCAAATCCTGTGATTACTCCACCTAAGATTA
The DNA here is from genome assembly GCA_010645155.1 of Tigriopus japonicus. Taxonomy (NCBI): domain Eukaryota; kingdom Metazoa; phylum Arthropoda; class Copepoda; order Harpacticoida; family Harpacticidae; genus Tigriopus; species Tigriopus japonicus. Next base: position 5,145,677 of record CM021322.1, read on the forward strand.
ATATAGAGATACCTATGGAGAAACATGGCAATGATGAGAATTCAAGAGATCCTCAACTTAAGGAAGAGGTTGCAAATGAAATTCCCGAAAAGCCTCGAGCGAACTTGGAAGGTTTTCGTGATATTGCTGATCTGAGAAAAATCTTGGGTCAATGGTTGTCCACGGATACTCCAACTCAAGATGACACGATGACGGTGACCGCGTTTTTTCAAGAGCTAATTGATGAGAAAGACTTAGAGACAGTTTCATTCCTTTTAAAAATGATTCACCGGTTAACGCGATCCAAAAGCCGGGAATGGAAAAAGGCTTATGAATCAATTGTGGACAAGATCCAATTGACGATGATTCAGTATTATGGGTACAAATTGTCGACCAACAATGATCAATGGAACTGAGTAAGCTTTCTTTGTTACGTATTCAATAAAACAGATTTAAAAAGGGAAAATAAAAGTTTTTATTTTGTAGTTATATTTCAGTAACAAATGTCAAAAATACAAAACCTCAATACTACAAAATAATATTTATTGTGACTTAAAGGGTTGTGCAAATTCATGTGTTTTCAAAGGTCAACTTAATGCAACAGAGTAAAAATCCATTACCACAAGATACACGTAGTTTTGATTTTCAAAGAAAAGTGGCTCAAAAACAAAGATTCAACGTTATGGCAATGGTTCACAACCGTTTTCTCGCATCATTTTGTGTGTCTTTTGGCGATTTTCCAAGCTCCTAATCGGTAGCGAAGCCACAAGGCAAACAAGTCATAAAACATCTGCACCGATGCCGATATCGGATCCAATTTGGACCCGTCAATCTCGGTCCATCTCACCGGAACTTCTGCCGTGGGAATCTTTAACATTTCGGCGATCTTGAGCAATTCCACATCGAAAGCCCATCGCTCGATATGAAGAGAGCGGAACAGATCACTAGCCGTACTACGGGTCATCAATTTAAAACCGCATTGCGTGTCCCGAATCGACTGACAGCCGAAGAACCAAACGCACACGTGGAACCCGTGCATTAATACCGTTCGAAACAAGGACCGTGTGGCGATGGAATCCTTTTCCATGTGCGCTCTGGAACCGCAAACGATCCCATCACCCTCATGAGAGCTCTGAATGGCGGTTAACTTGGATTCAAGCTTCTCAAGCTCACTGAATTGCGTGGCTCCATCGGCATCCGCGAAAAGGCATCGTCGTCCACGACAACGAAACATGCCCATACGAACCGCCCCTCCTTTACCTCGGTTCTTGGCCAAGGTCAATACTCGAACCTTTTCTGTGCCGAGCTTACTGGACCACTTTCTTCCCAAGGTTGTGGTGGCATCCTTGGAGCCGTCATCCACGATGATAATCTCATATTCGAATGACTTTTGCGCTTTTTTCCGAGCTTCCAGGTATTGCGTGGCTTCGTCCATCATGGCATTGAGACGGTCTTCTTCGTTGTAAGCGGGCACAATCACGGAGAGATCGATGGATCCCGGTGCAATGAGGGCACAGGGCAGATCATCAAATCGATGCCATTCTCCTGGAATTAGGCAAGAACAAGTTCATGGTTAGTTGGGAACCTCGTGTACGAAGTACATGAGAACATGCACGAGCCAGCATGCTTGTACGTTCTCATTGCGTGAGGGGATCATATTGGAAGAGGGATTGGTCGTATTTCCGATATGATTTTCAATGTGAATTTGAAAGCAAAAAAAAAAAAAAAACAGGCTTTCCTAGATCACTATTTCTTCTGAAAAGATAAATTAATAGTTCTCAGCCTAGATGTTGTATAGTATTCGTATGATTTTCTTTAAAATACAATATTTACTGTATTTTTAATAAATTTGTTCATTGTGGACTTCATCCACAGATTTTTGATACACTTAGAATGTTGGCCATGTTTGCCTTAAAATGCTTAAACATGTATATTTATTTAAAATACATGTTTAAGCATTTTAAGGCAAACATGGCCATCATTCTAAGTGTATCAAAAATCTGCGGATGAAGTCCACTATGGCAAAAAGGGATACATTAACTCTGGAAACTTACCATTAAAATCAAGCTAATAATATTTTAAAAGCGGTTGTGTAAAGGCATCGTTAAAAAGAAACTGCTGGCTTCTTTTCTTGGACCTAACTTCCAATTTTGACTTGCTTAATTCCCATTACTATATTGCTTTTTCACTTTTGGGAGAACACCCTGCATCTTTTTTATTTCGACCTAACAAATTCAAAATTAGGCTCTAATAAGTCACCATCGGAGAACTAAGACTAATGTTTCAATACATAAGGTACTATATATGAGAATTACGAACCTTGCATGTCCGTAACCTATGGACTAATTTACATCAAGTGCAAATTATTATTAAACTGTCTGCGTTCAAATTGTTATTGTAACAATATCGTAATTGAAGGAAAAGGAAGCTCAAAAATAGTTCAAATCCCAATGATGCAACTACAAGTTTTGACTCGGCTTGTTAAAGTCAAATTTTCCTTCCGTCTTTCACAAAGGCACTTCTAAAGCTAACCAATTTGTCAATCCACTTCTAATGATTTCTTACCAGCTTTGGGATCTAAATAGACATTTTCTCCCTCATACACGGGCACATCAACGAGGGCTTGGCTGCGGCTAATCACCCAAATAAACACAACCGTAATAACCACCAAAACCAAGCAAACCAACACCAAAGCCCCTTCGAACCAATCCATGTTGAGAGAAGATTTATTTGTTAAAGGGCCATGGACAAGAATGAGGGCGAGAACAACCGGAGAAGATTTGGAACACGTCAACAAAGTCAAAGTGAAACGCCGCAGAGTGTAAAACTAGAAGAAGGATGACCGCGCAAAGGAATTGATGTTTGTTAACAAAACTTGAAAGTTGTAAAGTAAGTTTATTTCAAGGTTATTCATTGCTAATAGTAAGGTTTTAATTTATGAGTTTGAAGGGATTTTTCATTCAGAACTGTTTGGGTATAAAGAGAATGATTTTGATTTTGTCCTTCTGGTGGCTTCTTCTCTTTGATCACCTCGGTTCAATGTTTTCCAACTCAATATCACACAGGGTGACTAAAAGAGTTAAACTTCCTTAGATCAAGTTTATAACTTTAACTTAAATACGTTAGCGATGCTTTTTGAATACCAAACTGTGTTAGGACAAGAAGTGAAAAAACTTGATGACGGATAGACTAACTTAACCTAATAGAAACATTGAAAGTATCAAGTTTATTGAATTCAACAACAGGTTAGAAAAATGTTGTTTTCTCTAAAATGCTCTCAAGGACTACTGAAAAAGGGCTTATGCTATCAAATTATTCTTTAAGAAGAAGTTAGCATCCAAACATAAATATTTTAATGAGCAACTCGGTAAAAAATACACCAAACGAACAAAAAAGAAAAAATATAGAGCTTGACTTAAATCATGAATACTAAAAATTGTTACTTGAATTAAGTCAATTATCATAAAATTATGACTTTAAGTCAAGCTATAAATATTTAAAAAGAGTGGTAAGCAAACTCTACTATTTTGTCCCTTTATCGGTGGTTTATATGGTCCCAAAGCGTAGACAAGCTTCATGACCAACTTTGCGTTGTGCCACGAAACTCGTCATATTTAATCAATTTATTTATTTTATTTTATTTTTTTTTGCGGATTTTCTACTACCGCTACAAGGAATGCGATTCCCTGTAAATTGAAGGATTTCTCCCGACAGCTTGAATCCGATCCCCAACAGGATTCGAACCTACACCATCTGGGGAAGCACTTACACTCAGCTCTTATAAGAACGCATTAGTACGCGCGGCCACTCTGGCTTCCTTAAATTGAATGTGCATATAAATCAATGTCTTATTTGCTGTAGCTAAAGCTGACGCATGTTAACACTGATGGTTTGGTTCAGCAATAAATTTGTTGCAAAAATATCTTAAATGATCCTGAATTTGGTGTCTTGAGGAGAACATGCAGAGTGCTGGCTGGCGTTGACGGATGTCTACGCTTTGTGCCAACGCAAGGAAAAACAAACAATCTTTTCACGAGTCACGTGTTCTTTCCCTGCAAAACAGAGGTCCAAGAACATTTGAGTCCTCCAATGTTGCCTAGTTCTCTCGCCTGCTCTTTCTTCTCTTTCATATGAGCTCTCTGAACTCTGAATGAAGAATACTTTTGACTCCTGAAGTTCCTGAATCTCAAGCAAGAGTTATCTCGCGTCAATCAACTCTCTCCGTTACACAACATTGTAAGTAATAATTGATTCATAAAACAATATTGCATTCCTGGGACACCTCTCTTACGACTCAATTCAGGTGTGTCTTTGATAAAATCTCCGTCGAAATACTGGTAAACTAACACTTTAACGGTTGCAATCCCGAAGAAACTTGCTTTTAACTTACGTAATCATTTGGCTTTAAGGATATTGGTTTGATAAGCCCTATTTTTTGCGATTTCAGACACTTTCCAACATGGGTCTTCTCCGTGGTATTCCCAAAATCATCTCGCCGGATTTGCTCCATGTCCTGGCGTCCATGGGTCATGGCGATGAGATCGTTTTGGCCGACGCCAACTTCCCGGCAGTGTAAGAACTTGAACATTGATGACGATAAAAGGTTAAGCTATTAGAAATGATATTGCCCATTAGATCTTCTTCAAGTAAGAAGGCCAAATACATTGATGCCTCGGGTCATTCCATTCCGGAGATGTTGGAAGCGGTTTTGCAGTTGATGCCTTTAGACACTTACGTTTTCAATCCGGTGGCCTTGATGGATATGGTGAATTCCGACAAGAAAAGAGACATGAAGGTGAGTGCTGATTTTTGAAACTATTTTTAGCCTTTCAAGTTAGTTTGCTCAACGTCTTTCTGGTTCGTTCTTGGAAAGTGCAATTTTGATTTTTCATAGGGATTCCCGAAACGGCGGGACAAACTTTGAACTTTGCATTTGAGGTAGTTCGTAGCCCATCGCCTTCAATCAATGAGAAGCTAAAAATAGCGCTTAATCCCCTCTCCGGTTTTGGATAACAATAGAACCTTCATTGAAAATTACTTTGAAAAGATTATGGATGATAAATATCGGATTCTCAGCAGCCGCTAAGACTGATTGGTGGGAAGCTAAAACAAGAGAAAAGTTTCTTTCAGATCAAGAACTGGGAAGTTTACCAAACAATTGTGGATAAGGCGGTGGGGGCTCCCGTGGAGTTCTACAAGATGGAACGCTTCGATTTCTATGAACGCGCTCAAGAGGCCTTTGCCATTGTAGCGACGGGAGATTGCGCTCCATATGGTAACATCATTCTCAAGAAAGGGGTCTTGGTGAGTGAATAAGCGCAACTACACGCATTTGACACACCTGGTGGGACGATTTTAGAGCAGCTTATATTTTTATTGATTGGCGCGATGATCATTTGTTTGAAACACATTGATAAAGAAATATAAAAAAAGAAAGTTTTTTTGAGCTAGAATCGTAAGTCTTCGAGACTTTTCCCATTGGGATGCTTCAAGCGCACCGGAAATACCGCTGCTTCCGGGTAGAACACCGGCACATTCGAGCTATACGGGCTCCATGTGAACATTTTGTAGTTATCACTCGCGGATTTGTGCGAAGAAGACCCACGACTCTTGATCTTCTTCCAATTGATCGGCTTGAGTTCCATGGCTCCACCCACCACTCCATTGGGCGTGGGATTGGGCGGGGCAATGTGCTGAGGAGGCGAAAGAACGGGCACCATGGCCATGGGACTTTCACGTCGCTTCCGACCCAAGGTCTTGGAATAATCGAAAGCATATCGCGGGTCGAATGGACGAGCCACGAGGTTCAAACCGTGATAATACTCGCCGGGACTCATATAGGCGTAATTTGCCGGGAAAGGTCGACGATAGAACTGATGATAATTGCTGAAAGTATTGTAATTGCCTCCACCCAAAGCCGGATAGTGAAATGAAGCTGGTCCCGGGTCCACGAGACGAGGGGCGGGATCACTGAATCGCGGAAGGGACACGGGATTGTGACTGGGTTGCCGAAGGATGCCGCCTCCAGGAGCCTTTTTCGTGTAGTGAGGCGGTCGATCGGCGAACGTGGTTCGTTTCCTCCAACCAATTGTTTCGTCGGGGTCGTCGAGATGCGATCGATTGTGCGACTCCCCTTCGCTTTTTCTTCGTTTCTTTTTGCTGGGAAAGCATTTTTGATTCGAACTTGAAAGGGCCTCTTGATTGGAGTGGCCATGACTAAAGATTTCTCGACTTTTGTGTGACGATTCATGCAGATGAGACGGAGGCGAGGCCTCGGAATGGATAGTATAATCATACTGGGAATATAGACTAGAATTGCCGCTGAAGCAAGAAGGCCAAAACTTGGAAGGAGACGAGGATGACCGAGGTCGGTCTTGAACCGAGACCTTATTATGGCTAGTTGTGGTGGAACGATTTGACTTCTCCTCGATTGGGATCACGAGAGTGTCCTCCATGGCCAAACGATCTCCTTGGATGGAGACGTCAGAGAACCTCTCCTGGAAATTGGGTTTAGATCGGAATCGTAACCGGTTCGAGTCCGTGTCGGGCTCGTCATCGTCTTCCTCATTATCGTAATCCACAGTGTCGATACTTGGACTGGAGATTACCGAGATAATGGATGACTTGAATTGATTGGAGGCCAACTCTTCATCGGGTTCCTCCTCTTCCTCGTCTTCGTTTCCGCCCTCTTTATGTTCTCCTGAAGGCGGTTCCATATCAATGCTGCTATGATGATGGGGATGATAGGAATGGTGGAACCCTTGGTCGACCTCCGTTTGGTTCAGTTCATTAATGCTCATATTTTCAACATTCATTACATGTTTGGTGCTATTGTCGTTTTCGTCTTTTGTTGATCCACTTTCTCCACCATCCAAATTGTTCTCATTGTTGTAGCCAATTCTTTCGTGTCCTTTTGTTCTGGCCTCATTCTCAGCCTCATTATCACGTTCACTCGTCCTCGGAGGACAACAAGCTCTTGGACCACAGCACCAACAACAAAGAATGGCCACAATAATGGCGGTGGAGGCCGAGGCTGCCACTGTTGCCGCAACAACCTCTGTCAATGGGAACCCAGACGAAGAAGAAGAAGAAGACTCCATTGAATCGGTTGGAGTTATTGTTGCCAATGGAGCAGAGATATCCTCCATTGTCTCCTTGGCAATGGATTTGAAGGTGGTCCCCACCAGTTTCGACGAAGTGACAATTTCTCGGCAGATTTCCAAATTCGAGGACGCGTCAATAACTTGATCCAGCGCCTCTTTTTCTTCTCTTTCTCGATTCAATGGTTGTTTCCACGCCTTCTCATCTTGTTCCCGTATAATCGAGTGAAAACAGACAATGTAAGCGGTCTGCGGTTTGAGGTTGGGAATTGTGTGCCTCAGGCTCGTCGAGATGGTTGGAGTAGCTGTCGAGTTGAACCCTTCGAACACAACCGCAACCTCGGATGCGTTCGCAGCCCCAAATTCTCGGAGTGAGATATGGCGGAAAACGCCAATCTTGGACTTGTTGCCATTCTCGTCGGTCTCTTCTGGATGGGCCCTGTTGATCACGTTCTCACGGAAAGGCTTCCACTCGAGCGTGATGGCCGTTTCCGAGGCTGAGAAGGTGACATTTGGTGTGTCATATTCCTGCAGATTGAGATTGACACGAGGGGAAGGAAGCGATTCCAACATCCGCACCTCCTGACAATTGCTCTGATGCACGTAAAACACGGTCGAATGATGAACGGCGGCCAAACATATCTCGTAGTAGGTATCGGGTTCGAATCCCTGAAGTGCATCCTCGAACACTTCGCTGGTGGGCTGCCACCCGGGATGCTTCTGGACATGACGAGTCAGATCTAATTTGGTCTTGAAAAACATAGTCGACGGATTGGTTTCATCTCCAATCTCTCGGAACACGACTCCCCAATCGTACGAGGTCTCGTAGAAAGGCTCATCTACCGACCACGTGAGGTTGACCGCCATATCCGTTGCAGGAGTGACTTGCATGAGATGCAAACTTTCGAAAGTGAGCTCGGGAAAGCTGTCCTTGTCCTTATCTGTCACTCGGAAGAAGCGAGGTAAACGGTCGCCCGGGAGCAATCCACAAAGTTCCGAGTCTGAAATGAAATCAAAGAACAGGCGGAAAAATGAGAGCGGTCTCGTTTCGAACGAACACGTGGTTATGGTTTTGTTCTGCTTCGACGATCGCCTCTTTGTTGGAGGAAACTGAGGAGCGTTTAATTACTCTATCTACACTCTTGACAAAGTAGATCAATATCTTTTGATGGATGCACATTCACGGTTCAGTAAAAAGTGATTGATTGCGAACGAGCGGGGAGAAAAAGAAACGTGGGCGAGGCTGTCGACATGGTTCAATGGATGCGTGGAGTGCCCATGATATGAGTACATACTGTACTTACGACAACATAAGCATGAAACGGTCCTGGAAAAATCCTTCGCTTTTTATCCACAGGCTTGGAGTGGCGAAGAATATTTCCCAGACCCGTCTTGGACTAACTAGAAATATGCACACTAGTATTGTTATCCAATACCGAATGGGGGGTGAGTGTCTGAGGCTTTTGCGGGCAGGAAAACCTCAAATCTCTTACGACCCAAGTTATAATTATCTTCACCTTGTCTGTGTACGAGCAAATCAACTTGGCGGAAGCCTAACTTCTTCCTATCCAACTTCAACCGACAAAACCATCATGGAGTTGGTTTAATGAGCCAAGACAACCAAGTCGGGGAAAAAAGACCAATTGGTTAAACTCGTTTTGGCGGGGGTTCAGTGTGAGAGAAGTAATTATGAAGCTCCTCAAAAAATGAGCCTAATTCGTCTCAAGTTTGAAAGACATTCATTTCTCAAGACATCCATCTCTTTAGCTCTGCAGTAAAAGGCTCTTCTTCACTCGGGATATCTTTCTTTTAAGAGCTTTCTTTCACGTTCATTTCGCCATGCTAACAGACACTACAGGTCTACAGACGACTGACTGACTGTAGATAGTTTTCAACTTTGACAGCGGCGTTCGGCTCTTGATATAAGACCTCGCTGTATTGTGTCTGATGGAACATTAATTTCCATGAGCCATCAAATTCCGTGGATTGGCTCACTGTGCATTCGGTTGTTCAATTTTTCCCCCATTCAGCTCCCTCTTCAAATCGCTCTTTCTCTCTCAAAAGGTAGGGAGGGGAAGTTGGAACGATCGACTCGCAATAACTTCTTCCCCATGAACAGACTGAACACATCCACCAACAACTTGGTTCTTCCTCAGCCAAAGCAGCCGTGGAAGTAGCAATACGTTTGACTGGCTAGATTTTTTGCCTGCCAATATTGCATCTCTTACCTTTAAGGCTTGTCAATTTCGTGCTCTTGACACTGAAAGGAGCTGCGCATGGCGGTAATTCGATTTTCAATCTCGTTTTCGGATCAGCCTCAGCTTCTTTTCCCCCTCCTCCTCCTCCTTCTCTGCTGCTTTCGTTGTCGTCGTGGTCGACAACTTGGTTCCTCGTCGTGAGATTGGTGGTTGTCTGTTCGTTTTCATCTCGTCGAGGCTCTTTTTCGGCCTGTTCATCCTCATTTTTGGTATTACGTGCTTGCTTGCCGAGAGAAGTCATCGATTGGAGTTGATCCCCCTGGTTTTTGGTGGCGTGGAGCCAGAGCCACCTGGCCTGGCAATCACATTGCAAAGGGTTGCCAAGTAATTGCAATTCTCGCAAGACCGGTGGCATCCCATCCAAAACGAAGGTCGTGAGTCGGGTCTGGGCTAGGTTTAAGACCTCTAGACGACTCATTCCCGCGAAGGCAGCTTGAGAAAGAGCTGAAACAAAAATGGGGATCATTATGATCATGTGCAAAAACTGGAAGGACCACCACTAGCACTACGACTGGTTCATGAACACGTGGGTCTGGGTAGGTAAGACACGCTCACCCGTACAGAAATGGCTGTCGAGGGGAAATTAAAAGGGAATGTGTGCGGTTCGTTTGGAAACTTGAGTTATTGTTATGAAGATGCTGCTAAAGCTCATCATCCGGAATACCGACCGACCGACGGAATGTATTCAAGTCTGATGAAAGAACAAGACGAACCCGAAGACATTCCGTAGACCCATTAACGATTTATGTGTGTGAGTGAGTGTGTCTCAGTCAGAGGAGGTTCGAGTGGTTGGCTTAAAAAGGAAATTTGTCGTCATCGTCGTGTATCGCTCACTGAAATGAGTCGGAGGCTTTTTTTCTCTCTCGCTCTTTCTTTGGTATGTGGGTGCGTGCGTGCGTGCCTTGCGAAATAAGATGTATGAGTTGGTCGGATGTTTGAAAGTCGGGGTTTTTCCCAGATGCCCTTAATTGACGACCGTGGTGGCAGGAGTGCTCTAGTACTGACGGTATAGTGGCTGCTATGGGAGTTCAAGAGCCACAAGTAGTATTATTGCCTTTATTATTGTTATTACCACTACTGTGCCATCCCAATACCAGCCAGCCAGCCACCTGAGTGACGAATGAGTGGTTTGGCTCCTTTTCTTTTCATTCAAAAGAGATTTTAGATATCATGATTTGAGCAGTTTGAAGCGCCAGAGAGCCAGGACTTGGCTTGGCGGCATCTAACCGTGAAATCTGTTTTTCTTCCTTAGAAATCCACGCCAAAAGAGGAACCCACGGCGGCATAAAGAGCGCACACCATGTAGTTTTTCCTCCGTTGCTTTTTTGCCTTTTCATTATCATCCATTCAAGACATTAATGCGCTTGCTCTTGAGCCTCGAAAATTTGGAGGTTACTCGGAACTCAGAACTCGCTTGCCTCGAGGCCAAGACAACTTAGCGAGTTCCAAAGAACAGGGATTTAAGTTTGAGGGCACCAACAAATGGGAAACGGAGGAAATGCCCACATGAATGAGTGATTGACGTAATGTATTTGTTTCGTGCTAAATCACTGGCTAGCTTTCAAGCGATTAAAAAACTCTCGCCGAGGGCATTTTCAGGTAAAGCATCTCCAAAGAAGTATGTTACGAGCGGAAGTGTGGAAGAAATTGTGTCGTTCAAGTGGACCAAGATGATGAAGCTGTTTCTATTCAAGTCGGTCGAGTTAATCGCCGTGCCAAAGCCTCCACTACCTACCCCTTCAGCAATCATTCAACACTTGAGGAACCTCTTCATGAAGACGGTGCACAATGCAATATGGTGGATCGTATTTTTTCACTCGTCTTTGCGTTTCCCCTCGGCAATTTTGGTCTTGGCGAGAATTCTGCCAATGTCAACAGTATTATAGTGTCCAAACATTGCTAAGGCCAACAAGAGAATTTTTGATTGACTTTTCGGAGCATCAAGGTCGTTCGATCTTTCCAATGAATAAGAGTGACTGTATGTCAAGACGGCAAACTAGGTAGGTAGAGGTACATACAGTACATGAACCGAAATAAATGGCGGTTGGGTTCCTGTGGGGTAATTTATGCCGGATCTTTGCTCCGAAATGAGAGACGAATTCGGCTCGTTTCCTCGAGGAATTGCCGCCCTTCCCAGGAGTTCTCTTGGTAATTAAAATACGCGAAATACAAGCGTATGTCACGTGGGTTTTCCCCCCACCTACTACAAATGCACGTACGTACGTATGTACATTGGACCTGTAATGGTTTTAGACTACTGAGAGGAAGAAAAAGGAATCGGAGAATAAGGAAGACGAGTCCTTCTGGGAGAATGCCCTTGCTTGGTCGACATGAAAAGAGTATCAATTTGCCTGACAACTGACGAGATGATGACAGACGCCCCCCAAAGTGCCAACTCACAACACTCGTCGTTGCTTCTCGGACCAATATTTCTACTATATATTGTATATGTATAGGCACCAGAGGAGATGAGGGCTTCTTCATCATCATCGTGAAGATACTAAAACCTCCCTTTTGGTCCTTCTCTGACTTTGAAATGGACCATATCGTGCATGAGTTTCATTGTGTGAACATCGAATGGGAGAACGACTTTGTCTGTTATTGGTTTGCACTTCCGCTCCTTTAACTGAACTCTATTTGGGGTCGAGCCTCTTTAGCGTTGGCTATCTCAATAGAACCGTTTCTAAAGCATGTCCAAGGTATTGGAAATGGCCCTAGAAACAAGATCTTAAAATAGGGCGTCTCGTTTGCTCTTTGTTTTTCGCTTCGACCACAGAACGTTTAGGTTTACCCCGAACAAGGCTCATATTGGCCAATCATCTTGGAGCCTTGTGCACGTCCTTCAAAATGATTGATTGAACTCCCCAAGAAAGGAGAGAGAACCACCATTCCCTTCTCGAAATAGAGAGCTATTATTGGACCCCTTTTACACTTTTTAAGAACCCACCTTTCAATGGGTTTTGAGCTAAATTGAGTTTTCGGAGTCGAGCGAATGTCCGGTTGACGAATTGGCTCGGGAGACCCGAGAACTGATTGGAACTCAGATCCAATTCTTCGAGAGTGTCGGTGAGTGGCTCCAAATTAAACGATAGGAGACTTAATTCCGCTCCAGGGTTCAACTTCAAAATGGATTCATCTTCAGCTGGCACCGATGAATCAACCTCCCAAGGGCCTTCTTCGTTACCTTCACCGTCGTTTCCATCTGACCTTGATGAGGAAACTCCAAGTCTGGAATATGCAGAGGAGCACTCGTGAAATTCAGGGAAAAGAGATTTGGCATCCATCTAGCTATCCATTTTCTACTTACAGATTCTCACTCAAGTCCAATCTGACGAGCGTGTTGAGGTTGTTGAAGGCCGATCCCGGAGGTAAAGCGCGAATTTGATTGTGACTCAGGTCCAATGAGATGAGTTTGACCATATTCAAAATTGCCCTAGGTACTCGTGTTAATCTGTTCCCAGAGAGATCCAGGTGTTCCAAGTGATCTTCCAAGCCCATGAAGGCGTTCTCCGCAATCGTTGCCAATCCACTATTCACCAAAGTTACCGTTCGCAACTCTGACATGGAGTGGTTGCCAATTAGAGGTTCCATAATGGCGCTCACGTCGCAAAAATTGATATCCAACACGAAGATCTCGAAGATGAGCTGATCGATTCCGCTTTGAATGTGTCTTAAATCTGTGTTGCGACATCTTAAAGCGTGCATTCGGTCGTCGAAAAAGCATTGAGACTCGCTTTTGGATCTCCATTTCTCCAAGGGATTCGGCATTATTCGCTCGAATGTTCCCCAAAAGGTCCAAATAAGCATCACACTCCGAAGCATGGTCAGAGATTTTTGTTTTTCCTCAGACAAATCTTGAAACTGAAAAACGAAAAGAAGGAAAATCCGTAAGATGAGGTAACCTTCTTTGTTTTCAGCAATCATTCCCATGACAACCAACCACTCAAATCAAAAGGATCCTGGTATTTAGGATCTTAAGCACATTAAAAAGTTAACAAATCCAGCAAGAAGATTAACCAAATATCAAAACCAGATTAGCATTGACGTCAAAGAGAGTTCGAAAGAAATACGCTGAAGAATCAGGTCAATAGACAGCTTAATTTGATTCCGATCCCTTGACTCTCGAACTCGACGAATAACTACGACCAAAAACAACTTACTTCTACTACTACAGAAGAAGTGCACAAGATAAACATCATAAAGGTGGTTTGGTCTAACACTGAACGTTTGGATCAGATCAAGGCGTATCTTTGAGTGGCCAAACCTCAAAGAAAATTCTTTGGTGGCTCCATTTCTGCCAAATAAGGATAATGAGAAACCCAAGGTTCTTTTCAATTTCCAATTTCTCAAGCTCTTCTTCGAGAGTAATGGCCACAAAACCAAGTTGGCCTTTTTCGTGGAAGCTTTCCAATTTCATATAAATACAACACAATAGATTTGGATCGAATTTTCAGGACAAAATGCCAATCTCGGAACCAATATTGTTCGTACGGCCACCTCACCTCAAGGGGGTAAATCCGAAGAGCATTGAAGCATGAGCCAAAGCACGAAGTTTTGCTGTGGTCGTCAATCCCAAAAAAGCATGAATAATCGGTTTTTCAAGGTGGCTTTGGGCATTAAATTATCCTCCTTGATAGGAAAATCACGCTCACCGACCGACCATCGATGTGCGCGTGGACCATTATTCGAGCTCGAATATGCCACCAACCCTCTTCTTTTTCCCCCTGGTTAGACCTCGTCGTCATCATCATCACCATCATTGCGACTCTGCAAAGAGTACCATCTTCAAAGCCTTCGCTTTTCCTGCCAAGGCGTGAGTTAATGACAAAATTGAATCATTTTGCATTTTATGTTAAATGCATCCACGCTTGACTCAACCTCGAACTTGTGCGAGTCGTTTGCCTGTCAGAAAAACGAAGCCTCGCACAAACCCACGAAAGACGACGAATGGTCGGTATTTTTGTTGACATTGGTTCGCTCCACATTGGTGGGAAAATGACTTAACTGAGACGGTTGGGATTGAGTCAAGTGCGAGTGGTGATGGTTTGTTTTCTATCCCGCTCTTGAAAATGGAGGCCAACTTTTTGGCCTTCGAATAATCAACAAATCTATGCACATTTCAGGCCTTCAAGTTGCTTGCAATGCGAGCCTAACTCTCGACGTTTTTGGACTTGCGCCTCGTGCTCACCAAATTCAATTGGAGGAAAGTGCCAAGCCAGAGATTAAAGTGCCATGGGAGTTGGAATGATAAATAAGCATTACCCAGGCAGTCCCTGGAGAACAGCCTCAAATTTGGGGAGCATCCCTCAGGAATGCCAAGGTTGTCCTGATTAGAGCCGTCTGTCTAAGAACCACTTTCTGGGATTTCGAATCGGTATGGGTAAAAGATTGTTATGGTAAAAGAGAAAAGAAACGTATTTTCTCGTCTGGATAATGATGTAATGATGAATCAGGAGCGTTCAATTCATCAAAAATTGAAAAGATTCAATCAGACACAACCTTTTTTGGGCGCTGACAACCCACTGTGAAGCAAATTTTCGTCTTTTACCAGATCTCCGAGAGAGATAGTTCTTTCCTTCCTTCTCCTTTTTTCCATGTGTGTACACAAGTGTTCACCTCGTTATAAAAATTGACGAGAAAAGTAGGGGAACCACTCGCAAAAACTAGGTAAACGTGCCAGGAATGCAGAACAAATGAAAACACTTTTTCATCCAAGTGTATGACAGAGCACGATGAATAGTTTAGGACAAATAGGGATCAATTGTACGACCCATTTTTCGGTGGAGTTAAAGCACTTTGTATACACACCCTTCATGGTAGTGACTCGAGATCTGAGTAAACAACGGCGAACTTGCTTGTCGTTAATCTCGAAGAAATTGGTAATGAGGCCAAATTTCTTGTAGATCGTGTAAACATAGAGGGGCCATGTCATCCTGTCTAACTATATATCGGTGCAGGCAATGCCTAACAACGGATCAAATCTCTGGCATCACGTGATCGACCAGAACAAATATCCTCTCTATATCTAGTAAGAGTACAATATGAACAGTACATACGGTACTACTTCCATGTCAAGAATGAACGGATTGTTGAAAGAAGCTTGCTTCATTTTAGCACCTGGATGGGCCTTCACCATGCTTTAAAGGGATGTTGGTGAATAGAACAACACGTTGGCTTAAGAGCCCGTCCAACAACGCCAGCTTGTTAGCTACAAAAGCAATATATTTGAATCCTATTATGAGGCTTGAAAGACGACATGAACAGCCAAAAGGAGACGAGCTAACAAAGGGCCACCTTCAATTATCTATTGATAAATGGTGACTCACTCGATTGTTTCCTTTCACATTGAAAATCGAATGAAACGGGAACATATGATCGTTACATGCACATAGTAGTGTGATTTTTTCACAAACAGAACAAGTGTGTACTTTCTTTCAAGGTCGTTTTGGACTTTAAAGACTCTCGGGGACAACACCGAGCAAAGCATTTAAAGCTTCAAGAAACAGAATTCGTGAAGTAGGTTAGAAAAAAAGCAGACAAGTTGTGCCTAATGGAGCTTTTGTTGCTACTAGAAGAGGAAATTGACAGTTCGCTCAACAGGAAATTAACCCAGATCATTTTCGGTTCATTGTAAACCCATATTCGAAAACGTTCCTTTGGAAATAAAACGAAGAAATACATGTAGTGTAGAAATATAAACCAATCCAAGGTACGTTCATCTTCAAGACTGACTGATCAATCTAGCATAGTCTTACATATAACAAATGCAAACGTTAACAAAAGTAATTCCACAGAATGATTATCTGTATTCACTTTCAGCCTCTTATTGTAAACACAAAGGATATATATTACCTAAATCAAGGGCTACAAAGGTACAGAATGTCAGGATGAACTGCGTCAACAATCCAGCGGTGACCTTTAAGCCATAATCTATTTTGTGGTATGTGGCCGTATAAAGCGGTTCAAATTAGGCACATTTGGGTTATTCCAGATGAAAGAGCCTATGAATAGTGATTATCCAACGTAACAAGTGCAAAAGGTCCCGGCAGATAAATCAGGATTGATCCCCTCTTCCAAATAATGCAGCCTCTTCAATCACGAGACTTGCAACGGCATTGTTAATCTTCCTTTGCTTAAGTATGTCTGAGAGTGTTTCCACGGTACTTTTGCTGAGTACAATTGATATTTATACTTGTACTAAGTAACAGCTGATTTATTACCAATAAAAGGTAAACCCTCATCAAATGTGCTCGAACACATTTTTCCTTTATTTCGTTTGGCCAAGTGAACATTATTCGTATGCTCCCAAATATGGGGTTTCCTCATATTCGTCGGATCTCTAATGACGTGAATGTGCTTGAAGGTGAGAAAATGACATAATTTTGCCGCTTTGGTCATGTTCAGTTCGAATGCTCTAAATTGAGTTTTCATGTTGGGCAAAATTCCGAGTCCATGTGACTTCAGGCTTTTGGTGGGTAGGCGTTGTCTCGTGAACGTCGTACACAGTTTCCAGATTATTGCTCGGTAAAACGTATCATTAATGATGAATTCGCTCATTCTTTGGAGGCAAGGAAGAAACTTTCATTTCTTTCTCTTATTCGCCTTAGCACCATTGACGGAGAGAAAATATGTTCAATCATTTCAAGTCAATTTCCAAGCTCAACCAGTCCTCAATGAAGATGTTGGCACAGATTCTCTTTACTATCTTGCCCCAAGGTGTACCTAGTATGTACATTCCGGTTAATGAATGGATTTTAAGCACGAGCCATGTCGACGATGACACCCTTGGTCTCTCTCTACGTGAGAAATTGAATACAGGCTTCCCCTCAAAGTAATTGCTCCTCGGGTCTTGTTAATTACACGCATAAATCTGGCATCAATATTCCGAGAGGGCCACCCAGAGATCTGTACATGCCTGATGCTTTTTCTCGCTCATGGCCAATGGACTCATGGAAAGAGAATGGGAAAAGGACATTGCATGATACATTAGGGTGTTAAAAAATGTTATGACTGGAATCTCCCAGTACTCCCACTTCACCTCATCTATCGGAACTACTCACACCAAGTCTCATCATGACTGGAGGGTATTCTTTTTTCATTTCTCATGCAAATGTGCCGTTCAAGGCAGGTTTATGCCCTCTAAAGCTAGCTCGAACACCTCCAATGTAATCAAGTTGTCTGAAAGAGTATCCTCAAAATATTTTTGAAAATTCCAACCCAATCCCTGAGTGACCTTCTCATGAAAAAATTGGGAGCCTTGAATCATGATTCGAGAATTCCGAAGAGAAGTTCCCACATTTGGAATGTTATTAAGCTCGTTTGAAAAGGGCGACACCACTTGGTTCATTATTATGTAAGATAGATAATGGGCCACGATACTGTCATACTCATGATATGAAGATGTTCGCCTTGGGCAACGAACTCGATAACCGAGATCAACTCTTCATCTTTTTTTCTTCGCAGAAACTGCATGATTATCGCCAAAAAGGCAAATGTCACACATGCGATCGTACAGAAAGGTTGATGAGAGTACATCATGCAGGTTCAAAAGAATGGCGCTATTATTTGTATCATTTTTATTCTCCCCTTTATTTGAAGTCCTTATGAATTGTTGCTGGATCGACTTGTTAAGCTGATTTTTGACTCAAACCACTCCTAGGAAAGACCCCATTAAAACGAGATTTCTCTTCACGGTCTCTCAATTAGCTTTTCAAGTCGGCGACGGAAGAAGGGATTAGTAAACGAGCCAGAAAAGTTTGAGGCTCAATTAAAGGGGGACTTTGTGCTGATTTCACGGAACCAGGATAGGAGGTTTTCTGCAATTGCAAAACTGCCGTTCAAGAGACACATTTGAACGGCAATAACGAGTCATTTTAGCATTACTTTCGTTCTGAACGTCGTATTTACCTGACCACCATACTTTGAGTTCACACCTCAAGGGCTCTAATGAGGAATCAATCTCAGTCTGAGTTAGAGGGAGTATGAGAACATCTTTGATGTGCGAAGTGTTTGTTTGGACCAGAGAAAATATTTCGCAAATGTGCAAGGACATATTTGGAAGAATAAGGTTGAAGAACCTCAAGATGTCGTCCAAAGTGAAATCTTTCAACCGAATGGGGAAATTTAGGACCCAAACATTTTCACCTTCAAAGTAGCCAGTCAGTTTTGAAGGGCTTAAAGAGCTCCTGAGTGTCTTCTAATGGTCCAATAATATTGGTTGTGATTCAAAATTTGCTTGAAGAAAAACTCTGAAATAACTCAAAGGAATCGATGCGGTGTTTGTTTTGAGAAAGTCACATAAAATTAGACAGTTTTCCATTGATTGCTTGGGCGGTCAAGAAGTATGAAAAGGGCCATCTCGCCTACGATGGGTTCTTTGATTGACGTAATTATTGCACAAGGAGGGAAAAGTTCTGCATTTCGTTCTATTTTTAGAGACAACCATCATCGTTGCACTTTAAGCTTATTTTAATTGGTTTAGTTCGCACAACATGGGTGATTGATCCTACAACACAAACAACTTACAGAAGGCATTTTTCGTATTGTTTGAAACCTCTTTCTACGAGGGGTATGCAGGTGGACTGGGCTTGTAGCTTGTTTGAATGCACGATTTTTAGATCGATGTTAAGCATTTGAAATGAGGATCATTACTCTGCTCTGTATTTCTATATTTTCCCAACTTTGCTATCATACTTCTCTTACTATGAGCAAATGTTATTTTATTAATTTTGTTATGTGACAAACTCGTTCGAAGTTATGATTTAATGAGACAAGGTATGTTAGGCAACCCCTCTACACGTAGAAAATACGTAAGCGTCAAGAGCGAGCAGTATGATAAAAATCATGTTTCTTTTAAAGCCAAGACGTCTCACATTAAAACTTGACATTTTTTTCATCACAAGTGTTCACCAAATATTAATATTTGAGTATGAACAGCATGTTTATTTTCCAAAGTATTGAATGTCTCACTCTTGATGTTCATTTTTTTTAACGTGCAGGGGTCGCCCAACAGACGGAATTTCGGACAAGATTGCTTCCCAACAAACCAAGTGGAGCAAGACCAACTCATGGGAGAAAAATCTTCATTTTGATTTTAACATAAAAAGTAATTTGAACGAGTTACAAGCCCAGTCTACGTACAGTTTGGATGCCCCTCGCAGAATTTTTTTTTTCCAAGACTAAGCGCATTGCTCAACAACATCGGCACAAGATGTCTACTCAAGTTACTGCAAATACGAATTCATTCATTCGTCCACATGGTCATCTCTCAAATTGTCCTTCAATTTCTTTTCACATTTTGGCGAATCATTTAATTGGAAGACCTGGCCATTACAAATACTCATCGTAGTGTAAAATGAGCCTCAAAAATGTTTTTAAAGTCGCCTGTCCCTTTCGGAAAGATTTAACATTGATCTATAATTGACCTACATTGTTGAGTTTGATTGCCTTTTTCCCGTGATTCTGAGATGAAACTTACTCATTTTAAGTTGTACTTGGAAACACTGGATCCAAAGCACCATGCATCCTGTCGTACTTTAGTGGTTTTTACTCGATTCCTCTTGATCATTAAGAGACTTATTCCCAGGTCTTCGTAGTTATTGTTCTTCGATTCCCCAAAGACGAGGTCGGAACCAAGGATGAAGAAGTAAAAATACACATTGAACACCACCAATTGCCAGGATGAAGATGATGAAGACGACGATGATATCTTTAAGCACCAGCACTACCAAGACGTGTTTCTAGCAGCACTGCTCCTTTCTCAATAGGCTCTTCCTTGGTCGAGAGCTCATTCCTCCACTAAATTCGCAAGTCGACTGCCATAATAAGAACTGATTTCCAAGGAGGATGACGAAAATCGTAGTAGTGATGATGATGATGATGATGATGAAGAAGAAGGGTGCCAAAGACGAGGGAAGCATACCAAAAGCTCGTCAGCATGAAGATCCTCGCTTTTCAGTGCACTCCCCACCAAGTTCTTGGCCTACCTTTGGTTCACCACGTTCGCAATTCACACGCCATCGGTGAATCGCTCCGTGCATGCCGGACATAGTAAGAGTCACTGACGCTAGAATCCTCTTCAACACGTAGTAAGAGGTCATGATGGGCAGCTTAGGGATGCAACAAATGAAGTTACAGGGGAATGTGTGTGAATCTGCACTTTTTAAGGCTGATGGACCTAATTACGATTCAAAAACAGATAGAGAGCCAAATGAAGAGGCATGACTTGACCGCTGACTACTGACCATGAAATGTGAGTGAGCGTTGGGAGAATTTGAATTGGGAACACTTTGTCGATGCCATGGAGGAAAAATGGAGAAATGGTCCAACATGTAGAAGGTTTCCAATCGAGTTCAAAGACTTTGTTTCCCAACTTTGTTATCCCGTTATCGGCAATTCTCGAAAGTTTCTCGCCTGCCTTTCGAGACGAAAAGCGAGGAAAAATGTCTCTGGAAGATGATTTAGTGGAGGAAGTTCCCGCAGTCGTTTGTTCTTTTCAAGGGCGCCCATTGCTCAAATCGTTGATGAAAATTATGAATTTGAGCTTGTCTGTCCGTCACAAAAGGGAATTGAAATGAAATTTAATGATGAATGGGGCCCAAAGACCATTGCAGGACAGCAGAAGCCACTACTTCAGCTAGACATCCTTTTGCGTCCACAGGAGATGACTTCATTGCCATAAATCGTTCTTGGCCAATATCCAAATGATTTGACATGGAAGATTTCTCAAACTGTCAGTCCCCACACAAGCCATGTAAAATGATTTGCAGACCCAAAGCCTTGGCCAAGAAACGGTTTTAGGGCACGAAAAAGAATATGCCCGCAATCATGCTTGGCGACCTCATCTTAAATGCATCGACATAGAAACAACTCGATCCAACCAAGCAAGAGGGGAAACGACGATGAAGTGCCAATGATGTGAGTGGAAACAAATGATGACATCATGAGTGGCAGAAAATACAACCTAATGATCACATGTCGAGTCCCTTCTCAATAATAGACCGATAATCGGACGACCATCTCGCTCTCGCTCTCTTTGTCTTCAACTGTGAACATCCAAAGAAGATGGAAAGTACATTTTGGAGCCAATTTTAGGGGCTTGATGAAGCCAGTTCTCGCACGATATCTGGTTAAAAGGGGCTTGAATTTGTTCAAAGAAACTCGTTTTCGGCTCAAACTCAATTGAAGATAACGGGCGGGGATTGATTGAAGCAATTTGACGAAATTGATTCCATTTCCCTCTCGGAATTTGCTGATTATCGCACCATGTATTTTGGCAATCGGCGTTTGATTTGGAATCGAAGGTCTTATCTCCGTGTGGGGTCCTCGATCATTTTGATTCGGGTATGACTTTCACGCAGATTCTTTAATCATGCGGATTGATCAAATTTTTCGTGTTTCACCACCTTATTTGGAATTTTTGGCGATATCAATCAACGAGAGAATGCCAATGGTAATATACAATCTTGCTCACATGTAAAAGCATCAGTAATTGAGTTAGTGTTTTGTAAAGTAAACAACTTTTCAAATTGCTTTTTAGGGCGGTTTTGAAAGTTTCAAAATAGCTACTCATCACTACAGTTCTACTCATAACCACAACGAATTGAATGTCTTCGTTACTTTTGATCGTCTCATTTTGCATCTAGATTTTAATGGTTTCACGAAGCAAAGTTTGGTAAAAAGTGTGCAAATTCACCCCGTTCCAAAAATCAAGGACCACTTAGCAAATGCATTAACAGCCTTGTTAATTTGAAAACTTTGCCCAAAGATGATGTTCACAAAATGGCCAAGCACTCAACAAGGAACCCTGCCAAACTGTTTCTCTTTCAATATTTCAATACAACCAAGGGATCAATTCATTACCACTGGCTACTTCTACTTCCGCCAGAGTTGCAGACCCGTTGCTGGCACGTAAAATAATGATGATCTCATGATGATCTCTTGTGTATTGCTGGCACGCTTTAACCGTATAGTAATCAGTTTGAGTGCTTGCTTGCTTGGTCTTCCTGGACCACGCATACGCCAGCAATTGGTCGGATTCACTCATTTTGTTGTGGTTTGAACCTCTTTGCCCCGATTTGATCATCGTCATTCCCAGTCAAGATTGTATGTTGGTTGGTTGGTTGGCAAACCAACTAGAGTGTGTGAGGAGCACCTCTTTTTTCGGGAGGAATCAAAGGAAACTCACTAGAATACGTACGTACTAGAACTCTCGTCGTCATCCTCAAACAGAGTGATGGACAGACACCACTTGGAGAACGGTTCTTCCGCAACGGAATCGTTTCATCATTCCATCTTGGGGATGATGCACTTACTTAGGTTGCCAAGATTGCTTCCATTATTTTTTCTCAGTTGACACCGATTCTCACGCTTCAGTTTACTTAATGAGTCTTGATTTGTCAACTTTGTCAGCAAAACTTGGTGTGTCTGGGTTTGGCATGCACTTGTTGCAAAGACGTTGAAAAATCGAATCATAATTGGGGAATTGGTTTACGATACGTTGTGTGCGAAGGCCATGGGTTGAGCGAATTCATTTTTTGCCAAACTTCCTGAGAACAGGGTGGAAAGGGACTTGAGGTGAGTTAGTAAATTAAGGGTGCCTGGAAGTCGTTATATTTGGGGGTTCCTTAATGTCGTTTAAGACGGCATCCTCATGCTACCAACTAAAAAACGGACGAGGAAAAGATTTGCAACTTACTGTTACAATACATGGACCAAGTAGGAAGAGGTTGTTCATTCTTTCTCAGAGCTCTTTTGGCTTTGGCCACATCAGGAACACCGAAATCGTTCATGGATTTCTGCCCGCATTCTTAGAACCAAATAGATAATCTGTTTTGGTAATTAACACGCCACTCAATGAATCAGGGCCAGATCTTGTAAGAACCTACATGCGCTCTTAGTCTCCTTGAGGAAGTGTTTATAGGACATTACCCTAATGAGATCTGAATTGTTCGATGATGTTATTAAACGAGCCTCTAGCGACAATGCAGAAAGGGTGGCATTTCAAGACCAGCTCTTATAACAGGTTAGGTCAAGGTCGAAGGAGACATCATTGGAATGGAATGAGCTAATGTCTGTATATAGGCAGTAAGGTCCCAAAATCGTGTTGTTGATGCTAGAAAATGCAATCAACCCAAATTTCCAATATCTATAAAATCTCGTCCACAGCATCAGATCTTTCCTTTATCCAAGTTCTTCTTCTCCCTCTCTGATTATTCTCTTTCAGCCAGACAGTAAAAATGAATGGATGGCCGAATGAGCAAGTTCCATTCGCATGTTCTTAGTACACACAGTACCACTGTACGGTAGTAGTTTGATCGTGAGTGCAATACAAAACAGATAGGAAAGAGGAAGAACGCCAGCTTCTTCTTTCTGGGATCATTTTTGCGTAGGAATCACAAAAGGTCTTCTTCGTCTTCTTGGCTTAGGAATTATGAAGAAATGCCTCTGTCCATGTCAGGCCAAGAATGAGCCACTACCATGGAAGTAGAAGTAGAAGAAGAAGACGGACAGGCATGTCTAAGATGACTGGTAAGAAACAACAACTAAAGCCCTTTAATGAAACACGTCGAGAACGGCTATCCCTAATTCTCTGTTCAAAATCGGCAATTTAACGGGGAACAATAAACATTGTACTAGCACCGACCAGTCACCATTGGACTCGTTTGTACAGGCTATTCTGTAGAATGAGAGATACTTGAGAGCCTTCCTCAAGTTCCAGAGGGGGAAAAAGAGGGGTATGGATTGTCTATCTTTCCAAAGTTTCCATACTTTACGACAAACTTGCTATATTGTGGATGGATTGCGAAGGATGATGACATTGCTGCCAATAACGGACGACGACATTGTGTCTAAACTTGAACTGGTGAAATCTTTCAAGTTGGCAATGGCAAGGGTTTTGTTAGTCAGCTTTTTGACGTGGAATGTGTAAAAAAGAAGGATTTTCTGAGCTCAAAATACCAGAGCATCTGTAACTGTACTATGTGAGTTCTCAGCGTCCTAGTCTTAAGCACAATACATGCACAGTAAATTGGACATGAAACATTGGGGTGATGGTGGATGGGTAGGTGAGTGGGTGGAGGATCAAGTGGATGGCTCAAGGAAAATGTGACACATGTACATGTTAGCTTTCCCAGATGGGTCGAAGACGACTTCTGAAGGACAAATTGTTTTTTTTTGTCCCCAGTAATGCATTAGTTTTCTTTTTTCGTAGCTAAGAAAGTACATTTACAATCTTTAAGAGAGAAATTTATTTCCAAAATGTATCATACGTATCTTGAGGTTATGATTAATTTATCACGACTAGAAGCAGAGGATCAATTTGGGTTTTCTTGAATTTCGTCATAAGGGAAAAACATGAATGATAGGGGCGTATTTTTTTGGGGGGGGGAGGTAGCAATCCATAAATCGTACATGGCTGGCATTTTTACGACGGATATGTAAGCAAAAATACTCATTAGGCACACCACTCAACACTGCCATTGATATGACATGTATCAATATTTAGACGACGACTATTGTTGCGTGTGCACAACCCGACACGTTACCTCATTCTCGTGGAAACTGCATGAATGCCGAAAGGGCCTCCTCCTTTAGGATAGGACTTCATAAAAGTATTACTTACTTAATCACAAAGACCGTAAAGGTTGTTGACCAGAAACGTTTTACAGTGTTTAGTGTTTACCGGGAGCCCGAGGTCTGACGAGCTCAGGCAGAGGGAATAAACAAAATCGATTTTCAAATAAATTCCCGTGTCCTTCAGTACTCATGTGGACAGCATTGACTTGGAATTTGGAACAAGTTTCCAGATTCGTAAAATAGACTTTCACCAGACACCGCGAGCAATAAAACCTTGGGAGAGAGAGCGCAAGAAATCATTTTAGTACAGTAAGAACGAATTTCGTCGGTCTCGATAATTTGGTCATTCTTCCAGCACCATAATGAATCAGCTGGACCATTGAGAAGGGGATTGGTTGGATACGGTGGATCGAGTTTAAAGAACATGAAGATTTTCGCAAGATTTAGTGAAAGAGGCTTGCTTGGCATTGATGCACACCCTTGAGAGGATATCTCTGGCCACCTGTAGGGTGTGAAGAGGGCTCGATGTAGGCTTGGAGGCCTTTCTTTTACGATCCATGGTCTGATGGAGACGAATCTGTTTGAGAATGCCCACCAGTAGCTCGTCCACGTTGTGTTGAATCCCGACCGAAGTCTCAATAAATTTGGCACCATAGGACATGGCCAATTTTTTCCCCGCTGCAATAAAAGGGAAGCCCATTAGTTCCTCAAATACTAGACACTTGGCTCCTAAGATAGATACGTAGATCATTTGGTGAGTTTGGTTTTTCTGGCTCGAACTTCGTTGAGCTTTAAATCAGAGTTGGGATTTTGATGCGGTCCAGAAGAGCTACGAGCAAGGCCCGCAAGGCCCTCCAAATCCAATGGTTCAACTAAACTTGTGTTTGAATTTTCTAGCCTTGCTTGAGTAACTCCTTCCAACTCCACCAAACAATAAGCTTTAACTCCATTGTCGGGGGAATCTGTACAACAAAACAAACCAAAGGCTGGGTTAGTCAACCTGAAGGATTTGGGTAGAAAAAGTTGGCCTTTGTCTCATCAGCTTTAGAGCAACTTTATCCATGTTTTCGAACGTGAAAGGAGCCATAGAAGACACACAAAGTGGTTTGTTCGTGTTCTAGCTCCTATTGTAGTAAGCTGCTAATCCTAATCCACCAATCATCAATGATGAAGTCTTAGAGTACTGAGAAGGAAATTGGCCTTCAGCGTCTTGTCTGCCATGCCAAGAACATGGCATGCGCCAATAGCTTCGTAATGACGGTGGGCATCATTCCAAAAGACACCTGATTGACTCCTGCTTGTATTGACTCGCAACAACATTGGGAATAGAGATTAGCTAAAATACGCTATAATGCAACTCCCCAAGGATATTAGTACGTATGATGTCACAAACAACTCCACTTCTAGCTCTGAGACAAGGACATGGAAAAGCATTCTTACCATCTTGATAGATAATCCTGGATCGCTCCAAATCCACCTTGTTCCCAACGAGTATGACTGTGGCCTTCTGACTATCGCAGAATCCAATTCTCCATAAGTAGCCAAGAATGTCTTCAGCCGTGGCGAAGCTAGCGGCATCCACCACAGAGTAAATCACAACGCAAGCATGAGGATCGTAGGTCGACAGAGTGTTCTCAACCTGGAATATGAATGTGGATCAAATTTGGATAAGAGGATATCTTGAAATTGGAAAGGAATCCGTCAAGTGATCACACGGCTAGCTAGCTCTTACGAACTGACAGACTTGTTTTTTAGAGAGAGAATGTGTTCTCCCATTGCCTTCCATTTCCAAAGGAAAGAAGAAAGTTCCAAGGTTCATACATCATAAATGGAACACAAAAATGATAGGTCTGGTATGTACTTTCTCCGTTTGTAGACAAGGGGCAATATCAAAATGATACTCAAATGTTCCTTACCGACATTTCTCCATTTGTATGATCAATGCACACCATTTCGGACTCTTCACCATCGAGTACCACGCTGACTGATCGTTCTCCAAACTCTTCATCTATCATGAGAAAACGGCAATGAGGTCAGGTTCAATGTAGAGACGCTCAAAACAGGGCTCAAGAAGATGGACCCCCCACTTTTCTGGTTTATTCCGGGGGAATAGTCATTAAAAAGAATATGAAAGAAGAGAGTACTGTCTCGATCAAGAGATGCCCATAAACTTTAGGAACCTTTGAAAGGTCTCAGGTCTTAAGAATTAGACGATTCCTTTGACTTTGGAAACTTCATGAATGGAAAGAGTCTAGGTAGGTCCAACTACTTCGAAGAGGCTTTTTGTAAGGAAAAAGAGCTTTAGCCCTAAGTTGGGTTAAGCGTAGCCAGGAAGTAAATCCGAGAAGCGCTTACAAGTAGACTCTGTACTTAAAGTCCTAACATCTCATGGCCCCCACTACCTTACCTAGAGAGGCGTCGTAAGTGTTCATATATTCCGAGGTTAGGAATTGTGAAACTAAGGCCGTCTTTCCCGTTCCATTATCCCCGAGCATGGCCACACGATACTTGATGGTAGTGGTCTCAGGCCCTGGAACTGGGACTTCCTCCTCATCTTCCTCTGGCACGGCTTCAATTAAGCTGGGTTCATCTTCCACAAAGGAGCTCTGTTGCGAGGACCCATTGGTGGACCATTGGGACTTGGGCGAGAACGCGGCAGAATTCGTATTGGTGCCCACTGGGGATCGGGGTAAGGGCGACACATCGCGACTCCCTGGACGACTCGTTTGAGGGCTCCCACAACGAGAAGGGGTCCTAAAGGAATTAAGGAAATCAAATTGAAGAACTGTTTTTCATTACTTGATTTCCCTGAGTGGAAGTGGAACTGAACTCTTGTTTTGTATCCCTTATGCGCTTGTAAGTTCAAGGTTGAGGGTTCCAAAGTTCAAACAAACCGAGGCTTCGAGGTCAAGAAAACATGTTTGCAATCGATTGGAAAGCCAACACGTTCTTTAGTCCTTTGTATGCATGCTCATTTCAAGTCAAGTGCATTCTCAAATGCATTTATGAGCAGCCAGAGCCCTGAAACTCATTTTGAGTGTGTAAGAATGAAATGCTGCGCTTTTTATTGGACTAATCTTTTTTGTCGCCCAATAGTTACTGACAAAGAAACGCTTTTGATTTACGTACTTCCGACTCTTAGAATGGCTCAAATAGGATTTGGAATGGTTCCATTTCGTGCCATGGGAAACTGGATTCACTTTGAGCTCTTCCTTTTTTTTCAAAAGCATTTCAATTAGGGTCCAAGAAAATAAAATGTCATTTTTTGGAGTGACGTTTAGAAAAGGCGATTATATTTCTCACAAAATACAAATGTCAAGAAATTGAGCCAGTAAATAAGGTACTATTCTTGTTCAGAGGAAAGTTGTAAGCTTTCTGATCCCATGAGCTTTTGAATTGATGAGACCAAAACCATTACGTTTCGTTCAAGGTCAAACAGCCATTTTTACAGGTTTTGAAATCGATCATGGATCTTATAGATCTGGGAGAAAATTGGACCCATCCAAATCAGACCAGTCTGGTTCAGACACTGAAGCACTAACCTTTCTAAAACCCTTCAAAAAAAGAGGAACCAAGATACCCGATTTGTCTAGCTCTCCCTTCGAAACCGGAAGGTTGAAACAAATCTCATAAAGGCATATGGTGGACATCGTCACTTCTTTCCGTCTCATACTGTATGGCTTAAGGACAACATTTTTGAGCAATTCTTACCGTGAAGTGTTGGCTGTGGAACCCGCCGAGGATCGAGACCTTCTTGAGGCCAACTGATCGCCATGTTTGATAAGAGCGCCCTTGGGGGAGATCGAAAATGCCCGAAGTTTGTAGATCTCATTTCGCGGGTTATACCCATTCTCAGGCAGACTGCAGTAACGTCTTTGTCTCATTTGGTAGTCGGCCACTAAAAAGTTGGAAGATAAGTTACTCATGTTATTTATACTAGCCATATTGGATAGGTAAAAAACTTTAAACTTGGATGGTGAACTCGCAATCGAGTTGCGCTCTTGGTTCCTGCGTTCGATGTCTCAATTCTTTTCATATTGATGTGAGAGATAAAGGAATGAAAAGAATTAGGATCAATTTAAAAAAAATGACTATTTGCTTCTACTTCTGTTACGAGATAAGAAAACAAAAAGACTTCTGCAAAAAAATGTAAAATCATTTCGTCCTGCATTATATTAGCCACATCACCGCCAAAAATGTCCTTGTTAAAAACAGCGACAACCATAATTGCGGAAGCCCTATCTTTGGGTCTATAAATAACGCGTTAATCCTCATTCCAAGCAGGCAAAACGCAAAGATACAAGTGTCAAGCGTAACATGATTTCCAGGCAACTCCCACAAGACATACAAATACAACTCACCGGGTAATTCGAGGAAATTGGATGTGCGTCGCCTCATATTCATAGAAGGCAAAGCGGCATGGGATCGACGTCGAGAGGCCAAACGAGCAAAATTCCCCGAGGGTCCAGGCGACGGAGACCGGTAGCTCCCAGGCGATTGGGGTGGGACCGGGGATATGGCACGAGGAGAATACGGCGAACACGGTGACCGAGGGGACCGCGGCGATTTAGGCGACAATCTTGGTCTGGGGGACGGACTCTGGGCAAGCGGGGGCAAAGGGCTAGAATTGGGTGGAGGTGGTTGTGGTGAATGAGGAATGGGGGATAACGGGGGGAGGGCGAAATAATGTGAAGGATGCGAGTTGGCAGATCTCGGCGACCGACTCGGAGAGTGCTTGGGAGAGATCCGAGGTCGGGCCGGCGATATAGAACCGGGTGAGGAATGAGAATCACAGGTCGAGGAACTTCTCGGAGGACTTGTGCTACTCGCCACCGAGCAATCGGTCTCGGAGGTGTGCCCCGAATCCCACAACGCCGATCCGATATTTAAAGGTGGTGGCTTAGGTCTCTGTCGAAGCCTGATGGGTCTGGCAAAAGCCGATGGCACGGTTGAAGGCCGTTTGGCATTTGAAGACTGGCCTTGGGCCTGAGCTTGGCGGTTTGGAAAGGAGTTGGTTCGGTGATGATGGTCCATTTGGAGGGATGAGGGGCACGTCTGATCCGCTGAACGGGATTTAAAGGCTCGTACGGTTCGAGGTGAGCCGGTTCCACTGGAGAGACGGCTTTCACAACCGGAGTCGGGTCGGTTCGTGCTGAATTGTCTCTGCAATCTCACTCGTAATGACGGGCTTCCTGGAGCAAAACTGACTGTATTGGCCTTCTTATTGGAGGCTTGTCTTGTGGTTCGAGGGGATGTGGATCCCATCGGACTTGGGCAGGGGGATTGTCGAGGTGAGGCCAAGCTCATAGTAATCTGAAAATGATTGATGGTCCATTCTTTAAATGGCACAGTGACAGAGCCTTTGTCTAGGTCACTATTAGACACTGACATTTTGAGCGAATAGAAGTGACATTCAAATTACGATCTTCTTTATTCTCCCATTGGTGAGTACTTTTAGAGACAGTTTTCTCTTCGGGACCAAAAAGTTCCCTCTCTTCTTTTTTCATGGCTTCTGAGCATACAGTGCACAGAAAAATATCATGAAATGTAAAAAACCCAAAGGTGAGAAACGTTGGCCCGTTTTTAAATTCCCGAATATTAAAGGTTTTTCTCTCGTTTGCAATGGAACGGAATGGCAACTGTTTGACTTTTGAAAAAAAGAACATGAATGTGAGGGAGGTGCATGTCAACGTATTTATACAAGAAGTACATGAAATTCGTTAATAACAGCCATACGTGAGCTCACTTAGCCATCAATTTCTTTTGATTAGTCAGCCAATATATCACTGCTCTGGTGGAACTCATTAGGTTCCATTACAAGCATTCAATAACAAGGACAGATGAATGCGGTAGAGAGAGCCAGCCGTTATTATGTGCGTCACATAACGTTTTCTTAATTACATCTGCTAGTGCACTAACATCTATAATAAAAAGTATGATGACGTAATTTTTTACATAGATGTTAGGGTGGATATCTATGATATATTTCTCATTAAGTAAACAACTTCTTGCATTATTATTTTTTTCATCAATTTTGATCATGAAAATGAAAGCCTGGTGCTAGTGGGAGGATGCTTTTTCTTGATATTTTCTCTCCTATGCTTGAATTGTTAGAATGAATAAATTTGCTGCAAATTTTCTTGGCCGAAATAAATTGGTCACCTAAATTGAAAGTAAATTTTCGTTCAAGGAAACCTTGCCATCATCAAGTATGATTTGCAAAATAACAAAGACGACATTTAACGATAAAAAAGAAACTTGTCCTTTAGGTATCGACAACTCTTATATATAGAACTGGTAAAACTTATTAAATAAAACTTATTGTAGAGAGCTTGTCGAACTCAATTAATTGTACAAACTGTTCAAGTGTTTTTGAGTTTACGTTTCATGCCTGTTAAAATTGTACGAGCAAAAGCTTTCAATCATCTTTCAAAAATAATTTATATTGGAAGGCTGCTATTTTCACAGAATTGCATTTTTTATTAAATGCTATACTTGTTTATTGGCCTTCAAATGAAGTCCTTTATGAGCAACCAGAAAAGTGAAAAGATAAGTGCATTCTTTAAGTATTATGACAATGAAGCACAAATTTTATGTTTCGTTTTATCCAGTTCTTTCTGAAAAGTTTGAAAACAAGTAAATAATTGTATTATGGTACAATTTTAAGTTTTTTTTTAGAACTTTGATTGTGACCTCCCAGTTTGGCTGTTTGGGCTAAACAGCAAAAACAGCTTTTGTTTATTTTGTTTAAAATTTAGTTTCAACCAGTTGCTGGTTGGAGTTATTAAAGGACGTTCAATTCTCATAGTTACCTTTTCAAATAATGTAAACAAAGATGGGACAAACTGGACCATTTTCTAAATAGAACCCCGGCCTAAAGTTACATAATGGGTGGTGTTTAACTTTTACCCTTAAAATATGTCCTTTCGGAATATTGGCGGTCGCGCACCTTTGTTCGGCTTCCTGGCCAATTCCACCAACGATGGGAACTGGCGAACTTATTAGTAAATCTTATAAACTAATACCAGGACCCTACCCTTGAAACTGATATTACAAAGATTAGGTATAAGTATTAAAAAAATATGTGACACATTTCCCATCCCAAACATGTTGGTTTCGAAGATTTAAAGATTCGAAAATTTAAAGCCAACCTCCCTTTACTCCAAATAATACCGTGTCACCTTTGTCATGTTCCCTCCATCACCATAATTTTCCCCTCCTAATGTCTAGTCAAAATACCTCTAAAAAGAATTTTGAAATCCACTTTATGCGTACACGTACATTTACTTTAGTCCTTTCACGTTCACCCAATTTTTTTAGGTTGGTTCATAATCCGTCTTAGAGCTTGATTAAACTCGTGCTATCTAATCCTCTGAAAAACTCGTTATCTTTGATTATCGAAGGCTGCGTATGAAATCATAAGATGAGCCTAACTTGATAAATCTGAAATCATCAAGGTGATTTCAGAACGTATCTCCACCATTTTTTCCTCTCAAACTGGCACATTCAAAGCACTACATTTACACATTTGAGGTCGTTTAGATGAAACTACATATCGTCTGATCACCTCAGAAAAGCTCCAATCTATTCCCAAGTTCGTAACGTCTCTTACTTGGACATAATCATGTTGATGGCTTTCAGAAATTCCAACCTCTATGGGAGAGCTGTCTAGTCAATTTACTTTAGACCGAGCATTGTAATATGATAAACAACATTTGTTTGTCTTGTACTCAAGGTAAAAAGCTTTGTCCCCACAGGGGGAAGCCTTTCTACATCCAGTATGGACTGGCATTGCCGACAAACTAATGGAGAACCTAAACTAAAGTGAAGCGTGAGGACTCCAAATGATTTATAGCATAAAGAGCTTTGTCAGTGTGCCAAGTTCTCGACTCCATAAATTGATCACCTCACTTTTTTTACTTCAAAAAATGTTCAAATTGCTCAACAAATATGTGCATGATTTTGTTTCGAATGTACTACTCATTATACAAGGACCTTCATTTTATGGATGTTTGAGTTTAACCAAGTTTGTATGAGGGGGGAAAAACCTTGGGAAGGAAAGTAATCAGAAACCACTTTGTGGCTTGAGTTGAAAATGCTTTGAAGGAAGGCTGCCATGGAAACGACTTGTTTCATGGATCCGTAACTTGGAGCTTTGTCTTTGTTTGCTTTGAATTCCTTAATAATACCAAGGTTCCACCAAGTCAAGTATTTTGTAAAGTAGACAGGAAGCACTATTGTGGCAGCCATCTCAAGTTACCTGGATACAATTGTAGGTCTTTGTCGATTTGAATCCCAAAGCCGTTGTTAAACGCGCTTAGGTTGGTCTTTTTGCCTTGTGCGTAGTGTTCACCTTTATGGAACCACTAGACTCTGAAGGCCGTGTTGACTTTTGATTCCATTTGGGAGTTGAGTTTCCAAAAACATGTCTTGGATTTTCTTCCAACTGTGATTTGAAGCAGATTCAGATTTTGTGAGCTTTGCAAGCACGATATGTTGTTGGGTTGAGAGAAAAGACCAAGATCCTTGTTAGTCTCTGGCAGCCAAATCTTGCATTGGGAGGGAAATCTTCAAAGGCTCAGATATCGACAAGGCGATGATTTCGAGCACAGTCCGTGCATCGCTCGCCTTTCTCCCTCAACCAAGATTGTTAGTTGTTACTTGAAGTTTCTTCGCTTTCGCTTCACTGGTTCAAGTGCCAAAGGGATCGAGAATGAAAAACTGTCAAGCCTTGAGATGAGCCCTTTGATATACACGGCTCTCAAACTACAACTACGACCACCACCATCACCAGAATTACAATCGACGAACAGTGGGATCTTTATCGTCGTGTAACCCATGAACGAATGGATGGGGATGGATATGTGCTCCCCTTCCGCACCTTTTCATGTCAGGAACCGAATTAGGAACGAACAAGCCGTCTCTCACTCTTCTTCGAGAGCGTAACTTGGTTCCAACGTAACGTGTGTTGACTGTCGAATGTGGAAAACAGAGAGAAGGGACCGAGAAAAGAGAGGAGAAGGAACAGGGAACAGGGAACTCACCGTGGTGAAGGCAATGGAAGAAGCGCCACTTCTAAAGGACGCTTCCTCCGGGTATGGAAAGATTGTGTCGACAAGTAACGTTTTCCTATTGCCTTAATGGAACTCGAGAGGTGTTCTAGGTAGTCTCTCGCTTTTTGTTGTCAACGTCTTGGCTTGAGTGTGCTCCGCAATGATTGGGATCCACCGCAAATGCCCAAGTTCCAATTTATTTCTCGTTCTTTTTGCCAAGTACTTTCGAGGAAGGCTCGTCATTAGATTTGTAATTGTTGTTTTGAGGTGTCATTCTTCGTTTGTCTCTGTCAAATACTGGAGATGAGAGGAAGCGACAATTTGTTTCAATGGTTTACAGTACACAATCATTTCCTACAGGCACCCATGGGTCAAAGGAAAGTTTTCGGATGGCTGTGAAAGTCCATCAAATTGGTAGAACGGTCTTGTCGCAAGCTCTTCTTCTCAAAAGGTTATGAAACTCCCCCACGCGAAGGCACGAACTTGTTTTTGTCATCAAGCAATCTTTAGACAGAGTGACAAAGATGTATGGGCCATAACTGTTGTCATAGAAATGATTGCCCAACTCAACAAAAAGTGTGAAGCAAGCAAACTCCATTCGGACCAAAACTGCCCTTCTCCGGTTTTGACTTGAGCATTAATATCCCTCGAGGTTTTCCTATTAGTTTCCCTCGGTGTCTCATGATGTCCACTGGGCATGCATATATTCTTGTATGGTTGTATATTTTATGGAACGACTACTTGGAAAATCATCCTACCCAGAGCCTTTTACTCTCCAGTCTAGGTTTGTGTGTGGCACTACAATTATAAGAGTACACGCACGAGATTGATTGGTCCTATCTAGGATCAAGTTTGTTTGTTTGTTTGTTTGTTTGTGGTGGAGTCAGAATGCAGCTTCCCAGCTGTGATCTGATAGAGGCTGTCCGCCATATGGTGGTATTGCCGCTCCACTTGGACAACCCAACAAACATTATTTTTTACCTCACCCTTGGGAATGACCCCAGGTTTGCCCATTTAAGCCGTCAAGGGCCGTGACTACTGCATGTAGCTTAATACCACAAGCCACTAGGCCTCGCAAGCCCGGGATCAAACTGGGGCTTGCCTAGTTTGCATTGAAAGACAGTTCAACACTATATTTTGACTCCAAAGAATTGATTTTGTAGATTTGATTTTTGCATTAAAAGGTGGTTCAAATGCCAAATTTTGACTCCAAAGAGTTGAGTTTTTGGAGAGTGGCAGTCAGCTGGGATCAAACCCCAGCTATCCGCACGACAACCCGACGCAGTACGCACTACGCCATGCCTCACCCCCTTTCTAGGATCAAGTGTCTACACAAGATTTGAGAGACAAAAGGAAAGCCCAAAAAAGCCATGAATACATTCTTCATTGAGTTCATTTATTCCATGGCTCCAAGAAAATGCAAACTCATATCCAGATTTTTCACCAAACTTACAAATGTAGTAACTTTGCCGAAAATAAAATGTTGCACTTTTTTCCTCTACTTTTTATTTTTCTTCCGAATACTGTAGAGA
Source organism: Tigriopus japonicus (assembly GCA_010645155.1). Classification (NCBI taxonomy): domain Eukaryota; kingdom Metazoa; phylum Arthropoda; class Copepoda; order Harpacticoida; family Harpacticidae; genus Tigriopus; species Tigriopus japonicus. Next base: position 5,181,175 of record CM021322.1, read on the forward strand.
CATTGATCCTTATTGGGACCATTCAATCTTATGAGCGTACTCTTCTAATTACAGTGCTCTAGGTTTGTGCCGTAAAAGGTTGACAGTCGGTCAGTTTTGACCCCTGTGCCACCAATGTCCTTGGTAGATTGGACCCTAGAAGACTGGACCACAAAACATGTCACACTTTTCTCCCCAATGTTGCGATTACATGCCTACATTTTTCACGAATTTGCAAATAAGCTTGAGGTACAACAAAGAATGGGCCAAATTTAGAGAGTGGTGAGTGGCACCAAATTAGAATTTTCCTCGCTGAATGAAGCAATACCTCATGGTAAGCAAAGGCAAGCATCTTGACTTCATTTCATAGTTCTCTTTGAGCGTGTCTTGCTCTCTCTTTGATTCTATTTTCTTTAAGAACTGTCCAAACGTTTGGAAATGTCTTGGGACATTTCTGTGCGACGTAGCTCGCTCTCCAAAGGGAATTCTTGAAGATGTGTGCCTTACTGTGTATTTAACTGAGAACGCCACTTTGCGAGATTTGCCCTCGAAAGGTCAAGTTAAGACCTCCCAAAAAGTCGAAGGAAAGGCCCCATAGATCATGCCAGCAATATTAATGCCTTAGTTGAAGGTGGCAATCCTCTGTCTTGCAACAGCGAATTGATTGTCTGGCTGATATCGAATATTGGATGGTGGATTTGAGCACGAAAGAGAGAGACTATTGTTGAGTAAATGCGTTTCTAGTGCTTGCAAAAGACAACCAAGGAGGGCATGAGGGGGAAAGCTTTTGTGTTTTAGTGTAGAGTAAAAAAAATCAGTCTATAAAGTACATATATTGTTTCTAGATCTATCTAAAACAAGACCGTTCTCAACCTTGAAAGGTAGCAAGCGTGAGTTTTACGTTCCAACAACCTGTGTCCAGATCCTGCCATGCTCGGATTTGTGATTCAAATTATTTATCCTTCTCCTTCATCAAGGATTTCGTTCGGACTACTTTGGATGGAAGGAGATCGAACCTCGTACCCAATCCCTTTCATACTACTTAGGTAAAGGTGGCAATCAGTCGATTCCTATTCAATGTTGACGAAGAAATCTCTTCCTCTCCTACATTAGATCAAAGCCTGAGAGTAAATCCCCAATCAAGAACGATTGGTTGTTGATGTGTCAGTGAGCCCATTTGATCTCCATAATTACATTGCATCCAGAGATAAGTCGAGATCTTGCTTGCAGGATGAAATCATGGGGATTGCTCCCCTCTCGTTTTACCTTGGGTGGCCTCCTATCCTTTCATCTCTTTTCCTCGTTTGAAAGATTGGAGTATTTCTCAGTGGAATAGAACTACCAATAGTTGACGAATTGTTTAGAATGAGAACGTTTCAAGTCAACAAAACTGTGTCAGGCCCAGCGACTCTAGAATACTTACCTTCTTAAATTGGGGGTCCTACTATTGCACTGAAATAAAATGGAGTGACCTAATAATTTGTTATGGTTGGAGACTAAAAGTTTTATCCTCTAGTTACGGTGCACTCAATTAGGTTAGTAAATGGCATAATAGCCAGCCAGACCTAATGGTTGGCATATAAGTGGGTACATAGTTTTGGCAAATGGGGGTTTAGCCCCCCCAAAAAAGAAGAAACTTGGAGAAACATTGTATCGTTTTTGAGTGTCATACATTATTTCATAAGTTCAGATTTGTGCATTCATGCAAAGTTTCATGTATTGAGAACCCAAAAGGAAACCAGATCAAGTAAGACTGACCAAAAGAAAACTTGGAACAAAAAATCTGACGGAAAAAGAAGCTAAAACGATACGAAGCGCAAAATCTTGGTTTCTTTAGGAACTAAGAAACTTTTTTGGCCTAATTTGTTTTTTATTTTTTTCGTTTATGTCGACTTTATTCACTTTTTGAGATTAAAAAGATTTGGTTATTTCCTAGAAATAGCGTCCTCCTCAAGCGTTAATTATGCAAGGGTAAAGGCTCAATCAAAACATTGCGTGAAGGTCACACTCATCACACCTCTCATTTATGTTTTGATATTTCCGAAAAAATAATTGCGGCCCACATACGTTTCGAGACTTCTTTTCGAATAAACTGTTGCTGTAGAGCACAAACGTGAATGATTTTGGAAAACATGGATTCTTAAACCTTGTCGCAATCGCATGATATTTGTCCAGACTCAGAATGTTTTGATCTAATGAAGGCTGCCCCACGTCTTGATATCGCCGTTGCTTCAACAAACATTAACTTTCAAGCCACACTCGGGAATACACGCAGGTTCGCCCATTTTTTTACTTGTTAAAGCTGTGAATACTGCGTGAAACTTCATACTACAGGTCACTAGGCCTGGACAAGCCTGAGATTTGAACCGATGAACCCCAGAGTGTTGTGGCGGATGCTTAATCCCTACTACGAGTGCAAGCATGTCCCTTAACAAGTTTAGCTGCAGAATGGAACATGCACATTGCACAAAGGTTGCCCAAGAAAGAGTTTCAAATCAAACCGCTCGCGGTAAAACAGGGCCTTTGGCCCTGAGTTGCTCGACCCATTTTGGCAAATTCAAGCAATTTCAATTTTGGCTCGTATTCAATGAGTCTAGGTTCCTGGATCGCAATATTACATTTAGATACCCCTGACTACGTGTGGTTGATAATATGCTCAGTTTATTTGGTGGAAAATGAGACCTAAATATCACTAAAAAGGCCAAAATATGGGTTTTTCAATCAATAATTACGAAATATTTTTTCTCTGAAAAAACGCCATTTTATGCGATGCCCTACAGTTGTTGTAATTGAACTCATGATTATTGATTACTTAGAGGAAGTAATTGTAATTGTTATCCTTTTAATTTGAAAACTAAACAATATATTTTCATGACGGATAAGCATTCCAAGCGGGGCAAACTTTTGAATATTCATCGGTAGGTAAATTGTAAATTGTAAATTTAATGATCATGGATGTTTCTTACCCTTCATACATCTTGAAAAATCTTGTGTCTTCAGAGTTAATTTGTGGAAAAGGGCAAGCGAATATTTAGGGTATTTGAAACACAATATAAAAACACATTTCAATTCTAGTTGAAAAAACTCGCAAAGAAGATCATTTTCAGCCAATAACTCTCATTGTTTTTATATAGAGATCTCTGTTTACAGATGTATTTCAAGATTATTTTGTTCACCACATAGAGTATACGTAACAAAATTTCTTAGGATAAGTGGACGAATAAATCGCACAAAAATCAAACTTCTTAGGCCTTGCATAAATCTGTCCTCGCCCGATCTGGGAAATTACATAACATTATTAGAGAAATCAGTCAACGAAAGTAAGATAAGGAACAAAATTCTGCTCCAAACGAGCGGTAAAATTAAGAAAATTGAAACTTCGAATAAAAAGAAATTTTTGAACAAATTAGATAATAAGCAAGCTAAACCTGGTTTAAGAACCCACACGAGAAGTTCTAGATTTTTTGCATAATTTAATTTCTACAGCGTCTAATTTGAACAAACCATTGTCACCGGTAAACCATGAGCAAAGAGCAAAATCTATGTAGGTTGAGAGAGCGACCTTTTTCAATTACCGATCAACCTCTGTGTTGACAGTTTCCTTTGATGATCAGCTGGAGATCGTCAGCTGATCGTTTCTTTGGCCTCTTCCTTTTCCGGCTGCAAGAAGGCGAACAAGGTAAATAGCGCAAATACTCCTGATCAAAAACGGAATTTCTTCAAAGTATGACCCACACAAATCAACCTGATTCTACCGTGCAAATGTCCCCCAATGTGTGATGAAAAGTGTCGTGCCCTTGTTATCCCCTTGAAGCCCGTGATGACCGGGATATCAGTCGATTTCTACCACTCATGATTTTCGTTTTGAAAGTGTCCGTAGGATTATGTGTAATGATGTCTCATGTCTGTTTGATCGGTTTTGCAGATGGCTTTCGCGTCCCGAGCCAAGATCATTAAACGCAACAATGACGAACCCGACGAGTTCGAGAAGTCCATCTCCCAGGCTCTTTTGGATCTGGAGATTAACTCGGATTTGAAGGCTCAGCTCCGTGAGTTGCACATCACGGCGGCCAAGGAGGTGGAAGTGGGTGGTAAGAAGGCGATCGTCATCTTCGTGCCCGTGCCCCAACTGAAGGCCTTCCAGAAGGTCCAATCGCGTTTGGTGCGCGAGTTGGAGAAGAAGTTCTCGGGTCGTCACGTGGTGTTGATCGCTCAACGTCGCATTCTGCCCAAGCCCACGCGCAAGGCCAACAAGCTGAAGCAAAAGCGACCCCGTAGCCGCACTCTGATGGCCGTGCACAGTGCCATCCTTGACGATCTGGTCTACCCGGCCGAGATTGTGGGCAAGCGGATCCGCATCCGACTCGACGGATCCAGGCTGTTCAAGGTCCACTTGGATAAGACCCAACAGACCAACATCGAACATAAGGTAGAGCGAATGTCCGACGAACTATTGAAACATTAATTGATGGCGAAGTCCATGGGTACGCACTTATTAGAGCTCCTGGCGCGATATCTCGTAGCGTCCGGGAGTGTCGAAAAGATGCCAGAGCAATTCAGACCATCGCCTTCCCTCTGATTAGGTGCAACCTAGCTCTAGTCAGGCTAATGGAGGTGGTCTTTAAGCGTCTTTATTTCCGACTGTTATATCGTCGTTTACGGGATTGGGATTGAACGATGAGCCAAGTTGACCGGGAAGCCAAATTAAGCCTTTTTGGCACATAGAGGTGTGAAAAAAATGTTCAGCTTTCAAGTCTTGATTGCTTTTATTTTAAACTTTTTCGGGTATTGCCGACAAGAATATAGCATTCTATGAGAAGATTATTTTGCTGCCGAAATATTGCATTGTGTGAGATTTTTTTAGTGTTTTAGAACACCATTCAACCTAAATTAATGCCAATTTTATACAAGTGTTCCACTTTTTCATCCGATAGGTACACTTTAAAAGAAAAGGTGGCTTAAAGAACTGATAACAAAATAAGTGAAGTTAAAACACATTTCCATTTAAACCTGTTCTAATCCAATCCGTAAAGTCGCCAGCCCAGAACCGATGAAACCCGGCCCTACCTATCTCTCGTAAAAAAATAATGTCACTTGCTCAAAAACGTAAAATTACAAATGAATTTAAATACAATTTTTTATCTCATTTTGAGGAACAGCCCTTAAATCTTGTCCGGTAATATTCAAAGTTGACCTAGCTTTTAACAATTTGTTCTTTTTTTTTTTCAGACGGACACCTTTGCTGCCGTATACAAGAAGTTGACCGGAAAGGAAGTCACCTTCGAGTTCCCCGAGCCCTACCTGTAAACTACGATTGTTATGCGAAGGAGTGAAATATACAGCCGTTTAATGGGGAATATATATGTGCCTCCGAACTAAAACAAAACGAAGTGAAATTTGTTTCAACCGACAACATAACCCTTGTGAGACCCGAAAGGTTTGCGTCAAAACTAAGAAGTGGCAAGGTTTTCCAAGACGTCAAAAACATAAAAAATCTTAGATTGTCAGTGTCTTTGAGTTATTTGGCATTACGAATTAAATCAACTTAGAAAAATGAATTAATTTCAAATCGCACTTCCAATTATCAGCAATCCAAAGCAATCACTCACGAAACCAAAACTGAAAAAAATCCTAACTAACTTAAAAAGTATAAAGTATATTATGTTTTTTTTATTATTCAAAAATCGCACTTAATCACCTTTGAAATCAACTTCTAGTGTAAAAAGTAATTTATAACCATGTTCTTAGTAATGGTTTTGGAATATCGTTAAAGGCACAAGTAAAAAGTTTTATTCTACAAGAAAAACGAATTTGGCGAAGGGTTTCTTTTGTCCCACGAAAGTGCTCTGACGAGCTAAGAGAGAGAAGCAAGATTACTGGATGGGTAAATCACGCATTCCCTCTCAATATTGAGCTTTTAATTTGGACTTTGATCCTTACACTTGTGGTATAACAATCAGTCATTCCTTTTTTGCAAAAATAAATTCAGGAGTTACGATCGTGAAGTCTTGGGGTCAAACCATGGACGTCTAGAAAGTACTTGTTTCTATCCATCGTGGGGAGTAAAGATACTGTTCTGTGATACAGAGTATTGATTGGAGAAGAGTCGGAGTCAACTTAGCCCGTGGTTAGATGTTGCAAAAAACAACAACAAAGAATTGCCACCAACTTGACAAAAATGGCATTGTTAAGTTAAAGAACGTGTAAATGATAGTGCACGATGGTGAAAATTTCTGTTTACACGTTAGCTCAAATGCAAAGACTTTTAATGACGATTTTTGAGAGTATCATGACTAGGGACGGGCAAATATGGTAAAAAGATTTTTGGGAACATAAACCCATTTTTCCGCACTTTTGCACTTTTCACCTTTATTTGCACTTTTTAATTACGTTTTTGGCTAAAATTGACAAATTGTTAACAAAATGTAGTGGCTTTTGAAAGAATTTTTAGTTTCAAGATCAAATTTTGAACTAGTCGAAAAAGCTTGCATTTGCAATCAACCATTCTTAGCACCTTGAAGAAATATGTGCATTTCAGACGCAAACCTCACACTTAATTCACCATCTTGCTTTAACTATAACATCCTGTTTACTAAACTAAAGATTAGACAAAAGAATCTCATTGCATGCAACCAACAAATAGCAAACCAAAAGAAACTCATGTTTTGGTAATGGAAGGATCTACAAACAATATAGATTGCAGAATTAGGTTTGCTGCCTACAACGATCGCTATTCTAAAAAGGGCCGTCCGTTATAAACTTAAAATCATCAAGCTAAGGATACATCAATGTATCAGTACACATTGTTTAATTGACTCGAAGATATTACTTTTAAGTTCCAAAAGTATTTGAGAACAGTTTTGATGTAATGAGACAATGAATGCCACATTTGAAATTGAGTTCTGGTAATTAGGCCATGGGTCAAATATTGAAGTAATGCCACTAAAAACATGCTTAAAACACATTTATGACTATTTTCTTTGATCTAATTGTTAGGCACACGTGGGTATTTTTCTGTTCAATTTTGAATGTCTATTTTTGAAGGACAAAATTGGAGTGATGTAAAGCCATATAAAACAATTGCTAAATATATTTCGACAATATTTTAGGTACATACATCCACGAGACTACCTTAGGAATGAAAAATTCAGGAGAATGTTGACTATCGTATTTTTCATGACTCTACATCCTTTTTGCTAGTGACCTTGTTAATAGAACTCTATTACTTGTGCGGCATTGTCTCTTCACCTCAAACTGGTCTCAAATGTCTTTAGAACTTGTAAGTGACTTCTCCTGCTCAATTAGGAGCCGTGGGTACTCCATGAATGACGTTTTAAGTCCAAATGCAAGTTATTTGCTCTTTTTAACATTTATTTGCACTTTTTTGACATTTATTTGCTCTTTTTTCGACATCTATTTGCTCTTTTTGACATTTATTTGCACTTTCAACATTTTTCTGCACTTTGTTTTGCCCTTTTGGGCACATTTTTTTGCAACTTTTGGTAACTAAAAGGGTAAGATTATTTGCACTTTCTGCCCGTCCCTAATCATGACGAATATATCTTGTGAAAATTTACATCATAAAAGTAGCTCAAATAACTATATTCATTCACTTTAATCCACTAAAATTAACATATTTTCCCAAACCATATTAAAAGGTGTTTAGATGGTCCTTAGATATGAATTGAAACGAAATTTGATCAATATCTATTTAGCAGATAATATACTATCACTATAACGAAAAAATATCATCTATTTTGGCGACATTGAAAATGTATATTTTATTTCTTAGCAACCGCGCCAACATATAGCTGGAGCTTTTCATGGCATAATTTGATGCATTTTAAAAATTTAAAGTAATGATAACTTATTATCTGCCTAGATATTAATCAAATTTTGCTTCAATTCATAACTAGGGACCCTCCCAATTTCTACTAGAATGTTTTGGGAAAATATGTTGGTTTTAATGGTTCAAAGTGAATTAATATAGTTATTTGAGCTACTATTAAGACAAACATATTCACAAGACTTCATTACTTGATTATAAGTTGAACTTCATTATAATTAAAGACAGGAAGTTAAGACGAATAAAATTACCTGATTAGACGAATAAAGACGAATAAAATTGCCCGATTAGACGAAAAAAGACGAAAAAGCCTGACAAATTCGACAAAAAAACTGACTTACACGGCAAAAAAGACTAATGAATTGCCTGTAAAGAGGATTAAAACTGCTGTCCATAAAATAGACAAAATGTGTGGCCCAATGGGAGATGCACGGGGAGGTTTGAGTGATCCCTTCAAAAATCTTATCGCGGGCGGATGAAAGAAGAGAAAAGGCTTGTTTGGCAACAGTGGGTGGCTCGTGAGAATTTGGGCAGTTTAAGGGTTTTCGCAATTTACAGACTGCCCTTGCGAATTAGATGCCATGAAAAATGTCGAATTGCAAGTTTGAACACCTTTGGTTAGGATTTTGGAATAAAATGCACACTTTATTTGCTCGTTCTTGCACGAGAAAATTCTCAACAAAAGGCCACTTTTTTTGGGTAAGTACAAGTGTAAGTGATGTTATAAGCACTGATTTGTATTGTAAAGCTCCATAACCATCATGGTATCAAACAAAATGCCGTTTTTTGTACGTGTTTCTCTTCAATATCAAAGGTCTTTTTTAAGTGCTTGCCATATTTTGATCAAAAGAATAATTTTGCAAATTCTTACAAAACCGAGAGTCAAAATGTCCAAACTGGCAATTCGACAATTTTTGTAGCATCTAAGTCATAAGGGCGGTCTGTAAAACGCGAAAACCCTTGGACTGACCAAAATCTTACATTGACGAACAAACCTTTTCTCTTCTTTCATCCGCCCGCGATAAGATTTTTGAAGAGATCACTCAAACCTTCCACTGCATCCCCCATTGAGGGGAAACAGCTGCACCCTTGGGCAATACGGCAAAATCTACAAAGTTAACAAACGGAAAAGTGCTGAATAAGCAAGAAATGGTCAGTGGAACATATAAATTTAAAAAAAAAAACAAGAGCTCAAAACCACCCTTATTTCAACGTTTTCAATAGAGCAATATTTAGAAGCAGATTTGCTGACATTAATTCTTCGAATAGTCAGATAGCCTTATCAATCCAATTTTCTTTCTTTGTGTCAAGAAACTCCACAAGTTAAAATGTGCATCATATTTTGTTGCCCAAGTTTTGGCGTTGAAGTTTTTTAAAAGTGTCTATTTGATTCCAAATTTGAGAAAAAAGCTTCAAATCTAAGAAAAGTTCCAATTTTTGACAAATTAGACGAAAAAAGTTGAGTGAGATGTCAAACTCAGGGTGGTGTGATGTTTTGCGGAGCCAAACGAAAACTGGACTCGCAACCTCAAACAACACGGTCGTACAACAGCAGGCCGCATGTTGTCGCACCTAATTCAAAAGCGAGAGCACACCAAAATCAAATCAGATAAACCGGCCTCGAGTTTATACTTGTGACTACTCCTGTGTTTGAAACGCAGCAGATAGGGATAGGATATACTCGACGAATGCTAATTCGACTTGATTTTGGTATCCTCTCGCTTTTGAATTAAGTGCGATAACATGCGGCCTGCCGTTTTACGACCATGTTGTTTGAGGTTGCGAGTCTAGTTTTCGTTTGGCTCCGCAAAACATCACACCACCCTGAGTTTGACATCTCATCATGAGATTAGACGAAAAAAGACGAATAAAATCGAATAAAAGATTAGACGAATAGATTTGTCGCGACGAATAAGGGTAAAAAAGGCGAATAAAGACGAAAAAAACACGAATAAGTTTATTCGTCTTAAGTTCCTGTCCCTAATCATAATACTTAAACACTGAAAAGTGTCATAAGAAATCTGGGCATTTGAGCAAACACTTTCATAGAGCACAGCTAACCACCGTGAGTGATGGGCTTCGAGCAACTCTGTGGTTTCGAGTTGGGAGTGTTGCCAGTTTTGACTCGTAGTTACATTGCTATTAAAAAGGCAAGGTTGTTTTCAACTTTTTGACTAGTGATGTGTTTCGAAAGTTCATCGCTGTTAAAAAGGGCAGGTTGTAAAGAACTTCTTGAAAAGACTTAAACAGGGACCAATTTGGCAACACTCGAACTAGTTCGATTTCGAGTTCCATCGATAGTTATAAAAAATGGATTTTGAGTTGGCAGTGTTGCAATATTTTATGGTAGATACGGTCTGTTGCTTGTTTAGTTGTGGTCATATTTTTGACCCTAAAAATCAAAATGGCAAAACTCTGCCGAAAATCCAACTCGGAACACATATTTTTGACCAAAGATATAAACAAGGACCAAAATGGCAAATCTCAAACTAGATCGGGTTTGAGCTCCATCAGTAGATATATGTCTAAGTTTATGTAGAGGGCTAGCAGAGAAATGACACTCTGAAATTATTCATGAGTCATCAAGCCTGCACTGTGTGTGCAATGAAATTTAATGTTGAACCTGCTAAGTTATTTGATTCACAACCCAAATTTGCGTTTTTAGGGAGTCAGTGGCAAAATTGCTCATTCAACAGCTTTGGTAAAACAAGAGCAATCTCTGATGAATCAATTCACTTGACATCCTTGCTGTTGGATCAATGAAGTGTGTTCAAAACAAGTTTCCACTGATTGTACTGGAGTGACATTTTTCTGTTAGCCCTCTAGGTTTATGGACTTTACGTTGGCAGTGCTGCCATATTTCACTGGATGATTAGGTATCTTGCCCTGTGCGAACTGTAATGGTGGTAAGCATCTTGGCCCTTAAGGCCCAAAATGGCAAACCTATGACAAAAATTGAACTCAATTATATCAGTAGTAAATTGGGAAAAGTGTGTTCAAGTTCAATCAACCAGTACAAAACTTGTTATTGTGCTTTTGATATTTCTTAGATTGAAGCAAGTTTTCATTCGCAGTGTCATTGGGTCATGTCAGTGTCAGTGTCATATGTCATGTAGAGGCTAAGCCCTCTAATGTCATGTAGAGCCCGCTCATGTCATGGGGCGGAAATGAAGCTGATTTGGAATTCAAAAAATCCGGTTTGGAAACTGGTGTCAGGTAATTCATTCGAGCGTTCATAAAGATTCATTCATTTATATTTCCATCACTTAACAAGCTATCCAAGTATCATTCTTCATGATCATTGACCATTTTCGTTAGGATTTCTTCGCAAATTAAAAGTGCTCTGGCTACATGGAAGCATCCTTTGTAAGGCCCTCCTTTGGCCGACGAAGACACTTGTCCAGCGCGATTCAAGTAGCCAAACCATTCGCCATGGTCTGTATCCACAAACTGAAGTTGAGAGACAGTCAAGGATGATTAAAAATGTTTGTCGTTTTCAAAATGGTTCAAACTTACGTGATCGTAGGCGTAATCAGTCACTTCTTTAAAACGCTCCCAATGTTGGGCATTTTGTGTGGTGTTGTATGCCATAAGAAATGCAATCATGGCCTCGTTATGGGGCCACCATAGTTTCATGTCCCATTCCAAGTTGGTTGGTGGCAAGTCTAAATTAATCATTTTGGCAAGTAAGAGTAAATAGAAAACATATTGGACACTACTTAAGTTTTACGAACCATCAACATCCACAAAATACAGGAATCCGTCGTGACATTTATCCCATCCGTACTCATAGGGACGTTCGATGAAGGCTTGAATGGCCAAGTTTGTTAACTCATGGGATTGCAATTTTTGTGCTTCTTTCAATAAGAACCATCCACATTCGATGGCATGACCAGGCACCATTTTTCGACCCTCGAAACCATCGATCTCTTGTCCATCTTGAGTAACATTCTCAAAGATTCGGGTGCCCTCGCGTTGAATATGCATTTTGATGCGTTCCACGGCCCAAGTTCGAATCTCGTCCATGTCCAGTTTGCTCTCTTGGATATCTAAATCGTCAAGTTCCTGAACCAGACTAAGAATACACATGGGAACTGCCAAGTTTTGATGGGAACCGGTGCCTGGTAATTTAGGTCTCCCTAAATCGGAATCATCCTCTCGTGCCCAATGAATGATGAGCTTAAACATCTCCAATGCTTCACGCTAAAATGAAACAATTGAATTGGTATCCTGTATTTAAAACATTTTCAAGTAGTAAGCAAACTTTTAAAAAATAGAACATGCCCGATATTTGGAGGAAAAATACTAAGTTATGAATGGGGAGCGGAAAACTAAATTTCAATTATTTTTGGCTAATGGCTAACCAATGGGACATGCACAAAGGTTACTCAAGTGAGCATTTTTAATTGTTCTGCAAGTGATAAAATAGGACCTTTGATTGTGTTGAGCTCTCGGGTCATTTTGTTAAATTCAAGTCATTTTTATTTTGCTGTCTTTTTAAAAAGTCTGGTTTCATGGAAATAATTGATATTTCATGTAAGGATACCTTGGCTGGAGTTGGGTCAAAAATATGCAAAATTCACTTTCCTGCTTCCTTCTAGCAATATATGATGTTATGTATCTCATTTTCTACCACATAAACTTGGCATATTATCAACCAGATGTAAGCAGAGGTATCTAAATGTAAAATAACGATTATTTCCAAGGACCTAAACATACTGAATACATGCAAAAATTGAAATGCCTTGAATTTGGCAAAATGGGCCGAGCACCCGGCACAGCCAACAGCCTTGTTCAACCACTAGCAGTGTGATTTAAAACGCCTACTTGAGCAACCTTTGTGTATGTCCCATTGAGGTCAGGCACATTTGAAACAAATTACACGGGAAATAGCTATTGATAAATTTACAGGGGGCTCTATGTGCGAAAAAATCATTGTCAAGAATCAGATCAACTAATGCTTCGAAGAAACACAAGCCCAAAGTTTTTTTTTCATTTACAAAGGATGATTTTGGATTGCTCAGACGCAATGATCCAAAGTTTCGCGCCTTTAGCTTTACCTTGTAAATGTTCTCATTGGTGACTTTGGCCAATCCAGCCATGGCCATGACATAAAACACTTCGGCAAAAAGGGTTCTCTGAATCTTTGTGGGTTCACCTTGAGCATTGGCAGAAAAGCACACTTTGTGGCTCTTGGAATCTTTCAGTTTTTCCATTAAAAATTTACCTCCTACAAGAAGAAAGTTATTTGTTTTGGGATTAACTAATATCTATCATAATTTGAATACCATCGATAGCAGCCTCCAAAAGCGCAGGTTTACGAAAGCGTTCCAATCTCTGATAAAGTTGGGTGTAGGTCCAAATCTGACGGCCTTGGAGCCATCCGAATTTGGAGGTGTCGTAGACTTTACCATCCTTGGTCAAACAAGTAAAAAAGCCGCTACATAACAAAAATATTAACAATTTGTTTCTGCTGTTCAAAGATAAACACTAAATGGGATTTGCACCAAAAGAACCAATCACTCTTACCCATTTTTGTCATCGTGAGAATTCTTGAGCCAAAAATCCACAGTTCGATCAAGATCGGCCGAAATCTTGCCCAGGTAAACTCTGGCTTCCTCAGCCACATTAAACTGTGAAAACGATTCATGAACTCTCACGAACATCCCAAATTCAATATCAATATAACTTACCGAAGCCGAACTCATATTTATTTAGTGCGCTTTGGACTACTACTGTATTGTTTTGTTTTTCAACTAATCCTCCTCTGTCTTGCACAGTTTCATTCAACCTAACCTTTGCTTGCTGTGAACGTAAACCTGTTTTCGTGTCCTCTACGTACAGAACTTGTTGCCATCCAAGTCAAAAGCATCATAGGCACTAGTTGTGATATTATTACGTGATCACTCCCGTTTCTACGTAACTGGCTTCATTCAACAACGTCCAGATCAAGAGTAACTTACTTCTAGCGTTGCCATGCCCGAAATAACTCGATCACGTAGATTTTTCCTTTGAATGCAATTGCATTGATTTTATTAGAAACCAAAGAAGTGTAATAAAACTAACACTGAATTCGTTTCAAGTAGGCTTGCCAGGCTTTGGATTGATACTCTTTTGCGGTTTGCTCGATATTCTGGGATTGAGTTAGTCCTCTGCCCACAATGACTATATCAGCGCCTCGCTCCAAAATGGCTTGCTCGGGGTTGACGTATCTTTGGCTGAGGTTGTCCTCAGAGGTTGATAAACTGACGCCGGGGGTAAATTGAAGGATTCCGGGTTGATGGGAGAGACGTGATTGCGCCACCACACCCATTGCACAAGTTGTGGAAGCGGATTCAACCAAAGATATACATTTCTTGGTATATTCACTATCAATGAGATTGTCTATAAAAGAAACATTTGAATGAAAAGAAGGGACCTCATTTTTTTTTTCATAAAAGAACTTTTTCAACCTATGGATGTCTTTTTTAGAATTAGAGGATGTTGAAATGCCTTAAAGTAACCTTGCTAAAAATACATTTGAGGCCAACAATACTCTTTGCAAACTGATTAGTGGTATGAAACTCAAAGAATTCAGAAAACCAAATTTGATTTGAAAGAAGCAAAATATTGGATAGAAATAAAAAAAATAAACTAAAACCTATTAACTCTCATTTTGTGTTTAAAAAAATTGCACGATAAACCATAGTGACTTCATACTGTCTTTTTTACCAATTCAATTGTCCAAATATAGTTCAGGGATTCTTTTAAAGCATAAGACATTGCTTAAATAATAATTATGGATCCAGTTGGATATAAGAATATTGTTTGTAAGTAGCAATATCAATCTCATCTTGAGCGTTGTTCTAACATAAAGAGATGTTCTATACCAGATGTAATTTTGGTCAATAGGAAATGTTTTCTTGTTTCAAGAGTTTTTCTTTCATCGAGTTTTGACTACCTTATTTCAAAACAAATTATGAATTAGAGCATAAAAATAGTTATTCTTGTTCAAATTCTTAGCAAATAAATCCCGTTTCTAAAAGATGCCTTTTTTGAAGTCTAACCTTTACAACTCATTTCCGAGACCATGACAGCTCCAATGGATCTTTCTGACGATCTTTCCAAGGCAGTGAGCAGACTTGGACCTGGAATTCCATGGACAGTTATCAAATCAGCCCAAGAGGCAATTGAATACAACCCTTTTTGGAACTGAAGGGCCACAGTATTGCCAATATCCGCCAATTTTCGATCTTCAAAGAGCAAGAAGTTGTGTTTTTGGGCCAGAGACATCAGTGGCTTGATGGTTTGATCATACTGGAAGTCTTCCAAAATATCGACATGAGTTTTTATGACACAAACAAACGGGCCTAATTTCTCAGCCAATTTCAACAGCTCCAAAGTCGAGGTCACATCAATTGCCGCACAAAGGTTAGATTGCTTGGCCATCATGACCTCAATTAGCCTTTGACCCATGGGATGATGCATTTGGGTCAATCGAGTCTGGAAATCCAGCCTGTCCACCAAACTTTTGTTGCCAATTGATGTTTGAGGAGGCAAACAAGCACGATTATTCTGGATGAACAATCTAACAGCTGCGTCCACGGAATCCTCAATCTTTTTATGCTTCAGCAGGACATCCAACATTTCCGACACCTTGCACACGCTCGAAACTTTGATTCCATGTTCAACAAGGTTTTCTTCGCCACCTTGCTCACGATTTAAAAGAACCACTGCGTGATTGACAATCAAACCGTGTTCACGAAGCAATTTGGCGGTTTCCAAGATACTTGTGCCACTAGTGATCACATCCTGCATTTCAAAATGGCAAATCAATGAAGCTTTTTAGCAATGTTGGATTGACTTACCTCAATAATGAGACACTCATCACCTAGCTTGAAGTGTCCTTCCAAGATCTTTTTGGTGCCATAGCCTTTGGCCTCTTTTCTTCGGATGATCATGGGCACATTTTCATCCGAACTAATGAGTGTTGCTAAAGGTAATGCTGTATAAGGAACACCACAAATGAGATCAGGCACACGAGCCGAATCTCGAACCTAAAATTCAATTGATAGATGATAATACTTCCAAGGAACGTTGTTTTTTGTTTGACTGATGTGTACCTGCCACAAAAGTTGAGACGCTTGTTTCATGAACCGAGGATGAGAGACCAACTCGCGGAGATCAAAATACACCGGGGATAGAAGGCCACTTTTGAGAGTGAACTCGCCAAATTTCACAGCCTCGATTCCCTCCAGATTGACAATCATTTCCTCTAAAAGCGCCATTCTTTCTTTCACGTCAAGTGTCTCTTTTGAGTAGCTCACAAATGTTGACCTCGACCTCGAGGAGTTTTGGACTCCAGATTTTGTGTAGATGTGAATCGAGTGGACGTTTTGCTGTGGAAGCGTGAAAATGAGAGCGCGTTCGTCCTGAAGCTCTTCAATCAATAATTTGTTGTCTGCCTTCTGTTCGATACTGATCAAATGGGGTAAACTAGGTCAGCACATTTTAATCTCCCATCATCAATCACCTGGGATCCTGTTGGCAGAGTTTGAACAAAGACAAAGACGGTTTGAATAATACCGGACAAGATTCAACAATTTCGAATGCAGGGGCTATTTTAGAAGCTCCAAGAGATCACTTTTTTCTTTTTACGGGAAAACAGTTGTGTTTCTACCTTTGGTTGAAAATGAAGTGAATTGGTAGGAGTTATTATTTAATGAAGCAAATTAAACACTTTCAATCGTTAATTTTTGGTTATTTGCTGATTTTGAACTTTAATTCTCGCATTAATGGCTTGCCACAAACATATTGAACATAATCATCAGGGTTGCTTCAATCTGGCCCGGTTGACATTAAACCCGAAAAACCAGCCCGGGCGGGTTTTTCGGGTGGGTTTTTCGGGTTTTTCTCCTTTTTTTGCCCTGAAAGCCCCTAATTTGTCCCTTAAAATTGTGCTCACCTCTATGTGAGTGACTATATGCGACTTAAATTCAATACCCGTCGATAATGTATCTCCTAGATCTCTTGAAGATATGAATTGCGTATGGGGATATGTTATAAATAGGGCTTGAATGAAGGTACTCTATTTTGGCTACAAGTTGCAGGTTTTTAGCCCTACAGTTGCAATATTTTGATAAACTGCACTCAATGCGACGGAAGTTGCACCAAACAGACAAAACAAAATTAAGGTGCCATTTTCCAGTTTAAAAATGTTACTTGTTGACATAAAAGTGTCAAATTTGGCCAAATACATGTTTGGGCAAAGATTTTATCGCAAATTTCTCTTTTTTAACCTAAGGCTTCCTTAAGAACATATATTTGCTTTTCACAAACTAATCTAGAATTTGAAAAAAACACTAATACTTTGAAAAGGTAGTGTGAAAGTGTGTAAAATATTTATTTTAAATAATTTCCCGCAGGAATTAAGCAATTGAGACAAAAAATGTCAAAGGTTGTTGTTTCTTGCGAAAAAACGAGTTATAAATATGTTTTGTATCGTCAAAACTCAGATGTGATATGTTAATGTGGTCCAAAATGAAGAAGAGTATATGAAGAGTTAATAATATGAATAAAAATTTAAAAAAATAATCAAAAAACCCAGAAACGAAAAACCCGCTCGAAAAAACCACCCGAAAAAACCACCCGAAAAACCCGGGCGGTTTTTTCTCCGATGCAACCCTGATAATCATCCCATATGAGTCTTTCATTTACCATGATGCCACGAAATTTGACGCCTTTACTTTAGTATTTCGGAGCAGTCGATGAAACTGATTCGGTTGATTTTTGCACACTTTGCGATGCATTAAAGATCACCCCGTTTTAGTTGGGAAGATCACCATTGTTATTTCTCAATTTAGTGGCCATGAAGTGTGCATTTTGGGAATGAAAGTTTATTGTCTCTTAACCATTTTGTTCCTTGTTTCAGTTCTGTGTTAACTTTTACTTCTAGCTGTTTTAAGTTGTCACTCTGGAACTGTAACGTGGTGCAATCAGTAATAAGCTAACCATAAATCTTAACATTTTTCGATTAACTTGAAAATCACTTTAAGATGGTTTGATCTAAAGGCGCTTTATTATGATAGAGCGTCTCTAGTTTGATCTAAGCCAAAAGCTTCCAGTTTCTTTAATAATATCCGGTGACAATCAGTGTCAAAGGCTTGCTAAGTTTAAGAAGATGGATAAATGAATGGTACTTACCTTTCTTATTTTTATAGATGTTATCTTAAAAAGCTTAAAAATTAAGAATGACGGTACCAATATCATGTTGCTTACGAAATCCAAATTGATTTTTCGTTGAGAAGTAATCTTCCAAGTACATGTAGAGTTTTATATGAACAACTTTCTCATCAAATTTCTGATAATGTTAGCAAAAGAGAGAAGTTGTTACTCTCGTTTCTAGATCTGTACTTGTACAATGCAATAAATATCACTGTTTTAAGTGCAACTGGTACTTTTCCTTCTTTGATGGAATTATTTGAAATTGTAGGCAGCGGGCACACAAATTTTGCTTTGATTTTTTGAATGGTAAATTTGATATTTCATCAAAGGACAAGCTTTTTTGCACTCCTTGCCATCTACTAGTTCAGATATTTGCCTCAGAGATACGGGTTGTAAAGTGAATGCCTTACGATTTTTCGGTAAGAATTTACAAAATTATCATTGTCAAGCATGACTGGCGCCAGATTAGGTCCAACTTTAGTGAAATTATCATGTAGATGGTTAGCAATTTTTTTGATATTTATTTTTTTTTTGTTATGATCCCTCATGAATTCTGGCACAACTCCTCGATTTGGTTGTTTCTTCCTAAACACTCATCTTGTCTTTTTCCTGAGTCTTTTGGGCTTCTCTTTACTTTCAAGGTAGAATTCTTCATATTATTTCTTTTTTTTTTTATAAAATATGACGAACAAATGGAAAAAATAAATATGATTGGATGTAAGCATTCGCAATGGATTTTTTAATTTTCTCTATCCGATTTTTAACACTTATGTAGGTCAGTAAGGATCCATTTCTTTCTGACAATTTTGACAATTTGAGTATTGGTCTTTCAGTTGTCTGATACTTCCAGTTTTTCCATATTCTTGACACGAATTTAAGGTTTCGTCTCGTTTTGGCACCCGAGAAGATTTCCATAGCTATGTCAATACGGCTGATTCGAGAGCCTTTGGGAGGCGGATGACTCTGTAACAAAGATAGATGACTCGAATAAACTGGACAGTTTTGCCAATATAGTTTTGACTGTCAAATGGAATGGAACTTATTTGAATCAATCAATTGCAATCTTTTAATCATCGAATTACCTGAAGTCACCTTCACAGACTTCTTGGTGAATATGGGGTTGACTTTCTACCACCATCGTCCGTATCAATCGTTCTAGACGAGGGAGTTTGCCTTTGCTCAATTGACCTAAAGAGAAGCTAGGAATAAAGAGACCTGAAAGGTAGACTGGTAATTATCATTGGCCTGTAAAACTGAACAACTCGACAGTCATCACCAAACCTGTGAATGTTTTGTTGGTAAGATTCTCACTCATTCATTCAAAAGAAGACAAGAGATAGAGAAAGTCGAAACTAGAAGTAATGGCGCAATAGAGTATGAAATGACAAACATGTATACAAAGAGTCGGCACGCGTTTATTCATCATTCATTCACACAGTGGGTGTCGCGGTCATCCTTGACAAGAAGACGAGCTCATTCACTTACTAAAGGATTTTTAGACCTGCCTCAGAGTGCCGAAATAAGCCTCAAAGGCTCATTTTACACTGGAAAGTCAGTGAAGAATTGATCGGGGGGATGCTTCAGGAGAAGCGGGGACTGATTGATAGACCGACTAATCAACCAACCAACCAAACAACCCATTGGGTACGGGCGAACCACGCATGACCTCTAAAATAGACTTCAGATCAAATTCGAAGGGGGATCAAGGTTGGATCTGAACGTGGGGCGTGGACCAAGGGGCGATGACTGGTGGATTCTGCGTCACGTTCCCGCTGAAATGAAGGGGGGGCTTCGTTCAGACTAAAACAACCCAAACGAGCAAAACGATAAAATCTGGTACACCGATTGGACCATGTTCCGCATGGAAAAGCAGTAACACTATGATGATCCCTGAAGTGTCATGATCACGGTCAACTATGAAATATGTTATTTCATGGGGGCAAGAATGGCAAACATACAAATACCAACTTAAGACCAAATGTATCATTTTGAGGCAGATCGAACACTTCTTTGAATATCCTACTTTAATTCATTGATATGTTGACGTGTTAGACTTGTTGATATATGATTTTAAAAAAGGTGCTCTATTGAATTAGGAATGTAAAAATTGCGTTTCAGGATCGCAGGATTCTCCGGATTAAAAAAATCAAGAGCATGAACCATGAAACGAAACCAACTGTAACCATTTCCATTTTCGTGAATCAAATCTAAATTCCTATGGTTAGTAATATAAGTAATAAGTAAGTAATACATTTTTGTCAAGAACATTGGTCTATCCTCTCGTCATGATCACTTCATGAACAAAGAAAATTTGAACTATCTTTGATAGAACAAGACAATTAGAAACGCATTGTGAGTACTTAAATTAGACCATTTTCCACCTTTTTATAATTCCATTCCGAATAGGAAGCGGCATCTTGAGTGAGATGAGAGACCAAAACACTTCACCCATTGTAATCGTCAGACACGACAACGACATTCATACAGAGTCAGAGAGAAACCACAGCAGCAATCTCATATTGATCAAGACAATGGCAATAAAAAAGGTAACATATGAGGAAATGAAGAAAATATTGAAGATTGGAAAATCCTCGCATTACTTTCAATGTTTATCACAGGACATTCGTTCTTCATCACTTGACTGAGGTTTATTTGGGAACTTGAGGCGGATTTCTGTATAAG
This sequence comes from Tigriopus japonicus, assembly GCA_010645155.1. NCBI lineage: Eukaryota > Metazoa > Arthropoda > Copepoda > Harpacticoida > Harpacticidae > Tigriopus > Tigriopus japonicus. The sequence goes on from CM021322.1 coordinate 5,201,885, forward strand.
GTGAAGCAAAAGGGGTGAGTTCGTGTGTTAGTGTTTGCAGGCTCTTCACTACCGCCCACTCCAGCCAATAAATCTAAGGGGCCATGGACATCATCATTACCACCCAGGGACACGCCTACTTACCATGAGTTGTTCTTGAGCTTGCGAATCTCTTTTGTTGCCCATTGGCTCAGGGTTTTGGTTTTGGCGATTTTGGAACGACGCCCTTGGGTCAGGAGCTCACTTATGGGCTCAACGTCGAGAATACTCAACAAGTTTGCCCCAAACGCAGAGCAAAGATCACTGGAAAAGAAGCAGACAGAAGTCCAATTGAAGGGCTTTGGTGCCAGAGTTATGGAAATTCAAGAAGAAAAAGCTAAATGTCTTGTTGGAACAAGTAAATCAAGCAATGTCAATGGCTGTGACAAGGCTCGCGAAATATTCCGTTTAATTTTGCAAATTTTAATGGATCTTAAAACCAACTTAGTCCTGGTAGAAAGGAACGAGAATTTGCAACTAAGATATAAAATGGTACTTTGATTTAAATGAAAGCCTGAATGATTGCTTACCCAATGAGTCCTGCGCTGGCTGCGATACTTCCGTCGGAATGATCTTGATCCATGGCAATCATGGTGATGAAAGTGATCATGAAGTTGACATGAGGTTGGATGAGAGCCAGTTCTGGAGCCGGATTTGAAGAGTTGGTTTCACCTTTAAGTCCCTGAACTATTCCCGTATATGATTCTAGACAAGCTTCGCGTAACTCGTTCAAGTAATCGACCATATCATAATCGCTCTGAAAGTAGACCAATTCAGAAATGTGAATTTTACGGAAAAATTTACTTCATGAGTATTATCATACCCTGTCCACTTGGGCTTGGGAAGCCTCCATAAGTGCGTGCAAGACGACGTCCAGGTACTTTTTAAACTCAGGGCCAATGGCCAAGGCGATATCTCCAAAGACGGACAGGATCTGAGGTTTAACCACGCGGTGAACTTCGTTGTTGCGCAAGTTTTCCAACAGGATCGTCATAATCTCGTCGCAATAAGGCATGATGCCTTTACCCAAAGCTCGACACAAATCACCCACCAATCCCACCGATGCGTGACAAACCTATTGAAAGCACGTTACTTTTTCATGTAGATTGGCCAGAGCATGACATTTAAATTTAGCCATGTTGGTTATGGAACTTACTTGGTATTCGGCAATGTTCTTGAGACCAACCATGAGATACGGTTTGAAGGCATCCATGTACTTGGAGAAGACTTCTCCGAGTACCTCGACGAGGGTACTCACTGCCATGAGGGCATCTTCTTGAACTCCGCCCGTCTTATTATTGACCGAAGATTGAAACATTTGTAAAAGAGCAGTCATGATTGGATCGGAAATTTGCGGAGCGTGGGCGGACTCCACTTTGCGTAAGACACTCTGCAAATATAAATAAGAATTAACTTCCTGGAACTTCTTTGGTTTCATCGACCAATGAACTCACTTGTAATGTGGCACAAAGGAGGGACTGAAGGTCGTTGTATTGGACTCGATCGGACTGGGACTGAATTCGCGACTCCATTTGCAACACTTGTTGCAGCCGGTCCATGATGATCATGATCGTCTTTTGAACGGTCACGTAGCAATCTTTGGGCGAATTCTTGATCATCTCCATAAGAGCCTCGTAAGCTGCCGACCTGAGATTGGATTGCGACGCATCTGGTCGGTCCGTGGTCTCCAGGAGTTTCTGAACAATGGGATCGAAATATGCCGAGAGGCTGTAGGTTTGAGGAGTGTCCTCTTCGTCGTTGTCGACGGCCTCATAGGCGGCCTCGGCCAACGACGTGAAGGCCCAGCACACATTGGAGGCCACTCGAGGCTCGGCCGAAAGTCCGTTAACCAAGGCCTCGAGCAAAGGCTTCAAGTAGATGGCATTAATGGCCGCCTCGGAATGCAGCTCGCACACACGCCCAATGGTCCAAGCTGCCGTGTCCTTGACCACCACACTTGGATCCAACATGAGCTCTATCAGCATGGGCATCGCCTGCTCAACAATGGGCTTCATATTGGTCGGGTCGGGTCCTTCTAAAATGGATCCAAACGCCATCAGAGCCGCATCTCTAAAGCGCCAATCGGAATGCTTGATGTTATCCTGAAAACCAAACAAAAAGTAGTGGTGTTAACACTGGTACGTCAATAATAAGCTTCTTATTTCCTCAACTTACTTTAACGAAGGGTAGGACATGTTGAACGACGTCATCCTCGCAGCAAGTGGCCAAGAGCATGAGACACACTCCGGCTGCTTTGCACGGATTCCAATCATCGTCGTCGTCAAACTCCTCTTGTTTCGTTAGCGTGTGAACCAGAATGGGAACGATGTATTGTAGAGCACCTTTGGCGTAAAACCGAGACACTTGTTCAGGCGGTCGACCTTGTTCTTCGGCTTCACTGGCCTCCATCTGGAGATCAACCTCTTCATCACAGACGTTGGACCAGAATTCAATGCCTTGCAAGGCCACTTCGTCTTCCTGGGATTTCATGGCTTCCAGCGTGATGGCAAAAAGGGCCGGACCCATGTAGGCCTCCATGAATTGGTAGTACAACGACATGATCTTGACCAAGCACTGCAAAGCGGCCACTTTGACTTGGATATCCGTGGCTTGCGTGGCTTCACACACCACTTGCATGATGAAATGTCGCTCGGTCTGAGATAAAAAGAATTATTAACCCAATTTCAAAGCTCCAATCTGGTCGAGTCTTTCATTGATTTACCTCTTTCTCAAAATTGCCGCGTGTGAACTCGAGTGAATTGAGGAGGGCGTTGGTGGCGGCCAATCGGACGTGATTACTAGGTTCCTCGCGTTTCATGCCAAACACGATGGCCGTGAGGATCTCATTGGACTTCTCCTCCAAACACCGTTGCTCAATATCCTGGCAAATGTATCCGATGGCTTCCAAGGTGGCCTCTTTGCGCATCTCCGTGCTCGACGGATCGGTCACATTGGTCACCAGCACTTGCAGCAATTCCGGCCAATGATTGAGCGGTAACTCCATGACGGCCACGTACTGAACGCATTGGGCGGCGGCCGAGGGCCGGTACCCTTCGGATCCCAAGGCCCCCAGAATATTATGCTTGACGTAGGTACGAATCTCCAACGGCATGGCCAGCCATCGCTCTTGAACCTGTCCACGCACCGTGTCATCGTTGGAGGTGAGACGATTCTTGAGTTGGAGACCGGCTTGACGCCGAGCTACGGCCGAATTCCCGCCATGAACCAAAATATCCGACAACGTCTTCAGCAACTCCGGCTACACGAGAGTGGATAAAAATCCATAAGAATCCATCGAAACTTGATATAGAAAGAAATAGCTAATGCAAATAGTGATTTCCTCTTTATTTCATTCATTCTATTATTTTCCTTTCGAAGATTGACCTTACCCAATGCAATACGGGATTAAAATATAATTTGCAGCGAGCAAGTGAGAACAATCAAAAATCAAACATCCCTCAACACTTCACCCTCAAAACAGTAACAGCTTCCAAGATTCATAGCATCAAAGCTTCGTCAATTGGTTTCATTAATGAGCAACATGATATTTTTTTCATGGTATTATCATGCTTCAATAGATTTGTTCAGCCAATTTCTCTTTTGTTTTCCACTTACCAAGTTATTAACCGCTGCTTGTTCCAAGAAGTTCAAGGCCGCCGTCAACTCATTTTGATCTGAAAAGACGCAAAGACAATTGCAAATTCAATCTCAAGGCCCTTTTCTTCGGCCTTCTTTTCTTCTCACCTGACGAGACGGTCTTTTCCAAGACTTGAATTAATTGAGCGGCCGCCTCCGAATTCATGATCGAAACCCGATTCCACCTGCCGGGAAAACACTGAGGGGCGTGCTCTGGATGGGAACCAAATTCAGCCTCGCTTGAGGTCGAGATTCATGCAAATAACCAATGAGAAAATCAAGGATCGACGAGCTTTTTTTGGCAGATCTCGTTTTTTATTAACGAATTGCCGAACAAACGGGCGCTTCAGTGTCACCAATAAATAGGATGGGAAATGACATTGGAGAGGATAATGAGGACTTTGGATGAAGGCGGTTTGGATGAGAAGAGATTGGTGGAAATAAATTAAGAGTGAGAACAATTATGACCCGGGATTGAGGGTGATTAAGGTGTTGATATTGAGGCTGTTTGTATTTTTTAGTGACACTGATCAACTTGAGTAAGAAGGGAACGGGAGGCAACAGTGGTGCACGTTTTACCTTCAGGGAGTCTCCAACGCATTAAATCGATTTAAGACATTGGGTTGATTCTCGATAAACTTTTTTTGGTGTCAATCCACCCAGTTGTATGATCAAAACATATTGAGGCTTATTTTTGAGGTACTTTTCATCAAGAGGAACTGAAAATATCTGCTTATTGTAATGTGGAAGCAAAATCTTGGACTCTTGCTTTGGTCACGCCGTTAGATCAGCTGCTGGTGGCATGGATGACCCTCTGAAAGTGAGACAAAAGAGCGGCATGAAGATTTTTGATGACCATCCACGTGCGTCACTTGAGACACCACTTCGAAGGCTAAAATGGCAGAAATGGCGGCGTGGTGGCAGGCTGCAATCGAGATTCAAAACCAAGACAAATGTCTGTTTGAAAACCAAGTTAATGATTTTTTTGTAAGTTAAAGCGCAAAACATACAAGTCAAATCAAAAATTAGCTATCATACAGCAAAATATATTTTTCAAAACTAAGAGGCTAGTAAATTGAGTCATATGACAGGAACAACGTTACAAAAATCCAAATTAAAAGATGATTACAAATTGTTTGAAGATCGAAACGGCCAAATAGTATTTGAGTCGAAATTGTTTCGCGTATTTTACTGTAGATCATTTTAAGAATTTCGGATTTTCATTCATGTGGAAGGCTTGGGGATTTTATTAAGTCGGTAATCATGACGATGCGAAGTCCGGTTCAAAACAATCATGCCAAAAAATCTGAACATTATCAGTAAGGCGAGGATTTAAAAGTTATTACTTAGAAATTCTAAAACAATTCTTGGGTTGTTTTGGCCTGGATAATTGTTTTAGGAACGGAAAAACAGATTTTGTTTACTGCCAAGCTCTGGCACTTCAGTTCACAAATTTTGGAGCCAATATAGTAAGTAATATATATAACAAATAAATAATATTTTATAATAATTATAATAATATAAATAAATAAACAAACAATAAATCAAAGGAGTTCGGACGTTTCAGATTGTAAACTTTACTTCCAAGAATGAACTTTTTGAACCAAAAATGTTCTTTTGAACAAAGAGTGAATCTTTTTCGGTAAGATGCGCACGAGCTCTCGCAACCTGCATTGCTAACAACTTGGAGAGAAGGAGTTGGTATTTGGTAACCGCGTTTGGGTCTAGGCCCACAAATTAACGACCAAAAAGTTTTGAGCCCACGATTGAAATACTATGGATGGTTATCGGGCCCACTATTTTCGAGTTTCCCCCCATAGCTCCTTGACCAACTAAGGACCACCCTTGGGCCCAAAGGTTTCCAACCGTTGTCGTCGAGAAATAAAGGGGGCATCGTCAGAAGATACAATCAGTCGCAAAAGATGCGGAAAAGACGTTTAAAACAGTTGTTATGTACAAAATCACCTTTACTGAACATTCTTTTTTGTGTTTTGAGTCATTGCGATTTTTTGTTGATAGGTCAATGCAGTTTATTTTCGTGTTAAATTCCTGAAATACCCAACAAAGGTTAAAATTGTTCACAACTGTATGAAACCATTTTTACTGAAGGGAGCCTTAACTTATCTTAATTGTTTTTAAACGATCATTTTCAACATATGCGTGGATGAGCAGAGGACGTCACGGTGTAAAGAACTTACATTCTTCGGAATTTTAGGATGCCATCTGAGTGACGATTGAGCATTTTTTGTCACTCAAATTAACCATGAATCTTATAAAATGACGAAGCTTCTAGAATTCTTAAACTTTGGATGTCTTAGGGATGCAAGAAATGTCAATTTGTTTTCCAAAGAAATGAAGAGTAAAGAGAAGCGAAAAATAAAGAATTTCATTGGAGTGAAACCTGATGAGTAGAGCAAGGATGAAAACATTAAAACGTAGAAAATATTTTTTTTACTTTTTTGCCCTTTTTGATAGATATAATTTTTTCCATCAAAAAACGTTTTTCCCCTTTTTTAGCCACATTTGTATCTCACTGCATTATTTTGAGAAGAATATGCAACAAGCGCTTCCATATTTTGTGCTTTCGCGCAAATCTGCCGCTTTTGGGGGTCCGGTGAACGCGCTTTTTGACTCCTTCCGTCTTTTTGCTTTTTAGTCCAAGGCAAGATAAAAACGAAAAATTACATGGTTGACCTCGAAAATCTCTTTCACTTATAGTTTTATTGGCGTTAAATCAAACCATGCAAACATTTTCTTTTGGATTTTGTAAACTTTTCCAACAAACTGAAAATAAATACTCCCTCAGTTTTTGCTCTTTTTCAGCCCTTTCTTCATATTTGTAGAAAATAAACGTAAAAAAATAAATCTGATCTAATCCGATCTTGCCGAAGCCCATGCATGCTCAGAACTTCTTGGAAAAGCAGACAAATTCCCTCACAAAATTGTAGTTTGTAAACCTTAGCTTATACATGTTTAACCACTTTATCTATAACGTGAAAATTATACTATATTGCAATAAGTACCATGCATTTTTATGATACAAAAGTTTAGATAAGTCAACCATGAATAAAAAAGTACTTTTTTTGACATCTTGTTTGTTAAATAATCAAGTGCAGATCAAATTCAACCTTAACCTCTTGTAGGGAACCAAAGTTCCACTTGCTAGAGAGTGAGAGAACCAGAGTCTGGTGGTAGACTGGATTGTGTCCATGTATTATGGCAAGTGCGGCGTATTTGTATGGACAGAACGCGTCCCTCACGGAAACGCTACACTCTTATAAAACAGCTCAAAAAGTCTAGTGTGCTGTGTGAAAATTGCAAATCGCAAATACAGCTCAAGTATTTAATTGACTTTCACCATTCGTTATTCAGTCTCTAAGAAGTGAATTAGTTGCATGCTGAAGAAAAATGAGCTCAATAACTGGCTTTGTGTCACAATACCAGTTCACTAAAGTTGCGATTGAAAACCAGACGCATCCGGTAGAATGGAGCTTTTTTGGAACACGTCATGAAATATTTTGGGTCCAAAAAGGCGCCAAGTTCCCTTTCAAAATTCTTTTTTATTGCCACTCTCCTTATGCCTTACTACTTTCCCAAAGATCCGTTAGGGTGCGTCACGGTCTTCAAGACTATGCCTATGTTAGTTTGGGCGTCAAGGACAGTTGGCTACATTCCATGATAAGCAACGCGCTTATTGACTTGCCCACTTGGCACTTCTGACCGGTGGGTAGGAGGGAACAATCTAGCTTTCCAAATTACTACGTCAATTCGAAGATTCTTATTTTTCTCGTCTTGGCCCAAGTTCCAGTAAATAAAATGTTTCCACTCGTTCCGTCAAAGAAGCGCGCACAGCTAGAAAAAGAACACTGATCAACTCGCGGTGACTTGAAAAACATGCGAGACAGACAAACACATGGAAACATGTGCAACGAGTTCAATGTCATCCCGTGTTGTAAGGACAAAAACAAAATTATGAGAATGATGATGATGAGTTGAAGAACTAGACTGTTCAATAGATAGTAGGAGACTATTAGAAGGGCCAAAAGCAAATGTCTGCACAAACTCAAAATGAGCTTCTATGTAGCCGAATGGTGATGAGATTTTCAAAGACCGCTCACGTCGAAAGCTTGTCCTTTGTTGGCCTTGTTCACGCTCAAAAGGTCGAGCCTTCGAATCAGCATTACGACGAAGGATTGGATTAGTCAGAGAGGATGCACGACTCTCTGTTCGCAAGGAAAACGGTTGATATCAGTTCGCATCAGAAATAGAGACATAAATAAGTCTTTGTGGGTTTCATTGAGAAACAGTGAAAGTGAGGCCAGAGACAAAATGAGTGGCTTAGCGAGCCCGAAATGCCAGTGACAGGGTTTTCCATGTGATTGATGTGAGTTTTCAACCACGAAATGGCCTCTTTATCCCGATCGAACTCGAGCCTTCAGGCTGGTCCCAAGATGAGTCTGGAGATCTTCCTCCGGGATTGCGTGTTTGTCTTATTAAAGCACATTTCGGGTGGTAAAGTACAAACCGAAATGGATGGCAAGATCCTTGAGTTCTGTCTACGATCCGGGAACAATGTGTGCGACCAAGGGAGATTGTTCCTCCACAGCTTCCTTGAACGCAAGATGAGGTCACTCTATCCTAATTCCGTATGCGATGATGGAAGCAACAAATCATCTCAATTCTCTGTGATAAACGAAGCAACAAATGTCAAAGGCTGTCTGTCATTGTCAGATCCCAAACAGACCACGATCCTCCAGGACTTGAATAAGGAACTGAGCCTTGTTCAACGCGAGAACAGTCAACTGATTGAAGAGGTCGAGGTCCTCCGACTGGACATTGCTTCCTTGAAATCCATCATTGTTACTCAGGGATTGAATTCGACCTATCAACAACCTCTGGGACAGTTCGATCCACAAAACATCATCAAGAACGAGGACAGCCTCCATTCTCAGCCAGAGATTCGAGAGTGTGATATGGCCAGAGGGAAGAAGAGCAGGAAAAGGTGAGTTATTCCAAGTATGTACCTACAGACTGTACTACTGCTACACTTTGCTCAAGTTTTCGTGTCTAGTGCGTGTTCCACAAGATCCATCAAAAGATGAGCAGACTTAAAGGAAAAAGCTACAACCTTCATCCAGATTATGCCCTCAAAGCTTTGTCACTCGAAGGATTATCGGGGCTTTCATAAATGTAAGGGAGTTTCACTTTTTCAGTACTCCAAGTACCGTGTCCAAAGCCAAAGTGAAACTCAGTTCCTCCTCCAACCAAGATGTTTCACCGAAGAAAACCGAAAGCATCAATAGTGGTCCTTCCCATGATACATTTTCCATTGACCGAGTTCGAGTGCAAAGCGAAGGTTCCGAAGAGGGTGAGGATCCTAGGATTGTTTTGTGGGACACCATTCGACATTTAAGAGAGGAGTTAATCAAAATCACCAAGAAACAGGAATCTTTGATCAAAGATATGACCTCCAAAGACGGGTGAGGGACCAGTTTTTCATTAGACACCATTGATTAAGGAAACTGAGCTTGATTCACAAACTGCTTGGTTCGCTTGTCTTTTCAGAGAACTCGTTCAAGCAGAAGAGCAAATCAACGAATTAATGCAAGAGCTTGATGCCAACAAAATGGAGTACAATGCTCATCAGAAGGTTATTCAGATTCTCAAGACCGAACAATCCCAGTCCAAGGAAGATCTACAAAAAGCTCTAATAAGCATTCCCGAGGAAATAGCCATCTCCTCCGAGCCACTCGCCACCCTATTTGGTGACGACATCGGCAGCCAGAAATCCATATTCAACCTCAAACTTGAACAAGTCGACATCAAGCGACAATTAGCCAAGTCCATGGCCGAGTATGACAAACTTTTGGCCAGACATCTGTGCCTTACGGACGAGTATGAGGTGCTCAAGGAAGATTTCCGTAATTTGATTGGCAAGCCCGAACCATCAGAGAATTCAAACTCTGTGAATGGAACTCGAGCGTTCAAAGAGGGACTACCCAAGGTAGGAAGACTAACTCAATCGTCGTTCACATCTCGTACAATCAAATATTGAGTTTTGCCTTCACTCTTTGCAGACCAGTGAAGCTTTTCGTGATTCGGCTTTGCCTGAACTAGAAGACACGTCACATTTCGAGGACCAGAGGCAAGCCCAAGAGGATATTTAAATCTTAAAATGCATTACTAAACCCATAAAATTCAAACTGCAACCGGTTTCAGTTGAAGTTGGTTTAGGAATAATGCTCGGAATATATTGAGAATCTCTTTTGCCCAGTCATGCTAAAACATGTCGTTTGTTCTCGGGCTGTGCCAATATGAACGTATTGTACGTAGGCATGGAACTTCGAATTGAGTAGGACGCACACCAAAGCCAGTCAGTCCTCCATGTAGCAATCAATGATTCATGCTCCGTGCAAACTCTCCCCATCTTCGCTCAAAAGAGAGTCACGATGAGTCCTTCTATCCACCCACCACCGAACCTCACAGTTCTTCGCTTTTTTCGCACCTTGAACAGGTGTTGGACGCATTAACAGCTCCTTCCTTCCATCCACTTGAGCCCAGAGATGAGGGGAGCCGGTTCGGGCCAAGGAACACGCCATTCGAACACTTGACCGAAAAACATTTGGGCATGTTTTTCCTAACATCTTCCTCTGTCTCGTCCTGGGGCATCTTAGGCAACAATTATTATCATCTTGGTCAGGGCGGCTCTTTGGAGGGCTCTCCAGATCCTACATACTACAAACATATGTACTAGTACATACACATGCATGAGGTGGATAGATGGAGGAAACATCTTAAGTAGTCGTCCAAGGGGCCTAGAGCAATAGTGTGGACTGTAGTGCTAGTCCGACCATACCACGTACTACAACGAACTCCTGGTCGTGGTCAGCTTTTCAGGTGCCAACTCTTCTAGAACGTGTCCAAAACTTAATTGACAGATTCAACTTTCCATAATGTCCTCGCCAGTGCTAGCGTGTTGGTGTGAGCCCCTGATTATAAACAACGAAAAGGATTAGGTTTCTATCCAACCCCGCGTCTCCTTCTTCTTGTAGCCTAGGCGGTGATTAAGCCCCTCAATAATATCACCCAAATTGAGGTTTCCCGACGGGAAGAGCCGGTGTCAAATCTCCTTTCCGACTTCCCCTCTCGATTGCTCCAGTTTGGAAGTGGATTGACTTCACATCAGACATGGATTACTAAATTCAAAATCAGATACAACATGTGGTGACTCCTTCAACGAAAACCGATAAGGTGTTCAAATAATCCGACCTTCAAACACGACAAAAATCGTGCATGAAAAGCCTGGGATCTTAACGCGACAATGAATATTGATAAGAGGCACAGAGTGAGCATGAGGACAAATTGGATTCGCCCTTATGAAGAATAAGCTACGGACCAGTGCACGAATGTAAAGAAAAATAACATGGAAACAAATACTTCCGATCAAAAAAGCACATCCCCCGACTCTTCTGGCAACGGTCTAAGTATGAGATTTGCTATCATATGTAGAGATAGAAGAGACACATTTGCTCTCTTTTCAAGTCATAGGTGTGACAAAAAAGGTCTGCTGACGATTGATATTGTATACAGGACACACTACGAGTGTTCTCTAACGTGATTACAGGGTGAAAGAGCAGTACCTCGAATCATGGTTCAACTTTCGTTGTCCACAGGTCCGCCAATAATTATTGGACTAATTGCTGGTGGAACGGGGATTGTCATCTTAATTGTGGTGTGTGTGGTTTGCCTGTATTGGAGAAAATCTAAAACCAAGCGCAAAGAAGAAGAAGTCGTCGACGATGGGGGATTCGGTAGTGCCATCAAGCTGCCTACTTTGGGCAGAAATTACAAAATCAATTCCATTCCCAATGCAGAGCATCCAGATGAATCTCGGAAATCCTCCGCTTGTTCTAATCACTCCCATGATCATCACGAAGTGGTTGTGAGTTTCGATTATAAACCTTGTTTGTCGTCCTCAACCCAAGATTTGGTTTGAAACCACTCTGAAATTGTTTACAGCCTTTATTGCCCAACGGTGCTCCACATCCTGAGCACATTCCGACTCGATTAGAAGTAGTAAAGGGTAAGTACAGAGTAAAGTTGGTATCAATAAAAAAATCATCAACAATAAAGTATTTCAAATTACTTCAGAGTCAAAGGAGCCCGGTCGACTTGATCGATCCACTAGCACTTACATCGAGCCAAAAATTATCGCTTCGCTCTCGAGGAAGAGTAGTAACACCTCGCAAAACATGACCATGGAAGAGGTCACACGAAGTCTCAACGATCCTTCCACGTTTGGAAAAACTCGAGGAGAAGACGAAGTCCCAGTGGGACGAGCGCCATTGGCTGATGCCGAATCCTTGTTTTCTGCCGAATCCATGGATATTCCCGCAATGGTCCCGCCTAAAGTCTCTACTACATCAGGTCTAAAACCGGTCGCCACAAGACGCAACGCACACGGAGTTGGGGATTTGGCTCAGCGACCTCAAAGTGATGGTATCACGCACGACAAGAGATATGTTCCAAAACTTCCGCCTAAGACACGGGTAAGCCAGAAGTTCTTGACATGTTGGTTCTTCCCTCAAACTTGAGGTCAGGTGAACCGAGAAGGCAATTAAGAAAACCTTTCTTACGTCAACTTCCAGAGAGGCGGTGGCATGAACTCAAAAGCTACGGGCAATGGAAATCGATCGTCCTCCCGAGTGGTTTATGTCAACGATTTGGAAGATCCTGTGGGATCCTCTAACCGGTCAAAGAGTGAAAACTGTCTGTTTACAGTGGCAGAGGATCTCGATTACGACGATCTCCCCGAATCGCGCGTCAAACCAGTGCTGCCACCCAAATTAAGGCCTCTTTTGCCCCCTAAACAGAAAATCAATAAAAGCCAAAACGACCTCGAGGTTATTGATCATAACTTCAAGTCAAGTCTGTCAGAGGTTGCTCAAAAACTGTTGGATGAGGACATTGATTACGATGATCCACCTCCAAAGGATGGGGCTAAGAATGGGAGCGTGTCCGAATTTGAGGACTACGACGAACCAATTCAACAGTAAGCACGTTTTTGGATCCCATGCAGTTCCATTCATTATCTCGTGTTCCTTCAATTGAGCCAACAAAAACTGAGAAAGGCGCTAAAATTGGAAAAACTGAAAATCGTAGTTGGTTTCATATTCAAAGAGTTGAGAAAGTTGACTTCCTTGAAAAAGATCAAGATTTGCTTTGATAAAATTGAAAATTTTCAAAAAGCAAAGTCCTGAATAACATTTACATTGACTTACACAGTTTGTGGTCTACATCGATCATCGAACTGTTTTTTTTTTTTCATTTTTTTCTATTTTCATTCCAGCAAAACCAATGGGCATCAGTTTGAGGATTATGACGAGCCTGTTAGCTATAAGTACTAATGATGTGATATATCAAATGCTGACTCAAGTGCAATCTTCACCCATCTACGCAACGGAATGGTGAAGTCAAAGATGGCATTTCCAATAAGTGCTCCACAATCCAATCCCAAAATCAGAACGTGATTGGATTCAACAATATAGACAACTATTTTTGACCAACAATCAATATACGCATACAATGTGATTGATTTGGTGGTTTATTTTCGGGACACTTGCAATCATATAGAAAGTAGGTCAAAACTGAGGATGGGCTTGACACTCAAGGGCACTTGGAACGTGCTTATGGATCCGCAATTCCAAGGCCTTAAATACAGAAACTGATAAGCTAGAAGGCGTGACACTTTGCCATCTATCATATGGAACACAAAGAAATTGATAAGTGTGCCCTAAATGTTCAAGTTGACGCACCACAGAGTGCCTAATAGGCCAATTGTGGTTCCTTGATTCATATCATCGATGATATCGATGTCACCGATGTAATACTGAAAGCTTTAGGACCAAACTTACCTCTTACAAAAGTGGCCAAATCCTCAGATTCTCAAAACTTGACAAAAATGATGCATTTTTTGAGATACTAAATATCTGGCAGGGTTTAAGGGGCAAAAAAACACGAAAGTCTTTGGCCCTTTTTTAAGTTTCGCGGTCAGACAACTCTTTCTTTAGGTATCTGGAACAAAGCAATCTAAAGACAATATTCAGACACAGAAAATGTCGTGCTAGCAACGAGTTGTTGTTGGTAAGAGGCGTTTGAATGAAGCAAGGCAACCATGTACCGTACGTAACCCAGATTACCACAAGCTCCATGAGGGGTACAATGACTTTTGGAACAAGTTAGGAACGCGCTCGACAACCAAGACCACGACGACGACGACGACACAATTCAGGTTCTTGTTTGTATTCTTGGCCTTGTTTTCAAGGCCCTCAAATTAGAGGTCGGCCCGGGAAAGAATTGCATTCGAAGAAAAAAGGCTCCTAAAACGCAAGAGGAGGGACGGACGCCCGCCACAAAATCCGATCCATACACGAGCATGCTTATCTTGCGATCTTTTGCCAAGATCAAGACACCTCATGGGTGTAACAATTATTCGCTACAGCATCTAACATGTCATTTGAGATCGGATCAGATCAAATAATCTACCAATACTAAAAAATACAAGTGATGACTAACTATGAACTAAAATAGAAAGGCACGAACATTTCCAGAACTAGAGGTGAACGTATGCCATAAAATGCTTGATCGGAGGAAAAGAGAAACAGAGGATTGAGGCCGGGAACAAATACGGTTGAGAGAAAAAAAAAACAGTTTTCGTGCCTGAAAATTATTGAGCCCACGAGGAGGTCCTCGGGTCTTCATGACTTTGGCAACTCCAAGTGTTGTGACGGGAGGCTAATGGCAGCACTTCTCTGAGTGTGCGGTGCGGGTAGAGGTAAAAACTTGTGATCCAGACACTCGCTTGCCATTCAATCGCCGGTTCTCATTGCATGAGGAACGACAAATCAAGGACTGTTGGACTCAAACGTAGTACAGAGTGAAAAAGCGACCTGTAGGAAATTGGAACCACTCGGCTGCTTCTCAACAGGACGACCAGAATTATTCATTCTCCCACTGAAATTCCTCACGTGAGCTTTGGAGCATGCAGAGCCCACAAACCATGGACTTGAGGGGCCCATCAAAGGGCTACCATTCTCATTGCCATATCAGTTATGTTGTGAAGAGTCGGAACAAACCATCACATCTCACTTCAGTGGAAAGGAAAGAAAAAAGTGAAAACTTCAGTGAGCTTCAATTGGAAAGTCGAACCGATCTAGAGGACAGTCGAAGTAGTCGATATCGGAAGAAGCGCACAAGAAGACAACTCAGATCCACTTTGCCAGCCGGGTATTCAACTTCAAGGTATGAGAGTTACGAAAGCGCCAAAAATTAGATAATGAAACAACTTACTACCGGTTCTAGATCCAAGAGTTACGTCCAGCGACGAAATCAGACCAAAACTAATCTAAGCCCCAAAAGGGCAGAGCGCAGTAAGGTCCACCATCTTTGACTCAGATGGATGATGTAACGGTCTCACCTTAATTTTAACATTCCAGGCTCGTCCATCTCTGACCTCTCACAATCCTCCTCTTCTGACACCTCTCGAAAGACATCCATGGAGTCGAATCCTTCATCCGAGAAGCACGAAGATCTCCCTGGATTGTTTGTGACCTCAATGACGCTCAACGAACGACCAAGAAGCCTACGAAGTCAACGTAGAAGCCCGAGCAATGGCAATCGTAATCAAGAGACTATTGAATCTACTTCCACAATTATCCCTGCCAGGTCGCATAATAGCCGACCAATTACTCCCAAGATCAATGTCTCCAGAAATGCTGGAGATGATTTTGACGCAGACAAGGAGAGTGAAAGCCGAAAGGAGTCTTGGATCACGCAAGCCACCAAAATGGATGAGAAATTCGTCTTGCAAGACTCCAACGATGATAATGGGAGTGGCATCACTTCGGTTCAAGTTCGTGTAACCTCAGCCAGAAGAGATCACGACGAGTGAGCTGTCTAGGCATTGCATCAGTCTCGTTCCATTGCATTAATTCTTCCTTTTCTCTGAAATGTTTCCCCTTTCCCAAAAAATTGAATGAAATGACTTTTATTTTAGCAATAAATTGGATTGCATAGAGAAGATGGAAGGGCTGATGTGCTTTATTTTGGAGTGGTTGCAGTTTACGGGTCAACGAACATGAGCATTGAACCAGTTATTGCACCATCTCGCTTATTCTTCAACAATTTCTTTGTGGGTTCGTTTTATTACATGGCTTGAAAATGTTAGAAGCAATGAACCAACATCCGTGTTCCAAGATCTTTCAAGCCCTAGATACAAGACGAGCTTTGTGAGCGCTGTTCATTGGAAACCAATTACGAAAATCCCACAGCCCTCGCTCCTTCCTCAATGTTGGACCTGAAAAAGGAACAAGGAATTTGCATTTCTGACCCTTGGAAGCCTTGCTTACATCCCATACATCGACGGCTCCCATTCTAAGGTACGCACATGAAATATATGTTCAGTCCCTTCCACAATTCGGCTAAATTCAATGTGGGACGGTGCATGGACCAAGATAGCTCTAGGCATCGCTTTGGCGCAAATAAGAATTCCCACATGATTTGTAAGGGAATAACAGTTCGAACCCAAAGGCGAGTAAAGAAGGCCTCTTCCCAACAGAGGAATTTTGAATGTCGAAGAGGATAACGTCTCCTTTGCTTCGATGTATAGCTTTCGTGTAGCATACATTTTTATAGAAGAAGACTCTCGAGGCGAAGTGCTGGAATAGGGAATGGAATCACAGAGAAATGTACGCCAAGAGAGCGAGGAGGAGAGCTGAAGTTGGACAGCACAAAACTATGTAAGGGCATCCATCGGCCAGAGCCTTTGAAGAACAAGGACGGACGCATGCTGAAGGTTGTCGGCAGAGAGGAACCACAAAAGCATGCGCTTCAGCTGAAGTGCTACCAAAATGAGGTGAAGGTCAACGGGAGTTCCAAGCAAAAATGAGAATAACATAAGGCACAAATTAGGGAGGCGACAGTTGGCAACCAAACATTTGACAATTTGAGCCAATAGGTTGTGGATCAATGAGATGTGCTTTGTCCACAACAAAACCATGACTATGCTCACGAGAAAGCCATTAGAAATTCGTCCGAGGCCAGAAGCCCAGCTTTGCCTTCAATCTCAGTTACACAAGAGAGAATATCCCACAAGATGTGTCAGGAGTGCTTCCCTCGGTCCCTTTGGGCTCTTTATTCCCATTTCAAAGCCGTTAGTTCCATGTTCCACACGGCGCACCCCAAAGCTTTTCTCTCGTTCTTCTCGTCCCTCTCTGTCTCTCTCTTACTTTTACTCACAACAACGACTTCAGAAAACCAGAACGAAGAAAAGGTCCCCCCCCTTCTCACGTACTGGTCTTGCTGTTTGTCATTGATACGGAAGGCATTCCTTCCGCCAAGTCACGCTTTTGGCCTTGTCGAATTTCTGGCTTGCACTCAAACCTTGGTACCTCCTCTTCGGATAAAGCAAGGTAAGCCGGCCTTTGAGATGTTGGCTCCCTTGAGAATACCGAGATTTGGATTTTGCATCTTCCACCTTTCTCGCCAACGTAATTTGAACTATAAAGGAGTTACAACACACTCTGTTTGAAAAGTTAAAGTGATCAGCAAAGGAAACCAAGGTCGGACAAAGTAATGATCTGATACATTAGCAATATATGGATCATTCCTAAAATTTCCAAGACTCTTTTGCCCTTCTCTGTGCTGCCCATTCCATATTGGAATATTTGAAATGAGTACGGGTGTTCCATAGTAAAGAGCAGAGGAGAAGAACTAAGCTGAAGCAAAGAAGATCCTCTCCAGACCAATTTTCCTGAGAACGACCAAAGAGGCTTGGGTGGTTTAGCTGGAGAGAACTTTCCTTTATACCAGCGCACTCCAGCCTTCACGAGCCATAGTACACCGCACTCGGCTGAAGTTGGTTGCACTGTGGTGACTCGGGGGGACAAGCCACATGTAAGGCCAAAGGCCTGCTGAGTGCACTGCAGTGGTTGCGTGCTAGCCAGGAAAGGGAAGGAAGGATGGATTCACTGTCTTTCTCACCACTCTCTCCTGGATTTCTCCTCAGGACTCAACTGAAACACTCGAAGTTTGGTGGCTGGCAAGTAAAATATGTGTGAGTAAGGGTCGAAGGAAGAGACGGACTCCTCTGGTCGTCGACGTCAGCGTCCTCCACTCTTCGCCTTCCTCTTTCTCATTTCCAAAAAGGAGTCCTTGGCCAATTCCAACGACGCTTCTGGACTTGAAGGAACAACCAAGAGAATTGTCTCCCGGGAAGGGCAGTGTGCCAGAAGGAGCCTCAAGGAGACATATTATGGTTGTGATTTCGTCAACTGAATCTTAATGAGGCCTCACCAAAAAGTTTGGAAACCTCTTGCGTTGTGATTGACTGGCATGGGGTGTGTGTGGAGAGGATTGTTGGCTTCATCCGGAGAAGAAGAAGTAATTGTTTCAGACTCGCTTTCAATTGGTCGTTACCAAAGCTATGTTCTCAATTGATCCACAAATCAACCCACGAATCGTTTCATGACCCAATGAATTCCTCCTCGTCATATGCCCCTTCAAACGCATTTTACCTGATGGATCATCCTCACAAATGGCCTCAAAGGCCTCCAGATCAACTAAGCCCCGATTCTCCAGAAACCTTCTCCTCATCTCGAAATGCAAAATGTGATCAAACGAATTGCTTCAGTGTGCATCGTGCAATGACAGGCCGTGGAAGAGGATTCGCCTTAACAAAGGGCTGGTTCGTCCCAACAGCAGCAATCCTTTTGGGCTTATGTTTCTCTCTCACAAGCGCCCTTAAGAATGAATTTCGTGAGTATTTCTTATGACCTATCATCATTCTTCTTTTTACTAGTTTATCATCATAAGACTTATATTGTAAAACGAGTTTGTTTAGTCTCAGTACATTCGGACCCCTGATGATGAGGGCCAATATCCCGTTTCATGTGTGTAATATCGGGTGCTCTTAAGGGATTACAAAAGGACTCTCACTTGTCTCATTTAGGCACAATGATGTGAATCGTACTGAATGGATGTTATTGACGCAATTAACGGAGAAAAATAGGCCACTATAAGCCTGAGCAAACAAATGAGGGATATCAAGCCCCAAAAGCGTTGTCGACTACGGCCAAGCACGTTCCCAAAAAGAACCGAGCAAACAAACTGGGATTGACATGAAAATGATCGTTTTCTGCCAAGATTACTACTACCCACCACGATTTGGTGGAGCTGAGTAGCCCTAATAGGACTGCAGCTATTGATCCCATCTTGGCATCCTAACGCATGGTTAACTGGCAAATGACCCAGATCTCAATTCCGACATCTTAAGAGTTGGCTGGCCTCAGTTTTCAAGTGAATCTGCTCCAAATGATAACTTCTCTAATGGCATCAGGTGTTGGTCTGGGTGTTCAAAACTCGAAGGAAAACTCTATTTTCCACCAGCTTATGTACATTCAAGTTTAGAATCGTTGGAAACGACAAGCGAAAGAGATTAATGACTCCTTCACCGTCATTTTGCTCCCCCTAGGCATGCAAAAATGAACCATTGTTTGCCTTTCACCAATGGAGTAGGCTAAAAGGTTCACAATCTCATAAGCAGATACACCCTGAATTAGGTTGGGTTGGTCAGGTAACGTTGATTGAACTTTGAGCCCTCGAAGCTCGTCAAGGAACACAATGATGGGTCAGTCAGAGCGACGTTTGCATGAGATGTGAAGGTAGATGCTGCCCGTTGGAAAGGAAGCTCAACATGGATAAAACTTTCCGCTGAGCAAAGCCATTTGGAGAATGCCCTACAGACACCCAAGCAAAACAATCTCCTCTCTTTTATGAGGGCAAAAGATTTATCCAAGCCAAATTGCTTGTGGTCGCGGACCTTGCTCAGTTTCAGTTCCCTCTCCTTCTCTTGGATGGTGATCAGCCAGCATCCCATCATAAAACTTTCAAAAACAATCAGCTTCCAGCCGCTTTCCTTTTGGATCTCTCTTTATTGGAGGTTCTTGCCCATACAAGAGAATCTTTGGCACACAAATCTTCACGCATATTTGAAGACGGGAAAATATGTTTTTAAAAAGAAAAGCCGAAAGCTACTTGCGTGATAATTCAAATCATCTACAGTGTAGTGTAGTGTCATCTGTAGTATTAGGACTTCTTCTAAAATACCATTATTTTCCCCATTGACTTGCTAAGTCATCTTAATCAACCTCTGCAACCCTCTTCCTATCTGGAACTTCCCCCTACCCCCTTCCAAGACGTTAAAGAATGTAAAAAGCATTCCGGTTTGGACACAAATCCATTGCCTTGAATGAAAATGGCTTCCCCAATAACATTATTCCTCGGTATTATCTAGGAATATCTAATTATGCATTCGGAATTCTCGGCTCTTGGAACGTTCCGAAGATGGAATCGTTTTCCTTTTACCTCTATCTATCTATGAGGAAAATAGCATGTATGCAGGCAGTGCACGTTTTAAAGTACCTATATAGACGCCTTGGAGGGATCACTTGCTTAATCCCTGAATCATTACATACGCATCAAAGGACCTACACATTCCCATCTTGATGGCTGTTTCACAACCATTACTGGGCACCCAAAAGCCATGAAAGAGGAGAGAGCCAATTTTCGCCTGCTTTCAGAACAGAAAGAAGTATCCAAGCAGACCTCTTTCCTAACTATTTCCAGTCGTTATTGTCAAAGGATAATAATACCGGATAATACATATTCAAACTCACTGGAATGGTTAATTTTTTGGGGGAGCAAGTAGCACCGCAGTCCTCATAAAGAATATTGTCAAAAATAAATGACGGAATTATACTTACTCGTTTACTCCTTAGATTAAAAAGAGATATTTCTTTACAGATACAAATTGTACCCAAAATACACATTTTCTTATGGAAACAATGCTGAAACGCTTATTTTTTTTTCCAGTTCCAATCAACACCCTTTGTAAGCGTAGTCACAAGAGCTTCCTCTCCAAAATCGCCAAACCCGTTGATGGCGCCGTCGTGATCTCGAACAATGAACGGGACATTAATTGTGTGGTTACATTTCAAACCGAATCCATCTTGGAGAGGTTCATGCTCCGCTTTGAAGAACTTAACATGGACTGCAACGACAAACTTTTCATCTATGATGGAGCACATGCCATCGGAGCACACAAGGTAAATCGAACTAACAGTACTTGGACGCAAATGCAACAAGCTGAAATGTGGTGCATTTGACCCGTGTTATGGGAAAGCTACGAGGACCTTAAAAAGAAAGCCATGGTCTATCTAAAAATCCATCTCTTTGAAATCCACCCTCGAGGTACTATATTCCTTTTCCATTGTGATAAAATAGTCTCAAGCGCCAACCCATAACTCAAAAAAGGCTGGCACCTCACTCTCAAAAGGGACCAATCTGCCTTGAAAAAGAATGCAGGGATAGAAGGCCCAGCATACCAAAATCGACGGAGGAACGACGGACGAAATCCAAAGTAATGGAAAAATGAACCAATCACAATTGTGTTCCCATCCAAAAGGCTTTTTTTCTCTTCTTTTTGGCTGGAAGAGGGTTTCATGTCTTGACATTTTGAAATTTACAATCCTACTTGTCGACTTGATCGCCGAGAGCCGATATTTTTCAAGCCCCCTTAAGCCAGTGATCTCGAATCCCCAAGTTACCAATTAAAAACTTTGAGGACTCCAAGTTTTTTGAGTTACAAAGGAGCGGGATATTGAATGGAATGCTCCTAGTGATAACCTCAATAGCATTGATGCCAGAAAGCTACGAACTTGGTAAAGTTGCGGAGGGAAAGTGAATCCCATTTCCAAGTGGGACGAAGGCAGTCAACTTTGGCCTTCAGCGTAGAAAGCATTTCTCTAGGACGAGACGAAAAGTTCTTGGGAGGGATCAGTGCATTTCAAATGGCCTTGGGATGCCATCATCAATAACTAGTTCTCCTTGTTAGGTCCCGTGTATAACCGTATAGTCCTATTGTGTGGAAGAATAAAATATGAAGAAGCCTTTGGAAAGCCCCAAACTTGCAAAACAGTTTCCTTTTTACACACTTACTTCCCCCCAAAAATAGTCCTACTCGTCTATCTGGGAGGCCAAAAGGACGTGGTTGGGAAGTGGAAGACTTGGCCATGTAAACGAGAAGCCCTTGAAAAAGCGCCCAAGTCGGGCTAAGGTCCTTTTGGCATTATTAAAAATTCCTTTTCCCCACTTTTCTTTCCTCGTCCAATGTTGAGTTAAGGCAAGCGAGGGGAATCGAGAGGGAGAAGCCCAAGTCTGGATTTAGAGTCCAAACGAGAAGGGGACAGGAAAGAGACCCCGCTACCAAACATAGTTATCGCACTAAGTAGAAAGCTCGTCGAGTTCCATTGACGATGACAAATTTCAATTTTCCAGCCAAAGGGAATCCACTCCTCTGGAGAGCTAAATTTCCGACATTCAGCTCAATTCCTTGAATGCAAACACGCCCACTTTGTAAAATTCTAGAGACTTCAAGCGAACTATTTTGACATCTATAATTGTACCTGTTTCTGACTGACGTTGAAAGATCCGTCTGAGCACGACTAGAACGAAACTGTGTCTGTAGTTTCCTTTCAAGCCCTTCTGTTCTTGTCTTTCTCAAGTTACAAGTTTTCGTCTCCAGGCCAATTTGTCTTGCGAAAAAACAATCCACACCTTCGGCTCCGGTGGTGTCATCTACACGCGTACCAACTTCATCACGTTGAAATACATCACGGACTCTTGGGGAACCGACCAGAATGGCTTCCGCCTTGTGATCACAGCTTTCAAAGACAAAAGTGGAGGATGTCGAGATGGATTCCAGTGTGAAAATGGGATTTGCATCGACAAGGACCTCGTTTGTGACAACATCAACCATTGTGGCGATGGCGAGGACGAGCGGTCGTCTCAGTTCTGTTCCCGTGAGTAACCATTTCATATCCCTTTTCATCCACACTCTTTGTCTCTGTTTCTAACTATTTCCCACCTCTCCTAGACCTTTTCTGTTCTTTGCGTCGTTGAGACGTGTTCGTTTTTGGTTCCTTCATTCGGACCTTTTTCTTTGGCCTTTCGTCAAGTCCAGCCATGCTCGAACAAAATTGCCAAAAGGGTTCGTTGACTTGCAGGTGTTTGTGACACTAGAAAAAGAAAGAAACGTGGCACGCGAATTGTAAAAGAGGACAAATCTGTATCTGCCAAATTTGAGGGATGAATTCATCTTGCCGTTTTTTTCTCAACTATTGGCCTTCATTTTACTAATTTGCTGAAGTCATATTTGTTGGAATTTCTTCCACCGTAAGAGAAAAACTGAGGAACGCTAAAAATAACTTTCTCTTTTCACATTATTTGAGTTTTTGCTACAAATCATGCAAGCTTTCCCTGACTCCAAATTTTATTGAAAGTATATTTTCAATTTAGAACGCCTGGCAAAATGAAATCCGATTATTTTTTTGTTGCAACTTGAAGAATAGTAATCTGATTCTTTTTCGAGGACTTTTCACTGCAGGTCCCAAGGGATCTTGGAAGTTATACTTAGGGCCTTCGTTGTACTGTACTATTTTTGGAAATTCGAGATAAAGAAAGCCTCTCCTTCCCAGATAAGTGAGAAGTTCCAAATCTCTCACTTGTGCTCTACTTGATCGAAATAAAGAGAGAGCAAAGAACATCCATGAAAACCTTGAAAGTTTTTATACCTGACTAACCTTCTCAACTGTGTGTGAGTTTGAAACGCCAAAGGGAAATGTCCGTATCGCATTCTAAGGTCTTTTGGTTTTGATCTCTTTTGTTTCGTCTTCTCGTTTCCTCTTATTGTTCCAATTGACCTGTATTCCCATTCTGGCTCACAAAGATTGCTCCAAGAACTTTCAATCACCAATCACATGTCATGATCCGCCTTTGCACTTATCATCATCATCATCGTCATCATCTTCATCATCATCATCCTACTTTAAGGCTGCACATTTCACCTTGGTTTTCCATATTCGTCTTTGCCATGAATCACGTACTTACTCTTTCATCTGTCGTCACGCGATCACTACCTTTATTCATTTCCTTTACTACGAACTACCGAACTCTTCCATACTGTACCTTCCGCTACTTTTACTTGCTATTTTACTATTACACCTCTTACTCTTACTACTACTGTTATTGCTACTATTACCAACCACCACGCTACTACTTTGACTTTTCACATACTGCTACGCATTCCTTTTTCGCTGTATTGTTTGTGGTCGGTGAACTGAACACCTGTGAAAAAAGAGACCCATAAAAGCCAAGATCAAGAACACCTAATTTCTCTCTCTTTCCCAAGATTTGGGGCTCTTGGAGCAGTTTCATGTGACCTTTTCTTAAACATCTTGGTTGCGGTGATTTTTGTCAAGCCGTTGAGGACCAGAATGGGTCCATTCAATGCAACTCGTAACGTTTTAAAAATGAGCACTTAACGTCGAGCCCAATACTTATTATAGGGATGATTCATCTCTTGTTGTACTCCTACTTTCTTGCTACTCTGATTTGGAAAACCATTTGATGCCAGTGCTAATCTGTCTATTTTATCTACCCTTCTTTATCTCTTAAACTGCAGTCAAGCGAACAGGAGCGTTATTTTCTGCTATAATGAGTACTGGGCGAATTTGCCCCTGTTTTGATCAAGAGAGAGAAAACAACCAACTAGACTACATGAACGGCGGGACTATTCCCGCCAGGCATTCAGGTAATGAAAGCACCAACCAACTATTCTCGTTTCTTTCCTAAATTCCTGCCCGCCCATCGCCAACAGGCAAGAGTATTTTCATTATCAGTTTTACGATTATGATTATTGATCAACATCATCATTATTATTATTCCTACTTCTTTCATTTCATTAGACTACGTAGAACAGAAACGACCAACTCGCAAATGTTGCACTACCCATGCCTTCCTTCATATGAGTTCATGTCTTGTGCATCCGACTTGATCAGCATCGTCATTGATATTGATTCACATAATCCTGGCCTCAATGACGTCAAATGTTTGATGTTTTGACACTTTTTAAAGAAGAAAGCTGTGGTTCTCTTTGATTGGTTCACTAGCAATGATTGAAATTGACAGCATCCACTTGAAACGTTAAATGTAGGCCAGACAAGGAGAACACTGAACCAATGCAATAAAAAGGTGTCAAATTATAATCTCATCATTGATTGGTTAGTTCTACATAGCGACGACAAAACAGTTCTCTTCAAAATAACTATGTGTACTGGATGCCTTGGATGATTTCGTTTCGATGTTTTCAAAAAAAGCAAGTTCTGGGTGCTGACCTCTCTCTTTTTCTATTTCCTCCCTTCCGTGAAATGGAATGCAGCAATGGGATTTCCACAATGGTTTGGTGCCACAGCCGCGGATTCAACCTTCCAAAGTGCCATCATAGTGGCTGGAGTCCTTCTGGTCATGGGTATTGTCATTGCCATTCTCATAGTGAGGGTGCGTAATCGACGAGAGCGACGAATGAACCGAAACGATGCCAGAGCGGCTGTTTATAACAGTAAGTACCGTGTCAAGCACGCACCCTTTCATTTAGTGTGTTTTCTTGTGATGCTCATGCCCATTGATGATTGATTTTTTCTTAGTTTTTTGTTTTCAAAAGGTTTGTGGCAAAAATTTAGTCTGATTTTGAAAGGCCATGTGCTCAGTTCAACTTGTTTTGTAGGCATGAGCACCAAGGGTCGCAACGGTGCGGCAACCGGTTACGTTCCGGTTACTGCCAATCTCTACGCGACAACCACAACCACGACAGCTTTTCCGTCTGGTAGCACAGATATCATGGCCACAACCAGCTTGATGGCTACTGGTAACACTCATCACCTCTTTGACTCGGCACCGCCTATTCAAAACGACCCATTTGCTGAGTCCAGCATGGGTTTGACAAAGCTAATTGACAACGCGGGAAACGCGAGTCACCCTGTGGAGGGGCGAGGGGAACTAATAATACTAATGGCCACTCTAACCCGAATAATCCAGGCAACCATCATGGAAATCATTTTGGAAATAAACCACTTTCACATGCTCAAAACCACTTGGCTAGCAATCATGTAGGACATCATCCACATGGATCGATCAGAAGTCCAGCAACTGAAAGGTTCGTAATGACAAACTTCTTGAAATGTGATACTGTTTTTTGTGGAAGGAGAATAACTGCATTGTTTAATTTGCCTATTATTTTTTAGCGACGTATCCTCAACATACAAAGATACGGAGTGGTTTGTTTAGGTAAGCCTTTTCCACTGAGTCCTAGTAACCAATGGCGTTTGGCGATTCAAGAATGTGTTTGTTTGCATTGCAGAGTGGATCACTAAAGATCATCGTCATATCTTTTCTCATATCAATTGGAAAATTCTTCAAGAAGACTCTTTAGAATTCCGAGTCGTCGTCGACTTGGAAGAAGAGGATGAGGAAGAATAAATCACCAGCACTACTTCGTACATAATCCAACTGTTAGCACAGCAGAGTGCAATATCATCATCGCCATCATCATGATCGTCATTGACAGAAGAAAAGAAGGCATATCAACCCCCCCACAGGGTGAAAAATCCAAGCTCATGGTTAGTGATATGAAACGAAGAAGTCAGAAGAAAGTTATTGGACTCTTTGAACCCTCCTAACCATGAAGATCTATTTATTCAAAAACTAAGACGAAGCAAATTTCTGCTCTTTTCGACAGACTATATGCTAATTACCCACATGTGCAGCAAATCCGAGAGTTTGACACAAATCCTCTGGCAAGACAAAGAACACATTAGAGGATGACAAAAGGAAAATCCAATTCCAATCCCAATTCCAATCCGTGACTCTTTAAAGCCATATGTTCAATTTCGGTTGGCTCAAACATCCCATTAGCACCTTGCAGGCACTTCCAAAAAACTCAATGTCTACTACTGTTGTTTGTATCTCGCTGTTTCTCTCTACATATGAACTCAATTTAATCCGGTAAAGCTGTGATCAAAGCGAATTTTCTACAGAACTTACATGTTCCATAAGGATTTTCTTTCTTTGACTCTTCTATTTCGACCTTTTCGGAACTGATGGTTTTCATAGGGATGATGTTTGAGGGGATGATTCTCCATGACACATTACCACGTAACCCCACCGCCCTGAAAATATCCAAATCTTGTCTCTTCTCTTGGATTAAGAACTCCGAAATTCAAACTCAACTCTATCCCACCAACACTTAGGTTGTGACTTGTGAGTACATATAACCTGAATATTTATGCGCCTGTGGCCTTTGTTGGTCACAAGTCCCTTCTGTTATCTGTCCTTTTGTGGTACATGCCTCATGTTTCCTTGTCCTTTATCCTTGATTTCTTTGATCTTTCATCACAACTGAATGGCAAATAGGTACAAACTACGAACCAATTTAGAACCTTGGACCTCAACTTGAGTACAATTCAGAAGGTCATTTGCATTTAATACATGTTCCTGTTTCAATTTTCTAACCTTTGATCTCCAACCATGAACCAATGGTTCCTTAGTTCAGTAACATTACAACAATTCCCCCTCAAAAACGGCGCACCATCATTTTTGTACAAAGACGACCACCCATCAAGTATCTTGTGCCGTTTCCTTAGATTTCCATGCATAGCGAATGAAAACTCGAAGTTGTTGATGGTCAGCATTATTAATCTCATAATGGGTCTAACTATTGATCGGCCTCTCCAAGAAAATATCTCTCAATTCTCATTCGAGGACCCAAATGTTGTTGCCTAAAAATAAAATAAATCCCTTATCAATCAGACAATCGTATCCTTCAGATTTTTCATGCATTTGATGAAGGGAGATTTCGTGGTTAGCTCTTCCTGAAGGAGACAGTAGAACTCAACGAGCGGAAGTTGCTTATCCAGGTGGAACAAAACAGATTGTTCAGCCGAGGTTCAAACCTTTTTCATCCAATAAATGAACATTTCTTTTAAAGGCAAATGTTTTTACTGCATTGGTTTATAAGGGAACCCGTGGCAGTTTCGCAGTAATAAAACGTTATTGTGGTGTTTCGTGATGAGGGGAAAAACTTTGGGCATTGCTACAAGATGCTCAGTAAGACGGCGATGGGCGAGTTTGCACTTTGGGCCTTTTGTTTGAGGTATTTGTCGCAAAGTTTTTCCAATTTACTCCAGACGAGTGGGTCGTTGTGAGCCTGCCACACTAAGTGAAAGATATTGTCCTTCTTGTAATCCTCAAAAATCGGCTTGAGTGATGTTCTGTTTTTCTCCTCGTGGACTTCAAAGGCCAATCGTGACCTTAGGACGGAATCACTAAGCGCTATCGGGCTTTGGCAGCTCTCTTCTCTGAGGAAATCTCGCTCCATCTGTTCAAAGAGTCGATTGTGCTCGTTTATCAGATGGTCTTCCTCTTCTTCGGCTGTTTTCTTTTGTTGCTTGGACTTCTTCTTGCCCTTTTTGTTGGCCTTATTATCCGATCTGGCCCTTTTCTGAGGAGACTGGTTCTCCTCTCCACCATAAAGGTCAAAGTGAAGCTGCTCCTGCTTGGATTGAAGGACGCGAATGGAACGAGCAAGGAGCACAAAGTCCAAAAGAGAAGCCCGCCAATGCTGCTTCGTTCGTTCGTCGAGTGAGGTCAAGAAGGCACGGAAATCGGGCACCCAAGTCGCCTGATTATGATCTTGAAGCAGATCTGTCAGGTCCGTAGGAATCTGGTCCATGGTCTGGAACACAACCAAAGAATGGAAAATTGTAAGATCAAATGAATGTTCCCGAGATGAAGAAAATTATGATTAGGTGTTTGAGGGAGGGGGACGTATCAAAAGCATTGGAACTTACCTTTTGGTCTTTGAAAAAGCCTAGTATGTTCCCCATGGTGTTGGTGAGGTTGGATTGTAGTAAGTGTTCAATGCACGATTTATTGGACGGTTTTGAGGCCATGACACAAATTAGAAACTAAACAATCAACTTGAACAGAACTGGAGGATGGAACCAAAATCACAAGTGGATAAACTGAAAGAAATATCAGCAACGTTGAACAGGTGTTTGAATCATGGTGGAACACACTGATATGACAAACACGACGATCGAAGTAGCATGCGGGGTGACAATATGGCGCCCCAAGGATGTCAGCTTGCAATGGAAACTTACAAATGGTCGAGAAGACCACGTCAGCACTTTGACACCCTGACTTTGGTCACAAAACCAATGCTCACAAAGTTATTCAAACCGAGGTTTGCCACGGTCTGAGTAAGAACACGGACCTATAGATCACCAAAGGGCTTACATTTCACTGAATGAGTCCCTAGATGGCCTCTCTCCATTGTCTATCTCTACGATAATATATTTTTTGGCCTGCTTACGTACTTGCCAAGCTCTTTCCGTCTCGAAGCATGATGAACGCCGTCAAGTCCGCCAGCTTCAACGCCGCTGAGTACGAACGAAGAAGGCACCTCTGATGATATTCCGTGAAACGACGAAACGACAAGCCCTAAGCACGTTGTGACGAGAAAGAGTCCCTAACCGATCAGAGATTCCCAAGCTCTTTCAGTACATTACACACATCCACCTAGTCGTAGTATGTCGTCGTACCCGCAGGTTGAATAGGTGCTCCCTCTGGGATGTCAGTACGAAGGTATGTTATACGTGAGAACAATGATATGATGTGCGCTATGCGTCCCTCCGTCTCCTTCCCGTCTTCTCTTGTTCGAAGCCCGCTGGTGAAATGTTGGTGAGTTTTTGTGGGACTGGATCGCTATACTTTAGCCAATACATTTAAGGCAGTCGCGATTGATTGATAGATGGAATCTAGTTCCCTTTTAGGGTATGGCCCATGGATGAATAATGGGAATGATGGGTTAAAAGGACCAATATTTCGTTTTTTCAAGGGAGGACATTGTCACTAAAATTTCACCCAAAGATTTCCATCCCCACATTGTTGCAAAGTGGTCGACACTGGGGAAGAGATAGTGCCTGATTTATACAATGTTGGAAAGTAAAATGAAGGGGGAGGACGGCGAGATCTCTTTCTTTTGAGTTTGAGTCACGACCAAATAAAAGCCATGACACAACGAACGAGCCACTAGCACAGTACACACAGTTTGCTCGTCGGAAAAGAACTACCCTAACCTCGCTTCAATGAGCAATGATTTTGAATGAGGATGGGTTCCAATCATCCGAGCAAACTAAAAAGATTGCTATTTGCTTATCGTTTTTTAAAGTAATCTGCGATCGAGTGTATTTGCGTGAACCAGTCATGGTTGTAAATACATTGCTCATGTCCGTCATTCCTTGTCTTTCCGCAATTTTAACTCATTAATTTTGGATATCTAAAATTTCAAGGTTTTCTTTTGATTCAGTTACTTGCTTGTGGTTACTCTCCCTCTTTCTTTAATCTAGCTTTAGGTCCTCCACAATGAACTCGACGAAATGAGGGTTGTCGAAGTCGAACTAAGGTCAAAGGTGTAGGAAATGACTACGAGTAGAAACTTTTCCATACTTGATGCCGTCCAATGCTCTGTTGAGGGTTATGTTTTCATGATCGTCTTGAACATAATATTTTTTGACACTATTTGTATAACTCTAAATTTTTCTTAAGGTAAAACGCTCGAAAGAGAGTTCAGGAATGAGATCACCGGGTGATGGTGAGCTTGAAGACTTTACTCCAAGTCATGCACATTATGACCTCCATGGGGTGCCATGTCGGTGTCTCCTGGGGCTCGATTGATGTATTCGCTTCTTGAATACACAAGCGAAGATCCGGCCCCTGTATACCTGTTTGAAATGAGTCGGGTTGCCCGTTGTAAACTGGAAATAACCTCTTTGTCACGGGATAATACATAAAACGAACCCGACCAAAACCATCCGTTCGCCAAGCCAATGACGTGTCTGATTTTTCTGCACTCATTGCAGAGAGAAAATGGTCTTGAGCTTGAAAATTTTCAGGAGGGCGCCAAAAAATTTGGTATCCAATGTCTGTTATGGCATGAAAATTACATGGTGTTCAAACATGGTGGCAATTTACGTTGATAAAGATCGCACTCATGAGGCGCAACCAAAGTAGGTGGGAAGTGAGGGTTTGGGGGCATGTGCGAATGTGTGCCAGATTTTGGACTCCATATAGTGAGTGGTATGCCAGATGAGGTACCTCATTGGAAACTGATTGCAAGCAAAATTCAAGAACGAGATGATAGCGAAACGAAGCAAAGAGAAAAGGCTCCAACAAAGTACACATACTAGACCTCAGGAATGCAGGACTCACTTACCCTCAATCATGTCTGTGTTATTTGCTGTATCAACAAGTTTGGGAAGCAATGACTTTGGATCAGATTCTTCGGAACTTCTTGTGTTTATGTCTTTTGGGCCATCCAAGTCAAGCAGGCAGCTTCAGTGAAGAGCTCACTGTACTATGTTCCCTTGGCGTTAATGGCAGTCTTTAGGAACTCTGCAGATGAGTTCTCCTTGCTACATTCCCCCTCCTAAAATAATTTCGGCCAAGTTGGAAACAAGCCCCAGCGAGGATAAGGCTGTCAACCTCGCTTCTCTTCGGGGTTCCCTTGTAGTTCGAGCTTGATGTGGGCTTCCTCCTTGCCCACCATCACCAGGGACAGCCCTGCCTTGGTCATTTGACGTAGAGAGGAAGTTGTACATTAGAGCTACTTAGCCCCCTACTGTTGTCTCAACTTGTGTGCGCAAAGACTAAAGAAGTGTGGGAGTAGCCAGTTCAGTTCTTAGCTAGCTGGCTACTGTTCTACTGTTCATCTTGGTGAAGACGAGGTGTTTCTCGAGCCCCGTCTCCACGTCTTCTGGTTCTCTTCCTCCTCTTCTTTTCTTTTTTCCTTCCCCTTCCAACGCCCTTGTTTCCTTCCATGTCTTTTGGTTCCTCCCTGGTTCTCCAAGGGATTTCCAAGAGAGAGCTCATACTAATGCGGACGTAATGAGAGCTAACTACCATTCGGACGACTTATACAGTAGAGGGAGAGGCAAATATCGTGTGTGGTATTTAGAGTTTTAACAAAAAAAAAATCAATATAAAACAGTATCTTCAAATGGGAAAGATCAATTGGTTTTTTTGCGATTTTATAGAATTTATTTGCCATTTCGACCTTTGATGCAATTCATTTTGGGACTTTTTGCTGTTTTTTTTGGTAACTAAAAGCCAATGTATTTTTGCACTTTTATCCCGTCCCTAGTGATGAGGCTATACATACATGGAAAAGTTGGACTCAATTTCATTAGATAAAAGTAGAATTGGATTTGGAACTCAAAAATCCGAGAAAAATTCGAGTATTTTCATATCCAACCTTACTGTATACACAAATCGAGTGGATGGATATCTTCTTACCAATTTGCCTACGCTTTTCATTAAGCTTATTCAAAACTTACAAAAAAAACCTTTCATTTGGTCCACAAAACTTTGTTTGGAAATATTCAAAATTCCCATTGTGGGCTAACGTATTTTTGGTTAACAGCATCAATATCTAAAATTTTGCTCAAGATTGAAAAATGTTGGGACAAGAAAAATCTAGGACTTTATGTTTGAGTAATTTTTTTTGCGATTTTATAGAGTTTATTTGCTATTTCGACCTTTTATGCATTTTGTTTTGCGATTATTGGCTGGTTTTTTTGGTAACTAAAAGCCAATGTTTTTTTGCACTTTTATCCCGTCCCTAGTGATGAGGTTTTACATACATCTGCAAAAAAATGAAAACTTTACGCCTCATTTGAACACTTAAATATCTTATATCACAAAATTGATGGAAATCATTCGTCAGATTAAATCATCGGAGAGCATGCTTTAGGGTATAAGATGTATTTTGGACGTGGATTAACAACGCAACTCATTTTAAAGAACAAAACATGGTCTTGGAATCAAAAAAAATATTTCGTTTCTAACTTATTTGAAACTGAAATATTTATAACAAGGAAAATTTTATTTATCATATTATTCATATTTAAATGATTTTTTATCTTATTTTTTTAATCTAAGTATTTTCAAATAAGATTAAAAAATATTCTGAAAAATAAAAAAACTGCATTAAAAAGGCAGCTTATTTACTAAAACTACGTATGCTCGAGCATCGTTATTTTTCACTTGAGCCATTTGAATTCGTGCACAGAAGATCCAAGTTAGAAGCAGAGGTGTTCTTTAAAGGACCTACTGTACTTGCTCAAAAGATAAGAGACCCTTTCATTCATAATCTTGCGTTCATTCGAATTTGGGACCATGATCAATGTATCTTTTTTTAATAAGGATGGGAAACACTTAAGACCTAGTGATGTTTTATAATTGAAGCTTAACGAAACTTGCTTAAATTGTTTCAATGTTTTTTTAAGTCACCTTTGTTTATTTTTTTAAATTTTGCAAGTTTCAAGGAAACCACATTTACAGTTACAATGTTCAAAAAAGAAAAAATGTTCATTCGACTACAATCTGAGTCAAAAAAGGTCTGAAACACTGATGTGGCTTATTGAAACTCAGAAGTAGGGACGGGCAAATAGTGCAAAAAGATTTTTGGTTTCAAAACACGTGTTCTGTCTTTTTGGATTTTTCACCTTTATATACACTTTCTGTTCGTGAATTTGGCCAAAATTGACAAATTGTTAAAAAAGTAGGTTTTGAGAATCTCTAAACTTTTGAAAGAAATTTTAGTCTCAAAATCAAATTTTGAAACTAAACAAGCTTCCATTTGGAATTAAACTTTCTCAGTATCTTGATGAAATATGTACATTTCAGACACAAACCTCACAATGTATTCTCCATCTTGGATTAGCAAGATCATCCCATTCGCTTTGGACTAAAGAAAATTATTGCATGCAACCAACATACATCAAACCTAAAGAAACTCAAGTTAATGTAATGGAAGGATAAAAGAAGCCCTTATTATTCAATTTTAAAATTATAAAATAATATGTAATATTCCATAAACATGAAAACATCAAGCTATGGAAATGTCGGTGTACCGGTACACGGATGCTTAATTGAGCTAAAGAAATCATTATTAAGTTCCAAAGCTATTTGAGGCCAGTTTTGAGGTTTAGAGACAATGTCGCATATAAATTGAGTTCTGGTAATTATGTCACGGTCCAGAAATTGAAGTAATGTCACTTAAAACCTGCTTAAAAGCACATCTATGAACATTTTCTTTAATGCGTTTGTTAGGCACACGTAGATCACGGGTTGTCCAAAATATTGGTGAAATATATTTCAATTTTCCATGGCTATTTTTGAACAACATATTTAAAGTACAAAATTGGACTTTAGTGAAGCCATATTAGAACAAGGGCCCAATAGATTTCGACAATATTTTTGGCACAGGCAGCCATGAGACCAAGTTAGGAATGGGTAAAAATAAAAATTCAGAAGATTATGAAGTATATTTTGAGTGACTTTATTTCAGTTTTTGGCCCGTGACCTAATCAATAGAACTCAATTACATGTGTAGCATTGCCTCTTTTACTCAAAACTGGTCTCAAATGTCTTTGGAATTTAAATTGATTTTTCCAACTCAATCTAACGCTGTGAGGTCTCTATGTCTATGTGTGACTTTTTAAGTCCAAAAGCAAGTTATTTGATTCTTTTTCGACATCTATTTGCACTTTCGACCTTTTTCTGCACATTGTTTTGCATTCTTGCGTACATTTTTCAGCGCCTTTTGCCAACTAAAAGGCTATATTTATTTGCACTTTTTGTCCGTCCCTACTCGGAAGAGAATTTTGTGTCATGTAATTGAAATTAAATATATTTCTTAATGCTGTAATTGTGGTTTCTTGCAATTTTTAGGAAGTAGTTACTATTGGAATTTATTACATGTCCCTAGAAATCGACCCAACTCGGATCGACACAAACCCAGCCATGTTT
The DNA here is from genome assembly GCA_010645155.1 of Tigriopus japonicus. Lineage (NCBI taxonomy): Eukaryota > Metazoa > Arthropoda > Copepoda > Harpacticoida > Harpacticidae > Tigriopus > Tigriopus japonicus. The sequence continues at coordinate 5,236,361 of CM021322.1, forward strand.
CTGTTCAATAGGTTCTGTGAAAACAAAAGTTTAGTACCGAGAAGATCTTGAAACTCGCGGGTATGTATGATCTTCGGACATTAAAAGTTTTTAAAAAACTTCTCAGATTAGAGTGAATGAAATGAAAACAAATTAGATCACTAATATTGGTCCAAAATTATAATTTGGTAACAAACATGATTTTAATAGAAGAATATCGTCACTTCTGTATGGCCACCTAATTCAGTGGCTCCATCTTGATCCTTAGCTTTTTGGGTTGGTTGCGGAGTTTTTACTATCGCTCCAAGGAATGTAATTCCCTGCAAATAAATATATCATAAATATGATTAATACAATTAATAATATTTCAATATTGAAATGAGATTTGATCTAGCAACGAGTTACTGTTGACAAGTTGACAACCCTTGTAAAATGTATTGATCAGGATTAGTATTTAAAAACTTAACTGACCGTGCTTTAAAAACTGTAAGAGGATCAGCTCCAACATTTTCAGACAGAACAAGTTGAAAAACAATACTATCCTTTATCTTAAGAGGATATTGAAAAACACTTGCCATGTCATTGTCCAACTTAGGAGAAAATCTAAGTGATAATTATTCAATTTCACAATTTTCTCGCTAAGTTCCCATAATCTCTTTTGGGCATTCTTGTCCAAAGCATTAGCACAAGGCATCTTTTCCTCGAATCCGCCATAATATCGACCCTAATGTTCCTCGATTGAGTACACCTCCATTTTTGCTTTAATCATGAACTCTTCAACATTTTGCCATTTTCAAGATATTCAAGATAAAATATGCTTATCATTTTACTTTTTTCCAAATTGAAGCCACTTTTTATGATTTTGATCAATTTTTTATTCTTTACTTTGGCCAAAGAAAATCAAGTTCAAATCCGGCCCTTACACATGAATATGAAAATACCCAAAGATTTGTTTGGAACCCCTTGCATTCGTGAAAATTTCCTTTGAACTTCTAGGACAGTTAATTGGGAATCGTCTATGCAGTTTTCCAAAACGATGATGGGAAATTTAAACAACCAAGAGTCATTTTGGCCCTTAACAAATGGCTCTGACTCAAGTACTACGTGTTTTTAAGGCTAAAATTTGCTTTCATTACCGCTCGTAGGTTTTTATCTAAAATCGGCCCAGCTTGTTAATACCGCAAATGAGAAAAAACTTTGGGCATTTTCTCATTTTCTGACGTTAGTTTTTAACAAAGCGTCAATTTAGGTAATTTTGACGATATCTGGGCAATTTAGATAAACACCTTCTGAGAGTACTGGTCAGAGCCATTATTGAAGAAGCAGATATGACCTTTAAAGAAAGGAAACAAATTTCTATGACATACGATTGAAAACTTAAGATTGGTGATTCATCAGAGAATCTGACGAATCACAAATGTTAAGTCCGTTCATTTTATACTTTAACTACTGTAATCGAAACAACCTTGACCCTAGAATCACCAATAACGAAATATATTTTTTGGAATTGTGGGTGCTAGGGTTGGAGGGCTCAGCTTCTCAGAGCCAGCCAAGCCAACCATCACATCGTTTGATTTTTTTCCGATGAACGATTTCAAGTCCAGTATCAGGATGGTTCTCTGCTTTAAGAAAGGTCGGGGAGGAGAGTCAAACCTCAAATATTACACCTTGTAGTAAAATACCCAAACCACGACACCTCGTCTCCTCCATTTACAAATTTTGGCGTCGTGTGCTCTGCTGAGTCTGCTCAGAAGTAGAAAATCAAGTCAACTTAAGCGTTGAGTTGCAATACAGCCCAAATTGTTTTGAATATGTGCAACTTTTACAAAAAAATCTCTCCATTAAAGGTTATCGTGTGTCAGAATCGTGTGCTCACAACCTTGAGTATTAAGACTGAAAATGAGATAAACAAGTTTGGGGCTTTCCTCAATTTTTTGGGTAGCTTGAGGCAAAAATTAGTAAATTAGATTTAAAAATTTAAAACATAATTAGTTAAAAAAGTAATTTTCTAAGCAATTTTGACAACGTTTTTAGGTAATTTAAGCAAAAAACATCCGAGACCACTGACTGTTGAGTAAAATCTAGTTCAACACTTCGGTGTACCACAGGGAACTCCACAATTCCCTGACTTTGCCAAGGGCCAATAGAATGGCGAAAAATAGTGGCAAAATAGCGGGTTTCAATGTCAAATTATGAAAAACATGTACTGTTTTTAGAGTTTTCAAAATAAATGAAGCGTTGCCAACTAACTTTTGTTGAAGTTTAACAATGATTGTGAAATATTGGTTCAATAAAAAAAAAGAAATAGGAAACAACATACACTTTTAATTCATTTAATAAAAAAGACATTATTTAGGGACTCGTTTTGCAAGTCAAAGATAATGTCAATAAAATATAAAAAGAGAATGAAACATGATCGAAATCCCACGGTCACCCTATGAACCAAATGGTTCGTTTCATGGGATTCTCTTTCCATCAGAATATTCAATATTTTTAAGATATGTACCACAAAATTAAAACGGCTCTTGCTTTGACTATCTCTTCCGATATTTTATTCACCACAAAGCAATTTATACCATTTATGCTTTCAATTCCACCATTTTCTCACTGAGTTCCCACAATTTCTTTTGAGCATTCTTGTCCAAAGCTCGAGTACAAGGCCGTTTTTCCTTACATCCGCTGTAATACCGACCCGAATGTTTCTCGATGGAGTCCTCCAAGGCGCAATACAAGTTTGTTTGAGCGCCTTGCAAAGGGGTTATAGTTACTAATGGAACCACTACCTTCATGGCAATTTTTCCATACCACTTCTTCTTGATGTGTCTGGAGAGCTCGGTGTTAACCACTCCTTGATTATAAATATATTGATCATTCTCATAAATATGTTCGCGTTGACTCTTTTTAACTAAAATCTACCTGGATGAAGACTGTAGACCAAAATTCCAGATGATTCTAATCTTCTCGCTAGTTCAATTGCATGCATGACATTGGCCAATTTGGATTGTTTATACGCATTCATAGAGCTGAAACGCTTTTCAAAATTGATGTCATTCCAATAGATTTGACCTGTCTCGTGGGCCAAACTAGACACAATGACGATCCTGCGAAAAAGTGTAAATAGATGTGTGGTGCAATCTAAAGCTTTTAAATTGCCATTTACCTAGGATGAAACCCCGTGTCTGCAGATTTCCTCAACAAGGGCAAAAGCAGTTCTGTGAGGAGAAAATGACCAAGATGATTGGTGCCAAATTGCATATCGAATCCATCTTCAGTTTTCCAATTCGGGCACAACATCACCCCCGCGTTATTGATCAATATATCAATCTTTTCCTCTTTTTCTAAAAGAGCCTTTGCACAATTGCGAACAGACTTGAGCGATGCAAGATCCAGTTCCTGGACATCAACCACGCCTTTGGTCACAGTTTTGATCTCTTCAGCAGTGGCATTAGCTTTCTCCAAAGATCGACACAACATGATTATTCTTGCCCCTCTTCGACTCAAGTCTAAAGCTGTTTCTTTCCCAATCCCAGTATTTGCCCCTAAATGAAGCACGATAAGTCACACATGCCCAAATACTAACTCCTTAATAAATATTTGCTTACCTGTGATGGCTATCACTTTGCCATCGAGCCGTTTGTCGATCATGGATCCCTTTAAATTTGGCATCTTAGTTTTACCACCTCCGAACAATTCAAGTGATAACACAGAATTGACAGAAGTTGCACTCTGAATTAGTCAATTGAGTAGAGTTGTTATCAGCAAGACCGCCAGATATTGGGATAAAGCCCAATCTCGTCACCGGTACATGCGTCTCAAATAAGAGAGCAAACTTATGGTCCTAATATTTTTAACAATTTTTTTTCTTTCTTAGGTTCCTTTCTTAGGTTTTATGGAGTAATCGGGAAAATCTGGGTGGATGAACTGGGTTTTCAATCATTTTATATGACTTAAGTAAACTCTACATTTTGATAATTTGATATGGACATTTTGCTTGCGGTGGTTGGTTTCAATTGCATGGTTTAAATTGTCGCTAAGTTTTAACTCAGTAGTTCTTCGGGCTAAAAAAGGTTTTCTGAATGTTTTATCTCTAAAGGTTTACAAGTTTTAGGCGACAAGCCCTGGCTTGTGTAATCAAAAGGATGAGAGGTCTGTGAACAAAAACTAAAAAATTGCTTTGCCAGAAATTTCCAGTTCAATGAAACTGAAAGTATTAATGGGTGACTAAGTAATGACGCCTGGGTAGTGCTGCCAGTAGCATCCACAATAAAATTTCATTATACAAGGAAATTTGTGGACGAAAATTTCAAGAAAATTCACGTTTACGAATTTTCAACCTTATTCACAATGATTTAGGACCTTACATTTCTGCCCTCTAGTCATTATATACAGCATGTGTAACTAGAACGTAGAATAAACATTACTGTTATTGGACATTAAACATGTTCAAAGTGTATTTCAAGTATTTCCGATTCCTGACGCAAATTGGGAAAATTGACACCTAGGAATTAGAAAACAATGTGCCTGATAATTTCGCAAATGGGTCTTTGGTTAGTGTAGTGGTTTGTCTTTTGATTAATGTTTTCCATATTTCTTTGTTCTTTTGACCGATCAAAAGTTCAATAATCAATAGTCAAAGAGTTTTTGAAAATGAGTTGAGTTCAGGTTGTTCAATTAGCTTAGTTGCTTGTAACCCAACCCTTGGAAATCAGAAGATCCAGGAATCTAATCTTTCGGCGTCAGACAAACAAGTTTCGAACTTATATCCCAAAGTCGCTTTTGATCCTCTTCCTTGAGAGCATTTGCACTTGGGTTCTTTTCTTGACATCCTGAATAATATCTCCCCGAATGATCCACAATGGAATCTTCCAAAACGCAGTACAGCGTAGTTTGACATCCCTCAACTGGGGTCAAATAAAAAGCGTTAGTAAAGAAGAAAAACATTTTGCCATACCAAGTCTCGTTTGTGTGACGAGTCAATTCTGTTTTGATAACACCTGAAAGAAATCAATGGTTCAATTTCACTATACAGTACTGCATTACATAAAATATGCTTTTACCTGGATGTAGTGAGTATACACTTATGCCTGATCCCTCCAAACGTTTGGCTAGTTCTTTGGCGTGAAGAACATTGGCTAACTTAGATTGGCAGTAGGCCTTAAGAGAGTTGTAACTTTTCTCAAAATTAATATCGTTCCAGTTTATTCCAAAAGATTCGTGCGCCATGCTCGAAACTATGACAATCCTAAAAAGCAAAAAAAAAAACATTTCTAACACAAATCAAAGAGCAAAACATCAATTTCGCAGGTCTTTTTACCTTGGACGAAAGCCACCCGCCGCTGATTTTTTCACAAGAGGCATGAGCATCTCGGTTAAAAGAAAGTGTCCCAAATGGTTGGTTCCAAATTGCATCTCAAATCCATCTTCAGTTTTCCAATAGGGACACATCATCACCCCAGCATTATTGATAAGATAATCGATCTTTTCTTCCGTTTCCAAAATTTTCTCAGCACATTCCCGGACAGATTTCAATGAAGCCAGGTCAAGTTGAACACATTGGACCACAAAATGGGTCTCTTTGGTGATTTCTTCGGCCGTGGCATCGCCCTTGTTCGTATCTCGGCATAAAATTATGACACGAGCCCCTCTTCTTGAGAGATCTCGAGCGGTCTCTTTGCCAATCCCAGTATTGCCACCTAGAAACAAAATTTGCTCGGTCTCTTTGAAGATAGGGGATTTCCCGCAATTGGGTTGCAAAACCTACCTGTCAGAACAACGACCTTGCCATTCAGCTTCTTATCACATTTTGGACTGTACATGGGTGCCATAATCGATGTGGTGTCAGACACTCTGGGGATGGAAACGAATTCTTCTTGTAATGATTCTTGTACATGTACAGTTTATGGCATTCACTACTTGTTGCCTGAATGGACTCGGACCAGGTCCACTGGGAGTTCAATGTTCAAGAGCTCTTGAGAACTGAACGCCAACCTGTATCCAATGTACCATAACTTCAAGGCAGTTTGCCCTATTTGTTATTCGTCCATGCCTTGCCATCCAACAACTGAGAAACGCACGCTGATCCCCACTACTAGTGTACATAATGAACAAGCTCTTCGTATGAACTTCAAGTTTTCTGGTTTTGTTTTTCCATGTTCCTTTTAGTGGTTTTTGTTCCAAGTGGTCGTTGTTAGTTTCAAAAAGGCTGTGAAGGCTGTTTTGTTTAGAAAAAGGCCATGTTCCCGCTAATGTTCAAATCAAGCCGAGGCAGAGAGAAAGTGGAGCATCGACGTGTACGAAACGAACAGTGCAGAGGGTCAAAAGTGTAAACAAGTTTACCAAGAACTCAGGCCAAAAGCACGCAAAAAATCAGAACAGCATCTTTCAGTTCCACCCCAGCGCCCAGGACATTTAGAGGTAAGGGGTTAAGGATCTTGTGGAATCGTACTTTTCTATTGGGCAATTTATTTTTGAAACCTTAGGCTCTAATTAGATATAAATAGATTGAGGCATCCTTTTTTACTGATGCACAAAACAGCATTCGAGCATTCCAAAATGCTCGAAAATGTTGTTTCTGAACCAAATTTGTTTAACATTCATAACTGCCCTTTGTAGTCGGAAATTGAATCGAATCGAATCAAAATTCTGTAATCGAAAACGGTGGTCATCTCTTTCCCCCAACAGTGATCTCCCCCTGTAGGTTTGCACCAGGTGATCTCCGCCAAGGCAGGAACCCCTGAAAGGGGTGGACACGAACTCCGATTTTTGAAAAAATGGTATGAGGCCGAGGTTATATTTTGAAACAATGTCATTCATTCCTTATTAACGAGTAAAACTGTTGAACATGCATCTTGA
>CM021322.1:5245521-5275716 GCA_010645155.1 Tigriopus japonicus
GCGGAGTTGATTGTTGGTGGAGTTAACCTTGGTGGAGATAAGTGCTGGGGGAGTTTACCTTGGCGGAGATCACCTGGTGCAAACCTACAGGGGGAGATCACTGTTGGGGGAGTTGTATGGGAACCTTCGAAAACAACCTTCTTGTTTGACGATGTTAAAAAGCGCCGGTCCAACAACTCAAATAGAGTGATATGTGCCTAAGACCTGGTAAATGTTCTTATAAGCAAAAATTATTAAATTAGGTATTCAGTTAACCGTTGTCATTGATCTACGTCAATTGCGAAGGCTTTAACTCTTTTAATCTTGAATGTAGCAGGTCTTAACCGCTTAGAATCGCAAAAAGGGTAATCCGCAAGATATTGCAGAATTACAATTAGCCAATGTGTGCCCATGCAATCGTTAAATCGATTGCCGAATCAGAGATGCTCCCAAATTTCACTTCAATTTTTGTTCATTTCCAGTACCCTCACACAATGAACAGTGCTCGGAGTTTGTTCCACAATGCTCTACGGGGACGTTGGTTCAAGAATGGTCCACGTTATATCCATACGGTCAACCCCAAAGTACGACCCTCGGTGAAGTTGCCCTATATGATATTGGGTACAACTTGTTTGGCTGGATATGTGTACCTGAAGAACTCCAACCTTTCTGTCATTCATGCTAAGTCAACGTCAATTTTGGATTCGGCTGGATCGCAAACGCCTGGCCTCCCAGTTTTTAGATTATCGGAGGTGTCCAAACACGATACCATGGACAAGAGAGTTTGGGTGACGTTTAAGCATGGCGTTTATGATATCACGGATTTCGTACCTAAGCATCCGGGAGCTAAAAATATCCTCATGGCTGCTGGATCATCAATTGAACCATTTTGGGAAACATATGCCGTTCACAAAAATAATAAGGAGGTTTACCGAATGTTGGAGGAGTATCGGATTGGGAATCTCGACGAGCGAGATTTTCAAACTGAAACAAAGGTGACCGATGCCCAAGATCCATTTGCCAATGAACCCAAGCGCCATCCAGCTCTAAAACCATCTAGCGAGAAACCTTTTAATGCTGAAACTCCACCAGCTATGCTTATGAGCTCTTTCTATACGCCAAATGACATATTCTTCGTGAGAAGCCATCTGCCTACGCCTGAAGTAAATGCTGATCAATATGAATTGGAAATCTCAGGACCAGGAATGAAAGAGGGAGTGCTCACATTGAGCGACATCAAAAAATTCCCTAAACATACCGTGACCTCCGTGATTCAATGCGGAGGAAATCGTCGATCTGAAATGAATGCGGTCAAAGCACTTAAGGGTCTCAATTGGGAGGCTGGAGCGATCGGCAACGCCACTTGGAGTGGAGCCAAGTTGTCCGATGTTCTTCGGGCGTCCGGTGTTAACGAATCCGTGATTCAAAAGTCCCAACACATTCAATTCGAAGGCTATGACGTTGGTGCGGATGGTTCGCCTTACGGTGCTTCAATTCCGCTCGAAAAGGGAATCAATCCATATGGTGATGTCCTTTTGGCGTATGAGATGAATGGCGAACCGATTCCAAGAGATCACGGCTTCCCAATCAGATTGGTGGTTCCTGGGGTAGTTGGGGCTCGGAATGTCAAATGGCTGAACCGAATCATCCTGTCAGAGCAGGAAAGCGATTCCCATTGGCAGCAGAACGATTATAAGGGTTTCAATCCGTCCATTTCGTGGGACAACGTGGATTTTTCCAAGTCTCCAGCGATCCAGAATATGCCCGTGACTAGTGCGATATGCACCCCCGAGGGCAATGAATCCGTCACTCCCGGGAAATTGACTCTCAAAGGTTATGCTTGGTCCGGTGGCGGCAATCGTGTCATTCGAGTTGACATTACCGCCGACGGAGGGAAAAGCTGGAAAGAAGCCGAGATAATCAAGCAAGAGGATGTCAACGAACCCCATCACTACGGCTGGACCCTCTGGAAGATTGACTTGGATATCCCCAAAGATAAAAAGTCCGTCGAAGTGTGGTCCAAAGCCGTGGATTCGTCGTACAACGTCCAACCTGAGACTTTTGAGAACATCTGGAATCTGCGCGGGCTTTTGTCCAATGCATACAGCAAGAAGACTTATCTCGTCAAATGATTCTCATTTCATTTGTCTTACCCGGTGATCGAACCCAGTTTTGTATATGAATCTTTATTTTATTTATTGAACAAATTAAGTTAATATTAACAAGTTTCCACCCAAATTTTTGTTCTTGATTTGAACGGCGAAGCCAACAATAGAAATTGCCCGGGAAAATCCGTTGGCTTTATATGCCAACGGTTTCTTTCTCCCCACCCCCTTATCGTATTTAAAGGTAGAACCTCATTCTCACTCAACCTCGATTAATTTCGATCGGGAGAATATCAATCATCCGGCATCCGTGATGTCAACCATTTTCCAGTCTAGCACAAAACATTCAGTAGGCGTATGAGAACCATTTCCATTTATTTTCGAAAAAATAATGCTAACTTCATGACACGGCAATGCAAGCGATCATTCGCATTGGAATTTATCCTTTCTAAATACATGGTTCCAAAACGTTAGATGATGTTACAAGAGTAGATCGCTTCTGTCTGTAATGGGATGAAGATGGGGGATGGATGGTTAATGTTGCCTCGCTCCTCGAAATGGTTCGATGATGATCAGCCCAGCCGAATGGGGGGAATCCACGGCTAAAGTGAACTAGCCCGCATTAGAGACTGCTTGGAATTTGTACTTTGGCATAAGCTTCGTTCTTCTTCGATCTTTTGAATGGGTTGGTAGTTGGTTGGCATGGCGTCTGGAGTTGTAGTGGTGGTTGTAGTCGTCGGTCGAAAAGGGGGAATAATGGGGGAAGGGGGGATAATAATAATTGAAGAGGTGTGGTGGTACTTGTAGTTAGAAATATTGACGTAGACAATGATTTAAGACAAGTGAGCGCCGATGAACTTGGCCATGGAGAAAGCGCGGATCTTCTCCTCACCGAAAACCTTGGCCATCTTCTTGTCGGGCTTGAAGAACTGCTTGTTCTCGGGGTCCTGGAGATTGTGCTTCTTAATGTAGGCCCACAATTGCTTGATGCACTCCGATCGGGAGGCCTCCTTCTTGCCCACCACCTCGGCCAACTCGGGGCTGAGCTTCATGGGCTTGGTTAATCCGGATCCTTTGGCCATTTTGGATTCTGTTCGAAGTCGAGATTCGGTCGAAGAGAGAGAGAAGAGGACGATAATACACCCTTAGTACGATAGGAGACGAGTGAAGGGAAAATGCGCGCTCTTTTCTTTATAAACGAGGACGACACCACGACCACCGACACTGCCTAACATAAAGCCGGTCACAAACTTGAGGGACTCTCGAGAGCGAGCAGTCCATTACTACATAGCAGTAGTACTACTCCTACTGTAGAGATACAATATATAGAGTTCAGTAGAACAGAAAGAAGCGAGGAACGTCTACTACCTTATGTACTAGTACTGTAGTAGTAGTAGTGGTAGTAGTAGAAGAAGGAAAGGAAGAGAAGTGCGTCGGTTTTGCGGCTAAATTCAAAACAGCCCACACTTGGGCTTTTGGGCTGGGTGGCCGGCCGTTGTATAGCCAATGGGTGAGCATTGCATAGCGGCAGAACGAGTGAGGTTCGAAGAAGAGCGACTGAGTAATGTTCAAGAGCAGTGATGGAACGAAGAAGAGCGGAATGGCCGATGGGCTGGGCAACCCGTCCTTCTATGGGATGGGCTGACTACTCTCACCAAAGGAAGGGCAGAACGAGAGAAAGAGATTTTGAATACTATGTACATGAAAAGGGCAGAACGGAGCGGGGAAAAAAGCGACGCTATGATGTTCTGAAGCGGTTGGGGGCTTGTGGGCAGGGCAAGAGATGCACCAGACGGCCAAACCCGGGATTGTCATTGCCGGCTTTTTTTCCAAACGGAGGGTGACTGAGTTGAGTTGAGGTTTTGTGAAAAGCCCAAATTTGGAGGAGGTTAAACATATGTTTTAAATTTGTGATACAAAGGTTTTTATGTTGGCATTGGGATCTTCATGTGATTATGCCAAAGTTTGGCAAATTTTATTGACACAATGATCGGTTTCAGAGAGATATCTTAGCTCATGTAAAGTTGAGACATGGGCTGAAGTTGAAAACGGGTAATTTAGACATTCATCTTGGATAGAGTGAAGAATAGGGCAAAATATTGAAAATACTGCAGAATGAACCTAAATGAGTTGGTTTCTGGTGGTTTTAAATTCCTGCTCTACAAAGCCCTTTTCTCTTCGTCTTTCTCACTCAGTATAGTGGAGCAGTACATATAGGGACCACCTTACTCTGGACATATCTCTAGACTTTTGCCTCTGGCCAGAAACGAGGACGGGTCGGAATCATTATACAGTAGAATTTCATGTTGACCTGTAAAAATGGTACAATTTTGCCTTTGTAAATGATAATATTTGAGCCTCAGTTCCACAAATAATGGCAAAAGTAATGATCCATCATTCCAGTTTTCCCCCTGTACATTGCCCTTTAGTAGTAGTTCGGTTCTCTGAGAAGAGCAAAGAGAAGTTGGTCGTTGAGGGGAACTAGTGCTAGCAGTAGTACTAGTACTACTACCACTACTACTACTCTTACTTCTCCTGGCCATAATACTACTACTACAGAACGAAGAGCTAGACGCTCTTGCTACATCACAAAGATCTAGCCTCTGTAGTGCTGTGTACTACTACTACTAAAGCCTTGTGGTAGTTGAAGGAGAGGTTCGTTCTACTATGAAGGGAACAGTAAGAGAAGCCAACTTCGTTCTACAGAAGAATGCTCCATTGCTCTACCCTTATGCACAACAGCTCTGTCTGTAGATGTAAACGTAGTACGTTGTGTACTAAGATCGAAGTACTGAAGCTTGGAAGAACAGAACAGACGCTATACGATTGTATTACGTACTGTAGACTCCCATGAAATGCTAGTAACAATGAAGCCATGTCTCTTGTGCTTCTATAAACCAAGGTTTAGGGACAAAACTTCCAACAAATTCAAAGAGTTCATTGGTTAATAAAGAAAGAAAGAATGAAAAAATAAATATTTGCTCTATGACCCAGTTTAAAACTGCGAATGAGGATTTATTATCCATTGTAGTAAAATGTTTGATAGGAGCAGATCAAACTATCAAGCACATAATTTCAATATCACACTTTGTCCAAGAATATGCTGCAGCCGTGTCACAAATAACGAACTCTAAATTGCTCTGTAACCCGATGCTATTATCGAAAGAAGTTATATTTTGAATAATCTCTTGTTCCTGAATGATTGCTCTGATCCAGGAAAACGATCCCCTTTCCTATGAAGTGCATATTTACTTAACTCTGCATTATTGTTACTTGCAGAGCTTGCGAAACGAAGAAAAACCGTGCAACGATTTGACTTCAAAATCGATTGATTGGAAACCCGGCGTTTACACGCAGGTATTTAAATACATTTTTGTTTATCACAAGAGTCAATGTGTGTTTATAGTGAATGTACCCAGGAATGCAAGCTATTGGAGTACGTACGCCTTCACCCTCTACGTTGAGCACCTTTCGGCCTACGCAGGCCACCACTTCAGAGTTCTTGCAATCCTAACCTTATAGGAGTGGCCACAAGAATACATGTTCAACAGTCGTCTTACACAAACCAGAGATTCCAGATCGAAATTTGGAAAATAATCCTATTCAATCTAGTGTTTTGAGTGTACAAAAGCCATGGAGAGTGGAGCACTAGCTGGTGCAATCATTGGTGGGATCATCTTGTTCATCTTGGTGGTGGCCTTGTTGCTCTTCCTCTTTAGCCGATGGATGCGAGGCCCCATGAAAGGCTCCAACAATCCCAAGTCTTTGACTGGAAAACTTGTGGTCATCACTGGTAATCAAAGATCGACGATTGCAAGGTCAAATGGGATAGGGATCGTAATCTCATTTTTATCGTAACAGGTGCCAATACAGGTATTGGCAAAGCTGCAGCGGAAGATCTAGCCAAACGAGGTGCTAGAGTGATTATCTTGTGTCGATCCGTTGAAAAAGGAGAAGAGGCTGCGGCTGAGATCAAAGAATCAACCGGAGGTCAAGTGGAAGTTAGACGTTTGGATTTAGCCTCCCTCAAGTCGGTTCGTGAATGTGCCGAGGCTCTGGTGGCCTCTGAGGACAAGATCGACATTCTCATCAACAATGCAGGAGTAATGATGTGTCCCAATTGGAAAACAGAGGATGGTTTTGACATGCAATTTGGAACGAACCATTTGGGACATTTCCTTCTAACTGAGCTTTTAATGCCGTTGATTCGAAAAAGTGAAGCGTCAGGGTTTCATCCTAGGTATAAAATACTTGAGCCAATAATGTTCAAGATTTCGAAAATCTAATACATGTTGTATTTGCTACGGTTTGTAGGATCATTAACGTCTCAAGTTTGGGTCACAAGGGTGCTCCAATTAACTGGGACGACATCAACTTCGAGAAGAGTTACAGCTCATGGGCAGCTTATGCCCAGTCAAAATTGGCCAATGTTTTACACGCCAAAGAGTTGGCGGAACGATTGAGCAACACAGAAATATCAGTGTACGCCGTTCATCCAGGTAAGAAGAAATTTTAGCATCCACAATCAGTTCCTAATTTTTGCCTCGATTTTAGGAGCTGTTGATACCGAGCTAGGGCGGCACCTTTATTCAACATGGTACGGAAAAATACTCAAACCTTGTGCAGTACCACTGATCAAAAAACCTATCCATGGAGCCCAAACCATATTGTATTGTGCTCTGGACGATTCAGTTGCGAATGATAGTGGAAAATACTATGCAGATTGTCGCGAAACCCGACCTCATCCTCGAGCACTTCGCAAAGAAGATCAGAAGCGATTGTGGGAACTTAGCGAGAAATTCGTGGGACTCAAAGAATAATGGCCATGATGATCACTCCGCAACAACTACCATGATCTTGGAATACTCGTCTTTTAATGTCAACCCTGTCATCAAAAACACCAATCGTCCAATTCACCATTGTCATAAGCTCGATTCTCGACCAAATCAAATCTATGTCGTTGGCAAGCGATTGGAACAACAATCCCAGTTTCTTGAATGCCCAATTCACCGGAGGCTCTTGCCTCTGTTCTTCCTCCCACGTAAAGATGTCGCTGGGGTTCATTTCTTGCCCTTGCCTCTAACATCACTCCACCTAAGACGATCATGACAGAAAGATTTTACACTTTAATATCATTTTTTTCTATCAAGATTCTCACAATCATAGAAAAACGTTACTTCCGCTGATGTTACCCACCTTTTATTGTAATCTCCGTCCATGCCCTGCAATTATTGACCTTTAGTGGCGGTTGCAAGGTTCCCAAGGGAGTTTGTTGGCCTTGCTCGTTGCGTGAAACAATTTCTATCTCAAGGGGAGAAATGTTGATGAATCGAATTTTGATTGGAGGTCCAACTATGTCTTCAAATGGATTGCTACGTAAACCTTCATTTGGAAATCTAGATCTGAATATATTTCCTAAGCTTCGTTTTTGCATCATGGTTGTTGAAACCCAGCCACATTCTGAAATTTAATGTGCTCTTTATTTCATCTCAGACAAGAGATCTTGGTTTCAAGGCTTACCCACACATCGTTTGGTGCCCTCAGGAAAATTTTGTCCCATAAATCCAATTAAGCGTTCAAGTCCGATCACCTCTGAAAGTTTGAGAACAAATTTATTTGATAAAAACGGTTCTTGCCATATTTCTATAAATTTAGGTTATCTCAGACTCTTGAAATGGCGTAAGTCAGCTCAGGAATAGTCTTAGTTAAAAAACTCGTTTAAAAGTCTGACCTATGAAAAATGTTGAAGCAGAGATTGAGTACTCAAATCGTCTTTTTTCATGGTCTCTTTTTTGCTACTGTTCTTGAAACAGGGCCCTCTCCACTAACAGTGCATATTTCTGGCAAATAGGTTTTAGTCCCAGAAGGATTTTTTTGCTAGTTTTGAACATTTTCTTGATATTGTAATGTTTCAATTGTCATTTGTGGGCGTAAAGAGCCTAGTTTCTTTGCCAGAGATTGGCGCTCTTGGTCGCCACTTTACAAGGGGCAAGTTCTATGATAAGAGAATGGGAGAGCGTCATGAAAGCGACATCTGCTTCGTTTGGCTCATGATTTCCAAAGACCATCAACCAAGCTCGACATTTTCTCCGATTAGGAGGGCTGCACATTTCATGAAAATTTTTCTTTCATTCAAACTTTCATTTTTCCGATTTTTTTATTCTTTAATTTTTCTTGCTGATTTGCATTTTTGACCTTTTTGTTAAATTTGTTTTCCTAATTTCTAGATGAACATTGAGTTTTTTTCCCCTTTGACATACGCGATCGATTGATCAAGGCTTTTCGCCTCGTTTTTATTCTTCTTTTTGGAAAGCTTGGCTTATGATTATTCAGTTGAGGTTTTCAAGATAAAATTCAACACTAACTCCCCAGGTGTTGTAATTGATTGGTTACAACACAAAAAAAACCGAAGCATTTCTAAAAGGATCGATGCAGTGCTTCCATATCTTGCACTTTTGTGCAAATTTTGCGCTTTTTGGGGTCCCATTTGCGCACTTTTTTGGGCTCTTGCGCCTTGCATTTTTCTAGTTCGAGTCAGAAGAATAAAAAAAATTGCATTTTGAACCCTAGAATCACTAAAAATTGTCCAAAATGCCACTTGATAAGAACTATTTTAGAGACTAGTTCAAGTTTTAAAAAGATTTTATCGACAATTTAAAAAAATAATACCAACAAATCTGCAATGTTTGAGAGTGAAGTAAATTTCTGTGTCTGCCAAAACAAAACCTAATGGAAAATAAACATCCCAAGAAAGTCTCTCAAATTTGAGGTAATTTAAGGAAGACAGAGTGGCCGCGCGTACTAATGCGTTCTTATGAGAGAATTCGACCTGTTGGGGTCGAATTGAAGCTGCCGGGAGAAACCCTTGTAGCGGTAGTAAAAAATTCGCAAAAAAACTGAGAGTAGAAGATTTGCAGTTGAGCTATTCCATAAAAAAAATAGCAAAAAACTTCATCAGTATGAAGAGCCTGGAAGGCTCAATTTTTTATAAAGTTGTTTGTCCCCCGTAAAGGTTTGATAATGTAACAATCATGAAGGCAAAATTGTACTTTTTTTCTTTCTTTTTTTCTGTCAAACTGAGATTGAAACAAGTTCTTAAGCTTTGTAACGAAGATATAAATGCATGCACTTGTAATGTCAATATATGTATTTTAGTGAATATTTATAAAAGCTAAGTTTTTGAGTCCTTATCAGATTGTTTGTAATAAAAGTAAGCTTTTAAGGTAATATAAATGTGAGGTAAACTCCTCCAGTTGTTTTCTGTATTTTTTATTGTTTCTTGAGCCAATTTTCTTGAGTCAAAAGAAAAATCTCGATATAAGCAACATTTTGCTGCTGACAGAAAAGCTGCTTAAAATGAGATTCGACTGTAATTGCAAATATTATGGTGTATATTTTGGCGTTTTTATTTGAAGTTTTTGTACGATCCTACTGATTAGCCTATTGGAATCTGTGAGAAAATATGCTAGATGGTGCTTCCCTGAATTTGCTTTTTATCAAGGGGAACTTTAATTTTCATAAGAAAGAAGAAGTCTCTTTTCATTAATGATGATTTCTTACTCGTCATTTAGAAAAAAAATCATTAGCAGCATTCATGCTACCATCATCAAGAAATCTATCTACTTTGGATTGTTTTATTGCAATTCAATCAATGTTAGGGTTATCTATAGTCTACTTTTGTGACTCCCTTTTAGAAGGTTTACAACAGGGATATCCTTCGTCATGGAGATGACTCAGGTAAGATAAATATGTATTTCATTAGACAGAATGGAATATGAAATATATCTTTTTGTTAGTGGAAAAGAAGAAAATTTTCAGCCAGAGTTCCTTACAAATTATAAATTCTCAAGATTTTGATTGCTTTGGAAATGTTCCAATTGCAAATGTTTTGTTCCTACTTCAAGTTTTGATTTCCCATATCTTAGGAAGATTACCCAAATCTAACAATGCTGATGGTTGTGATCTCCTTGACAGCTTTTTTTAACAATCAAATTTAGAAAAACATACTGAAAGTTCGAACGTACTAAATCGTACTATACTAACAAGTAAATGTTTACCCTGAGTGTGTGTGGACAATTGCTCAGGAGACACGGACCGATTGATCTTAGAATGAGCTCGAACTTGAGTGCCTGCACCAATACCAAGACTTAAGCCCATTGCAACTGAAATGAGATCAAAATTAACTTGCTTGTTTTTGTTGAATATAAAGCGAGGTTCGTCTCATCTCACATTTAATGAGTGGTTTCCCCAAGACGCAGATTTCGTTGCCAAAGCATTCCTGAAATTCGGTAGAACTTTAGTCTTGTATACATGTAGTAAGCAAATGCAATAATTTATTGTTGAGTATTTATAAACCTGAGTACTTTCACACCCATGACAAAGTCCGTCAACACAAACTAGTCCCATTCGACAACCATATCTAGGCACGCAAGAGAATAACTTGTTTGGGCTGAAATTTTGTGAGACAACCAAAGTTTCAATAAAATGATCTAAGCATATTCAATAATTCAATCATACTTCAAATCCTTTGAAGCATCGTCTTGGCTTCCTTTCTTCTTTGGGTTCTGAAAGATTGACGATCCAGACATTCTGTTCATAGATTGTGAGTTCGAGAGTTCAGTGTCATATCCCGAGGAGGTCATTGGAACTCCAATCACGGATGGCAATCGATTCCCGAATCTAGATTCAAGCATTGGAAAATAGAAAAGAACCTTTCCCTCAGGAATCTGGATCATATTCTCGGGTTTGGGAACAACTCTTTCTGGTGGTGAAGAAGTATTTGAGGCTTCTGTCGTTGAAGTTTCACTTGTAAATGTAGTGCTCGAGTCGAAATGTGAGGATGTTTTGGGGCCTTGTGCTACTTTGTGCATATAAGCTTCATGATCGACGTCTTTCTCGTCGTCCATTTCAATTGAATCCGAGTCGTTGGAATATTGGTTTCTATTTCCAAGAACAACTTTGGGTTTGTAAAATTCATGATGTTTCAAGTCAGGCAACGAGTTTGCTTGTTCGTATGTCGGCTTTTCCTTTTGTATAATACTCTCTTCATTGCTTTCGTCATTGATAGAAACTATTGGAGCAATCAAGTTGATTATCACAAACGCCACACAAGCAATCATGCTTTTGCCAAACATTGCTTGGCAAGAGTATTTTGTTCATCGATCATTTATCGATAGAGCCCCTCAGTGTTAAATTTCAAGCTTGACAATGAAGATGAATGGTCAATAATGATTTTATATGTTTGCATTTATTTGGAAAAGAATCACAGCTACGAAAGGTGCACGGATGAGGTTGATTGTTACACCAACTTTGAATAATCTGCACTGAATGATGACTTTCGCGATCTTGGCTTATTTTTGGCGTTTCTTTGCCCAATTAAGAAAAGGATGATGACCACGGGCATGGTCACGGCGTAGAGGTAAAGATTGGCGAACCGACTTGGTAACCACAGATTATAGTAAATGAGATCTCCGGTCTTGGGCCGAATCCGGACAAAGCCCAAAGCCATTTCTTTGAAACCCATGCGATAGGAGCAAGTTGGTACAATGATTTCTTCAACCATGTTGGCATTCCTGTAATGCAAAATTATATTTAAAAAAGACACGTAGGGAATTTGCAAATTTTCAGCCGTACCATCATTATTCATCAAAAATATTTTTTGCTTTCAACTTACCTATCGGTATTCATATTGATAGGAATGGGAAAGTCGTTGAATTGGGTAAACCTTTGAGTAATGTTGGACACGGATTGACCCGAGCTGCGATTATACTCTTCTTTCATTCCGTAATGAAAATGAGCCGAGAAAATGACATCCGGATCTACCGCCTTCACCACAGCTTTACTAAACTCACTACAAGAAAATGATATCCCAATGAAATTTTGACCTTAGTTATATTCCGACGATCTCTCTTCAACAACACTGACCTGTAAGTAGCGGGCATGAGCGAAAAATGCGAAATTAGAATCCGGAATTCGTCCTCCTTTTTGACGGGTAAGGCCTCAAATTCCGAGGCTTTCTGACTAAGCACATTGGCCGCTATCACATTGATACTCGTACCCGGAATATTTTGCAGCGGTTTGACTGGAAAATGTTGGCGAAAGCGGGCCACTTTTTCATCCGTCACGGCATCACCGCCTTCGCCTCCGATATCGTTATCCCCACTCGTATAAATCATGACTGGAGCCGAGTTCGGGGGATAAATGCCGTGAAATCGGTCCACGTAAATCCGATACGTTTCATCATCCGTAATACTGCCTATAAATATGAATCAAACCTTAAGTTGATAACCCGTGGTCACGTCATCCCCCCTTGAACCTCAACTTCGTCAATAAGGTCTCCGAGAAATGCAATGGCGTGCATATCGTACGCGAATGTGGCCCATCCGAAGGTCTTGGCCAAATATCGATCGCTATCCCATCGGGTGATCACGCCCAAGAGACTCTGAGGCTCGTCCCGATATCCTTGGATCTGCGGGTCTGCCACTAGCAAAATCCGGGCCTCATGGGGCTCAGTTTTGGGCCACAAGGAATAGGCATGCCAATAGACGAATACCTCGCCGTACAAAAGGACCCCGATGAGCACGGTCCAAGCTAGTTTGGTATGATCCAAGAACACTCGCCGAACCATGGTCCAATCATAGATGGTCACCCAGGTTCGGCTTGGATCCGGAGAAGGGAGTCCCGTGGGAAGCCAGGCAGAGAGAGAAAGAGATCCAGGAATTATCGGTGAAAGGGAACGTTCCAAGGGATTGGGGTTCGATCTCCTGTAGTATTGGATGACGTCAGGGATCCAATGAACGGCGTGACCTGACAGTTCAAAAGGTCGCTTTTATCCGCTCACAATCATTGTGGAAGTATGAGAATTGAGTTAAGTCTATATCAATTTATTCATCAAATACCAAAGGAACATTCTTCTTGTATTTTATACCTTTCTATAAACCATTCGGTGACATATTTTCAACTGAAACATCACGTCGTCATGCATAAATTTATATCGATTGTCCACATAAAAAGCACAGACACGTGGGGGAAAGTCAGCGTTTTTATTCAATCAGTTTTCCGCATTTGGACCAGATTCCCGTTGTAGCTTTTAAGTTTGATATGAGCGTATGATTGGATGGAGTGAGGTTGGAGATTGGCGGATTTGGTCACGTTTTCTGTCTGCCGGAAACTCTTCCAAGTTGTCATCATCATCATCATCAGGTGAGTGTGAGTAGTTGGGTGACTGATTGTTCAGCTTGTACAATACACATATTTCATTCCGTTAAAGGTTTCTATCTAAACCCTTCTGTAGTCTTTGATCCCGAGTATCCATTGATTCATTTGAGTGGTTCCGTTCGGGTTTGGCTTAAAGAGATCATGAGTTCCAATGGCACGGTTGGAGGTTGGGAAAAGGTCAAGGGGGGAGGCAAAAGCGGCAAGAACAAGGCCAACACGACTCAGCCCAATGATAAGAAGGCGGCTGCGGCTGCGGCCCAAGCCAAGATGCCCAAATGGAACGATGTGTGTAAGTATGACATCAGGGGGAGGGAGAGAGAGAAATAGAGCCCTGTGTGACCTCGAAGCATTTCATGACAATACCTCCTCGCCTTTTGATCTCCGTCGAAAAATATTCTTAAATCGAGTTTTCTTATTTGCGATGATTCTATTAAAGTGCCTTTGGAAGAGTCCACGAGATTTATGACGGTCACGAATAATAATGCCGGAGGAGGGAAATCGTCGAATCCGGGATCACCCACCAAAAGCCAAAAGGCCAATGGAGTGCAAAATAAGAAGCCCAAGTCTGGCAAAGAGAACGGCATCGCTAAGGAATCCTCCAAGAAACCGGCCACTTTGGAAGAAGCCGTCAAGAAGGTAAAATCATCCGATAATGTTGAACTCACCGAGAAGCGTGTCATCATGTCATTGATTTCAGGTGAACGTAACAGAGTTGAAGAGCATTCTGACATCCGTGAAATCGCTTTCTCCGGACAATCATCTCCTCTGGTTGAGAGATGCTGCCTCCTACTTTAATATCACCTTGACCACTGCTCAGCCATTGGCCTTGGATCAAGCTATGGTGGACCAACCTTTGGCGTACCAACCTTTGGCTTTATTGAACAAGGTAAGACACCAAACATCCTCGTATGTTGGATATGATGGTTCATGTTCTTACTCTTTAGGAGACAAAAAAGACCTTGACTCAACTTTGCCAGCAGTGCTCGGATGGAGCCCTTCAGACTGGATTTGAGGTGATTTTGGCAAATTTGGCCCACGATATGGCTCGAGGCATTTCTGGCATAGGTTACATAATGATGATTCAGCTTCTTGCCGAGCAAAATCCCACTTTATGTATTCGCAATTCGGAACGATATTCCGAGTTGATGCATTCATATCAAAACCGATCCCCGATTGGAACGACTCTTTTGTGGGCTTTGGGCCAAGGAGGAAAAAAAAATCTCGCAGTGGGACTCGAAGGTAGGCGAATGATCTATTTATTATCTGCTATCCTAAGCTAAAGGGTGGCCTTGTTCGAGTCCTTCTGGGTGGTCACTCCAAGGCTGTAGATGCTTTGTTTGCGCTCAAACTGCTTGATTTTGAGCATAGTTTCGTGAAGAGTGATTGCCACGCCCATCCGACGGTTCTCGAGGAATTTTCGAGCGAAAAATCGATTCGTCTCGTGAACCAATGGATGTTCCATGTATTCGGTGAGAGGCATCCATTGACAGGCCGCAATCTCTCGGTCACATTTCTTGATCTCACTGACTTTGGGGGTCAAGTGAGTGATGATGTAAATGTCTGAACACCCATAGTTGTAGTTATGCGAATGCCTAAAACAAGATAACATAATGAAATAGAGATCGGAGATAAAATTTACTGGCACATTTCAAACCTAAAAGCGACAACTGAAGTGAACTCAGTGTCAACTCCCGTTTCTTCCTTGATCTCACGAACAGCTGTATCAGCAAAATTTTCTCCAGGATCCACGTAACCTACGGAGACATTTAGATATGTAAAACCAATGCATTATTCTAAACCATTGCACTATTGTCATTCTGTCACCTCCTGGCAGTTTCCAATGGGGCCCAAAACTGTAATTTTCTTGAACCACCAAGATCTCATCGTTTTCATTTATCACCATCCCACCCACTCCGACCATATGGTGAGCATAGGGAGGAATCTAAGGCGAGATTTTGAAATTGCACATACTATGCCTTGAAGCTCAAAATATTTTTTACAAGCACTTCGTTTACCTGATTGCTTTGGTCTTCTGGTAACCATTTCACAAGAGCAACTCTGTCTGGTCGAGCATGATGGAATATGAAACCATTCTTCACCAGAACAGGAACCCACTCGCTTTGTTCCAAACCAACGTAAAACCAAACGCCCCGAACACCCTGTAATATGATTTTGATAACGTTACCTTGTTTTATCGAATGCCAATAATTCCAGTTTACATTTTGTTTCCAATCGGTTAACGATATTTGCAGTTTGCTCTCAAATTGGTCACTAGGGCAAGCTTCCTCATGGGAAGTCACGGTTATGCCACGAAACCGATCGGTTTTGCCTTCAAATTTATCTTGGCTCATGATTATTTTCGTTGTTCTCAAGAGTCTTTGACTATTGATGCGGTTTGAACGGAAACTAGAGCTTAGAATAAGCTTGCCGAAGGTGTTCAACAAGGAGGACATACACACAAGTTGTCCTAATATTGTAATGAAAGTCACGCAAACACGTGTTTGTTACTTGCTCTACACCACCATCAATGTTATCAATGTGACATCAGTTATGTAATAAGGCCTCTTCTTGTTGTAAACTTGGCCTACTACTCAGCTGTTTTGTGAAGATACGAAATTCTTTGTGAACCAACTCCATCTTGTGGCCAATTTATGAATTGACTCCCGAACCTTGATATGAACTTCCTTTTCATCGGTTTGGGTTTTGTACCATCCTTAAAGTGCCCTTATTGAATTTCTAGTTTGGACCAAGTTTATGCTCCCCGTCTTAACCTTGAAGAGCTACTCGAAATTTGTCGTGGAGTATCTCGTTGCCCTATTGGATCATCATAAGTCCAGCATCCAAGGACACGCCCGGCATCTTCATTCGTCTCAATTCTTGAAAATATTCGACACATTGTTCGTCAATGCCTCCAACTTGAATAAGGAGCTTCAGGCCTCCTTGTTGAGTCAGTATCAGTTGATCAAGGTAGTTCATTGGCATTATTAACATTTTGATATAAATAGTTAGTGAAGCCACGATTTCCATTTATTTTAATTACAGACCATCTCCATTGGAGATTGCTCTAATGATCATGAGCTTTTCACAGAGTTTCTCCGTCGTGTTCATAACACGGTTCAAGAGCCGGAGAAATATTCTGAAGACTACAAACAAGAGTCCTTGAAATGTCTCGAAGATTGCCTCACGAACAACAAGGCCACTTGGAAACATTGGCATGCTTCATACATTACATTCCTCCCTGCTTCTGCGGAGTTGCTAATGCATTTAGGTAAGATCAAGTGAATCATGATCAGATGTTATTTTGCTAAATTATCTTCTATATTTCATCGTCAGACGAAAACTGGTCCAAAATTGGCAAGAAAGTGGACAAGACTGAGGCGAAAGAAACATTCGAGGCTTTTCAGGAACATAATCAATCCGTCGCTGCAGCCAAAGAAGGAGTGACTGAAGCATTCATTTCCCTTGAGGTGAGTCCTTAACCGCTTTTGATTTCAGCCATTCCTGGATATTGGCCAAAGCCTCGTTTGGTCCTGATTTATGAAGCATGAGGTAGCTCTGAATCTTGGCCGGACTCAAGAACTGATTTGCATCGGGATTTCTCATGAGAGTCACTGCAAAATGAGATCGCTGATCTGCGTTTGCATCAGGATAGAAATTCTGGAAAAGGGCTTTAATCTGATATTCTGTGCACCAGCCAATCCTTTGTTGTACGTCTATTCTGCCGGGTCTAATGAGGGCTTCGTCCAATCTTTCTCTGTAGTTGGTGGTCATGAATAATATTCGACCCTCCGAAGACGTAGCTCCATCCAGAGCATTCAAAAGACCACTGAATGTTAACCGGCTCAAACCTGGAAGATGAGCATTTAGTTATCTCGAATTAGGCAATGCTTGTTCCTTATCATGATAACACAACCTTTAAAGGCCGTTTCTGTGGCCTCCCCTGAGTTGAGAGTCTTTTCTCTCGAAACAAATGCGGCATCAATGTCTTCTAAAAGTACAATCGAGTCTTGCGGTATATCTGCAAGTCTTTGAGCTAAACGATCATCGGTGAGAGTAGAATCGGATAAGTTTAGGAGGCATAACGAATGATCGAGATGACCGGCTAAAGCCACAATGAAAGAGGTCTTTCCGCAACCTTGAAAAAATGGGGTTAATTGAAATGGTTCTGGACTTTCAATGGTTAGGAAATTATACCAGGTGGACCGTATAGCAGGTATCCTCGGCGATATGGAATTCCCCTGTCTTGATACCATTCTGAACTCGCTAAAAATTCTTGAACATCCTGAACAATGGTCTCGGCCACATTCTTATCCAAAATGACCGACTTCAGAGGCCTCTTGGTTTTCGCTTCGCCAAATTGTCTCCAATCCCCACTGGCACAGGTATAAGTGATCATTTTCCCCGAATGTTCCTTCATGGCTTCGAGACGGGCCTCTTCCAAAATATCCAAGAAGAGTTGACGCCTCTTCCCTGAATGGTCCAAATATGTCAAGGCTAAATTTTATGAACGAATTATAAATATCATTATTTTTTGTTTATCTACCTATTGTCGTCAAAGTCACTGTCTCCCAAGGAACTCCTCCAATGATATCGGTTTGGTGTTGATCTCTTGTTCGATCGATTTTGATCCATGTTCCAGACAGTTTGTGTCGGAAAACGTGAGTGCCAAGACTCGGAATAAGCTTGTATCGAGATTTGATCTTCCCCGAATCAAGCTCGTTAAAGGCTGTTCGCACACTGAGATGTTGTGTTCGGGTGGCTCCTCGAGCAGTGATCCAATATAAAATCCATTGGTAACTTCTATCATTTACCGGGATTTCTGGAAGAGGAATGATGCATCGATGGTACAAGTGTTAAAGTTGATATAACACCTTTAATGAAATCTATGAGGTGCTGGTTTACAGGAGCCAACGAGCTCAAAATTCAAACACTTGTGCTTCAAACTTTTTAGCATAGAATAAAGCCGATTGTAGGTGCATTTTGTTGTTTGTATGGCTAAATGTGTTTTGGTTACATTCGATCGTAAACCCGGTGTACAAGTAAGTAACTCCTTACATAATATTTCCATACCCAGAGTCGTGACATAGTGCCTTTTAAAGACGAGCACGATCGATTGAAAGGACTTTCGTCCAATAGATGCCGCTGCTCCAACCCCAAATAGTCCAAACCCGGCTCCAAAATAGGGGTTCTCACTTAAAGAAGAGAATATTTCCATTGCACCCATGATGTGTGTTTACAGAGTACATGTGCTGTTTCGCCAAAAGATGGCCTGTTGTGTGTTCACATTCAACTCACTTCTTCAATCAGTCTTAGTACACACAGTGCATGAATCAGCATATGCATGTTGACAACCGGTCCCGGGTTCATTAAACGAGAAGTATTTCATCTCTTTCAACGTAATTTAAACCAACTGGTAGGTAGGTGCTCTCCTATGTACACATTCCAACGTCCAGTGTACCTCGCCCTTCTCATTTCATTATCATACCCAAAGCGCATGAATTCTATTTCATTTTGAACTATTTGCCTATCATGGTAGGAGACAAGAAAATAGCCGCTAGTTCCGTCCTCTTCCGGGCTGTCCCATGTTCCTTGTAGTATGTGTACTGACTGAGCGTGTATTGGAGAAAGATAACACACTTAGGGTTGAGAGAAAGCCCAGTCGAAAAAGAAAGTCATCATTGCGTTTGTTGTTGGTACTCTCCCTACAGCGCTAAACGGTAGTACCAGGTCGTGTATTTAATGACTCGAGCTTGGCTAAGTACTTTTTTCAAAGTATCCCGAACCCGAAGATAGTTTTGGAATATCCCACAAAAATCGATAAGGTTGGACCATTGAGCCTCACTTATTTTAGGCATTTTAATCATGATCTTGACGCTGGTCTACCGACTGATACTTTGGCTGAAGAAGGTTACTATGTGTTGAGTGTAGTTGTGATCGACTCACACGTTTCCTGTCAAAACTATTGCTGTGGTTGTGGCCAATCATCTCATTTGTTTGCGTTGTCAAGCAGAACCTCTTCAGTTGTTGAAAAGACTCAAATTGCCCACAATTTACTTGCGTCAGTTCGTTCATGTTTCACTTTGTCGAGCTCATTTTGAAATGCTGATCTGGCCCTCGAACTTGACACGACACGTGGTTTCGACACATAAGCTTGATTTTGTCCACATGAACTCCTTTTTGCTGACGGAGATGTGATTGTGTTTGATATTTACTTTTTAGTCATTGCTGTCCAAGATGGGTCGAAATTCAAGCGGAAGCTGGTTTCCATGGAAGACATTCATTGTTCTCTTATTCATCGGATTGGCCACCATTGTAAATCAGGATGTGATTCGACACGGAAGCTTTAAAGGTAAAAGGTTAGAGTAGATTTGAATACTTGGAACAAAATTTAATGTCTTGCTTCTTTCTAGCCTCAAAGACGGGTGTGTTCTTGAAGGATATTGGCTTATATGAGCACACAGTCAATTCATATGAGTTTGCCTCAAGGAAAGTTCAACTGAGCTATGAATGGACCGAGAAAAACGTGCCAATGTACTACAAGAAAACGCAGACCTTCGTCCTTCCTTATTGGAAAGTCGTGGTCAAGACCTTCGCGGATGCTTGGAAATACGTACAAAAGACCACCCCCGTCATGGTGGACAAAGTAAGGCTCAAGCTAAACGATTATTATACAAGAACATGACATATGACTTTGATTGGCAATTTTCATGACCATTCTATGACTTTTCCATAGCTCAACGAATACATCCCTGGGATCAAAGACAAGCTTGTCTTATTCTACGGCGAATTGGTGCGTATTTCCACTTTGGTCTGCAATTGGCTTTCGAAGAATCTTTACTTTTATGGCAATATCATCATCGATTTGTGTCTTGATGCGATTCGTGAAGTCAAAAGCTTCTTAACTCTTTTGTTCAAGTGAGTATTTCAAGTATTTAGTTTGGGTTAGGAAAGAAAATTTGCAATTCATCCTTAAATTACTTTTCAGTGGCAGAATCACCCTCACCGATATTAGCAATATTGCTCAAAATTTTGTCAAGTCTCTGAAACACTTTGGCAACGAGGTGTACAAGTGGACTGCACAGCAAATTCAGGCCTTGAGTGCCACGGCCAAAGCTTGAAATCAGGAACGGCCTCTTGCCTCACGGACATTGATTGTTACTCCGTTTTTAGCACCAATTAAAAGAATGTCGTACCGTTAATTCTGAGAAATAGACCATCCACTCAGACGCCCTTTTATTCTTCTTTTTCTTCGATGCTTTCTTTTCAGGAATGTCATTTTTTGTAGATCTTGGTTCAAGTTACGTTGGAAATCAGAAGTTTTTTAAATGTTGTTATTGAATATCCAAAAACGATGGATTTGTGTGAAATTGCGGGCAACGCTGAAAAGCTAAATTGATGGTAAAAGCAAACAAAATTGTTATTCTTTGCATTCTTTAACAAGTTTTGTATTAATTTATGCCATATGGTTTAGGGCGGAAACTAATTTGCGTCGAAACAACGTTGTGAAAGACGTACACGGTGTTTCGAATGGCTTTTTAGGTTTGGGTGGAAATACCCAAAGACTGCTTGCCATTTTTTGGACTAATAATTCAATAGGTAATAACTTTACCTTTGTTGTATAATATAAGTTTAGGTCCAGGAAAAAGGTACCTTTTTTGTTAACTTTTAAAAAGTTAAAAGTTATAGCATTTTTTTGATAAAATACTCTATCTATACTAAGAGGTCATTTAGTTACCTTTCGAATTCAAATTGAATAAAAATACATTCTTCAACAGCTGAGTTATTTGGGTTTGAATGGTCCATTTTTCACCCCAAACAGCCGAAAGACGCTGCAGTTTTTTTCAAAAAAACCAAATTCCTATAGATTTCATTTACTGTACGTAGTTTTTCATTGTCGCGAAAGAAATTTTTCTTATTGTGGACCTACATGAGCAACTTTTTTAGAAAAACTTCGAACCAATTCACATCAAAACTTTTTTCGAATATGTTGGGAAAGCTCTTGGGAGTATTTTTCAACAGGATTTACATGCTTGAAATGAAAATTTTTTTTTTTTAGTACTTTGGCAAAAAAATTGTTGCACACGTCAGTCCACTTTTTATCTTTGGCTCAACTTTTAAAACGAGGTGTTTTTATCGCAATCCTTCGGCGAGCGGTAAAAAGGTCACAGACCCACGCAGCTCCGGAGTTAGCCAAGGGGGTGAACCCACGGACTTTGGTGTCTTCCTTGGTTACAGATTGTCCCATGGGACCCGAAGTTTACCGGTTGGAACACAATCATGCCAAGGCAATGGTCTCTTAATAAAGTCAACAGGAAGTCATTCCCAACATTTTTTAGACATTTTTTTCTACTGGTTTTAAGACAGGGAATTTTTCAGCTTGTGCCAAAATGGCATTCATTATTTTCGTATGTTTACAGTGTTTTATGTGTACAGGTTTACAATGGTTACTGTTACCTTCATTGGAATTATTAGAACTTTCGCTTTTTGTATTCTTAACAGATAATTTTCAAACCAAATTCCACAAAAAAGTTTACAATTATCCAACGAGATCTAACGTGCCCTTACCTTTTATCAAACCTGAAGACAAAATGCAAGCCAATGTAAGGGTTTTGAGAAGAATGGTGAAGAAAACAAGTTTGAGCAAAAATACAAGCCTGGTATCCAAAGGGTGAAATCAAGAGGCTGTCAAGACTTAAAAAAACATCAAAGAAGGGTTGAATGGCAGTGTCTTGAAATCCTTCTTTAGGCCTTTGAAGTTTTTTGAACTGTAATTTTTTGAAAACTGAAAAAAAACTCTTGAACGTAAAAACGGAACATAAAACACGTTCATGAAGGAAGAAGTACTGCCTTTTAAACTTAAAGCTAAATTACTGTGATTGAGGTGTTTAAAATCACACCTTTAATCACCCTCAAAATTAATGCCTATTCTTTAAAAAATGTAATTTGTACTTAGTAATGTCGTTCCTTTTTTCCAAAAGGAATTCAGGAGTAACGCGTTCCACATATTGGAGAAAGGGACGGAAACTGTAATCCGTTCTTTTCCGAGGAACGGTTAAAGCCCTGCGTATAAGTTAGCCAAAGTAAGGGTCATTCTTTAAGGGTCTCATCTTTTAAGGGTCATTTTTTTAACATTAGGTTTGCAATTATCAAGAGATATAATTTGCCTAATATTGGATCATTTGCACTAGTCAACAAAAAATGAAGAAATGAGTGATGGTCTGAAGATTGACAAACAGGTGATTTTTTTTGTATAAATCAGATGTAATTTTTCAGCAAAAAAGAAATGAGCAAAAAGATCATCGATTATGGTTTTTTTTCAATGTTTACATCACACTCTCTTTTAATATTTTGCTTTACAATACGCAGTGCAATAAAAAAAAGATCAAAATTGACTGGTTCTTCAATATCTTGGCTATTTCGAGGAGTAAATTTTTTTGGAGAAACGTTTTCTCGATTTTTTAAGTCAATAAAATATTTCAGGAAGATTCCTGAAAAATAAATAAATGATCAATCTACAAGAGCGCATACCCAAATCGTAAAATAATAACAAAAGGGCCATTTGTCGTAAAATTATTCACTATTGTCATAAACACAAAAAAATGCGCCAACTCGGTTCGTGAGATAATTTATTGCTTATCAAATAAATGACACGTAAAGTCAAGTCAGAACAACTTCTTGAGAAGATTGATTTGACATCGACCAATGGGGGAGAGAAAAAAATACATCACAACTTGGAAAATACTTAAGTTCATCAGAAAGTACAATTACTGAAGCGTTTCGCAAATAGTTTCTCTTAATGGATCACTTCGTCCTTGATGATCTGTTTGCCCTTGGAAAGATTCTCCGCACTTCTGACTTTTTCTGGCAATACGTTCCAGATACCTTTCTCAGGGATGAGCCTCTTGTTGGTATTTCAGGAACATCCCTTCTTGTTGTTGATGTGGTCATAGGATGTTGAAATTGTGGCTCATGCTAGATCGCTCTGTTGAGGCAAATTGAAAAGTCCATTGTTAAAACAGAAAGACGTCTATAACGACGTGTAAAGGCTTTATAAAGCCTTTAGTTAAGTGTGCCTCTAAAAACGATCCATTAAATCAAAGTTAACAAAATTATGCTGGAGAATTTTTGAATACACAAAAAATTAACAAGTAAATTCCCTGTCAAAAAATATTTTTCAAATATCTGGCTTTTTTCAAACATTTTTTTTTCAAACAATAAGTATGTAATATTTTGTCACTTCTTAGCGAACATTTTTCCGGATCCTATTCATTATTGATGTTTTGAAAAATGAAGTCAATTGGCCAGTTGTGGAGGTAGTTTAGAAGTATATCTAGAAGCATAGAACAAGCATAGAAGAAGCCAAGAACCACTGAATTTCACTGAACTGCGAGGCTGACGAAAAATATCATAATTTCCAGTAGGAAATAATCAACTACGTTCTTCTGCAAATGAGACCTTGTCATTTTGACTTGAATACGTATTTTAAATTTCAGCTCAATTGAACGTCTAAGTCAGAAGTTAAGCTCTCTCAAAATTCAGTGTAAATCCTAGAGAGAATGAATGAACTAGCCCTTTTTTGGTAATTGTTTTGACACAAACGGGCAAACTCATACATTCTTTGCTCTATTCAGTACATAAGTTTGAGAAGGCCTAACTTTTCACTCCGCTCTTTGATTGACCTGAAAATTGAAATACGTCGTCTCCTCAATAAAAGCAAGTCTGGTTTGCAGAAGAACACAAATGAATTGATCTTTCGAGAAATTATAATTCTAACCGTTAGCCTCTGGTAGGCTTATTAGTAGGGACGGGCAAATAGTGTAAAAAGATTTTTGGTAACATAAACCCATTTTCCTACACTTTTGCACTTTTCACCTTTATTTGCACTTTTTATTAACGTTTTTGGCCAAAATTGACAAATTGCTAAGAAAATGTAGTGGCTCATCTCATTGCATGCAACCAACAAATAGCAAACCTAAAGAAACTCATGTTATGGTAATGGAAGGATCTACAAACAATATAGATTGCAGAATTAGGTTTGCTGCCTACAAAGATCGCTATTTCTAAAAAAAGGCCGTTATAACCTTAAAATCATCAAGCTAAGGATACATCAACGTAGCAGTACACATTGTTTAATTGAATTTGAGATATATTACTTTTAAGTTCCAAAAGTATTTGAGAACAGTTTTGATGTGATGAGACAATGAATGCCTCATTTGAAATTGAGTTCTGGTAATTAGGCCATGGGCCAAATATTGAAGTAATGTCACTAAAAACATGCTTAAAACACATTTATGACTATTTTCTTTGATGCAATTGTTAGGCACACGTGGGTTTTCTGTTCAATTTTCAATGTCTATTTTTGAACAACTTGAAGGACGAAAACGGAGTGATGTAAAGCCATATAAAACAATTGCTAAATTTATTTCGACAATATTTTAGGTACATACATCCATGAGACCACCTTAGGAATGAAAAATTCAGAAGATTTTTGACTAGAGTATTTTTCATGACTTTACATCCTTTTTGCTAGTGACCTAATTAATAGAACTCTATTACTTGTGCGGCATTTTCGCTTCACCTCAAATTAGTTTCAAATGTCTTTAGAACTTGTAAATGACTTCTCCTGCTCAATTAGGAGCCGTGGGTACTCCATGAATGACGTTTTAAGTCCAAATGCAAGTTATTTGCTCTTTTTTTGACACTTATTTGCTCTTTTTGACAATTATTTGCTCTTTTTTTGACATTTATTTGCTCTTTTTTGACATATATTTGCACTTTCAACATTTTTCTGCACTTTGTTTTGCACTTTTGGGCACATTTTTTTGCAACTTTTGGTAACTAAAAGGGTAAAATTATTTGCACTTTCTGCCCGGCCCTACTTATTAGACTCCCAAACGATGATGCGTGTAGCAGAACAAAGAACAGAATAAAATGTGAATCAGGTTGAGCTAGAGACGCTCTAGTGTTGGGCCAACGAGGTCCGATCCACCAATCTACCTATAGTAGATTTAACTGATGGAAAAAAACAATCTTTCAATCTTTCTCACGCGAGGTTGCTAGCTTTAGGTTTGCCATCACCCCTCACATAGTACAGAATCTTGCAAAATCAAGAAGCAAGTTCCTTCTACATAGCGCCCCTGAGCCAAAGACGAATAAAGCAAGGGGTGCCACTTGCGCTCATCTTCAGAAGAAAGCCTTTTTCATCATGGAATTCAACCGACAAATGATAGACGCTGAAGGCTAATTGGCAGACCCAGATGGGCAACCTATCGTGAATATGATTGAAGATTGGATTGTTTCCATCACTACTAGTTTTCCCTATCAACAGGTCCTTCGAGATAGAGAAGGTGAGAGAAGTTTCTACGAAAGAAAGGATAGAATTACATGTGCACTCATGATCGATAAATGACATAGATAAATATACCAACCTCCCACTCCAGAAATTCATTGCTACTTCAAGAAGCATATGAAACGGAGTAGATATAAGGTCGGTTGTTGAGGTAGTTTTGAAGTATAGTAGAAGCATATCTAGAAGCATACCCTAAAAGAAGCCTGAAAGAAGCATATGATCCGAAGTAGAGGTAACCATGCTCGATCAAGTTTCACTACATAAGCTGCGATTGAAAAACGCAGCTTATGTAGCGAAACTTGATCGAGTATGGCTATTTCTACTCCGTCGCATGTGCTTCTTTTGTGTTTCTTCTATGCTTTTAGATATGCTTCCACTATACTTCCAAACTACCTCAACAACCGACCCATTACCAAGCTCGATCAAGTCTCGTAGCACAAGCTACGCTTTAAAATCGCACCTGATGCGATCGAGCTTGATCGACCATGGTTATTTCTACTCCGTCGCATGTGCTTCTTTTGTGTTTCTTCTATGCTTTTAGATATGCTTCCACTATACTTCCAAACTACCTCAACAACCGACCCATTACCAAGCTCGATCAAGTCTCGTAGCACAAGCTACGCTTTAAAATCGCACCTGATGCGATCGAGCTTGATCGAGCATGGTTATTTCTACTCCGTCTCATATGCTTGTTCTATGGTTCAAGATATGCTTCTATCATACTTCCAAAGTATCCAACAACCGAGTTATAGCTCGCCTGTTTGGTCCTTAGGTATTTATGTAAATAATAGATATCGTGCAAGCTAGAAATACTAGAAGGCAGAGATTGGCATTCAAATCTATGATTGCCCGACCCGGCACGGACTGTCTGTGACGTCATTCATCATGCGGCAAGCCGAAGTTCATGATTAAAGGAACCTTTTCTTCTAAGAAACACATCTAAACTATTTCGCTCATCTGATAGGGCAGTTTGGTTATTGAAAATCCTCAAGTCTGCTGGAAATGTGTCTAAGGTATTAACCCGATATGCAAAAAGTGAATTTCAACTAGTGTGGAGTTTAAACAGGGGCCGATTAATTCACATGATCGGGTGATTGACAACAAAATCTCAGTGATGTGAAATATCGGCTTGTGCAAGTTTTTTCACGGGAGATGGCGGGGTAGGGTTACCTCTTAGAGAATGGGTGCTTTGCTCTGGTATATGAGCAAACACGAATTTGAGGTTGATTTGCAACCCTGCTCAGAAGTCACGAAAGTCAGGGATGCCTTGCCTTTTGTCGCTTCTTAAAGAAAAAAAACTAGTTGTTGATTAGGGCAGGTTGTATTGAACGTTTCTAAAAAGACCTAAACTGGGACCAATTTGGCAACACTCGAACTAGTTCGATTTCGAGCTACAAAAACAGATGAGAGATTTCGAGTTCCATCAGTAGTTATACTTTTGGATTTCGAGTTGGCAGTGCTGCCATATTTTATGGCGTCTCTAGTTGAGAAGATTAGTTGGGGGTCAACTTTTTGACCTTAAAATCCAAAGTGGCAAAACTCGACCAAAAATCCAACTCGAAACACGTCAGTAAAAAAACCTGTTTATGAAGGCTGGTAGACAGTGGGGAATATGATATCACTTAAGCAAATTGGCAACCCCAGCACCAGGTCAGATCACTACAAAATCAACAAAGAAGAAGTACTCTGGTTTGTTGTTGAACTTCGTTAGAATTAGCTGAATGTTCAACTGAATGCTCTTGACCAATCACCAGCGTGAATCATCGGCACCGTGTGTTAGCCTACAAATGCCAATAACTATCTTAGTGTATCTAGTGCAAGCTTTCGGCAGGCTGATTTGGCAAAGGGGCAGAATGCGTTGATTTTTTTATGTTAGTTGCGGATTTTCTAATACCGCTACAAGGAATGCAATTCCTTGCAAATAGCGTATGTTCTATCCCCAGCAGGACTCGAACTCGCGCCGTCTGGGGAAGCTCTTACTCTCGGTCCTTAATAACACGTTAGCCCGCGCGGCCATTCTGGCTTGAATTTGTGAGGAAATTTGCATAGATCGTTTATTAATCCCTAGACAGCGTGCAAGCTTCAGTCAGGCTGATTTGGCAAAGGGGGTGGAATGCGCTGAATTTGTGAGGAAAATGTCTCCCTCACAACTATTGAGTGGACACTTAGTGTGGCCAAACATGTGAATCAAGACCTTTTTTTTAAGCTTGTTCTTGAAGCCACAAGTTAGTTTTTGTCCTTATATGAATTGGTGGTCATAAATTTTTGTCCAATCAACAGTTCGCGACGGGCAACACGTTTTTACAATTACACTCCCTCTAGTATTCAATAGATCTGAATGGGAAAATGTCGTCTTCACAACTGTTGAGCGGACAGTTAGGGTTGCCAAACTTATCAATTAGGATCGGCTTAACACATTGCGTCCTTCAAGCCACATTAAGTACAAATTTGACGCATTTGCTTGAGTTATTTTGAGTTTTTGCGACCAAGTGCACGGTGCGAGCTAGCCGTGAGGCTTGTTGACGCTCTCACTCCATGAAAAAGCACAATAAAACCATACAGGGTTGAACAGATAAATTGGCCACTTCTTTTGAACGGGAATTGAACGTTGGACTTTGCACAGGCAATCCAACTGTTCATTTTGGGATCATTTTTTCAACTGTCCACATTTACTTGCCTGAGAGAAAGACCCTTTCACTGATCAACTTCAAGTTTGAGAGCAGTCTCTTCCTTTTGATGAACTAGGACTCCTTCATCTTCTCTGTGAGGATCTGCCTCTTGCACAGCTTGTAAAAGGAGGTATTCAAGTCGTTTTGCATTGCACTAGTGATGGTTAATCTGTATACTCTTTGCCTCTTAGCCAGGATGGTCATCACGGTCCTTGGATTGGCCTTGATGAACTTCCTGAGGCCCATCACAACCTGGGATTGCGTTTTCTGTCTCTTCTTTGCTTGTGAGCCTACCTACTAGTCTTCCTCTCGCCCGTCCAGGCCTTGAAAATCCTCCTGACGGTCCTTAGGAATAGATCAAGAGGTTGGAAATGGCAGGGGCCTCGTGGTCTGCCTGATCAAGTTGGATTATGGTTGTTCTTCTTTCTTGGTCCATGATTGTTTTTGAAGCTTAAAAAAAACGAAACTTTTCTAAAGAATTAACCTCGAATACTAACGGAAACAAAAATTAATTTGGAGCCCTGGAAAGGGATCTTTATTAGCTTTAAGAATCAGTCAATTTATCTGTTCAACCCTGTACTTCAATTGTCCTATGGGGTCTGATCGTGTCTACAGAATGTCAGCTTGAACCAATTCATCTTTATGAACTAATGTCATTGCCACTCTTAGAGAAAATATGAGCTTTTTCCATGATAGTATCTCTTTTTGGCAGCACTACATAAATAGGGATCAGTGAAATAATGTCCTCAAGAGAAATAGTAACATTTTGCCAACAATTGGCACTTTGATCAAGCAATACCAAGAAGATTCTTGCCAGCAAGAAAAGTATTTTGTATACCAGAGTTGCTTTCTTGATCGAGATTGAAATGGAATGGTTGCGCTCTACTTTAGTTTTCTTCAATACTTTGGCACGTGATTTTGCATTTTAGCTCCGAGATTAACGAATAACTTGTGCCTTTTAATCGGGATTTGGAGTGCACACTCAATGTCTGTTTTCATTTTCATTCCAATGAAACTATTAAGTCAAGTAGATTTAAAAGTGATGGTTTTAAAAGAAAGTCGATGTGATGGCTGGCTTCGCTGGCCGGGCGAGGCTCAACCCTCCGACCCTAGCACCAACAATCAAAAAGAAAAAGATACGCCTTTCATTTTAGATTAAAGCACTCACTCAATGAATGAGTCTTTTTTTGCAAAACCTAACACAAAGCAAAATCGCACCTGCTCTGCCTTGGTTTTTTTTCGATATCATAAAGATAACCAGTGCCACCAAATTTTTGGTAAAACTATTGCCCAAAAATGTTAATTTTTGTAATTATTTTCAGAAATGGTGCAACAAAATCGGATTTTTTTGGTACATTTACTAGCCCCTTTGAAACTGACCTTATCTTTTTGACAATTTCGATTTTACCATCTTTTTTCCACATTATTCTGAAGGGAACAAGCTGTCCTGTTATTTGAAATTGTGCCAATTTTGTAATTTTGGACAAAATTGTAGATTTTTGTAATTTCATTCTAAATTATAATTTACAACCAATATCTGGTGGCCCCAGTGATGAATTAAATATTTTTTTGTTGCAATTATAATAAATCATGTCGGCTTGTTTCCTAAAAAATTTCAACGGTAATGCAATTTCCCCACATTTTTTGAAATTTTCCCCATTCATATAATTTTGGACGAAAATTGAAGATTATTGCAAATACACTGTAAAATGTAATTCACAACTATCTGGTGGCCCTGAAGATAACG
The DNA here is from genome assembly GCA_010645155.1 of Tigriopus japonicus. NCBI lineage: Eukaryota > Metazoa > Arthropoda > Copepoda > Harpacticoida > Harpacticidae > Tigriopus > Tigriopus japonicus. The sequence continues at coordinate 5,275,588 of CM021322.1, forward strand.
CTCCTATGGCCCAGGATCAGGGTGGGCATTTGATTTTTGGACATTTTGTCCACCCCTGTCCAAAAGGTGTCCAAAAGTGTCCAAAAATAAGGCTGTCCAAAAATGAGAGTGTCCAAAAGTGTCCAAAAA
>CM021322.1:5275746-5382287 GCA_010645155.1 Tigriopus japonicus
ATGCTCTCGATGTCGAAAAATGCCCACCCTGCCCAGGATGGTTGCAGCAGCTACATCTAAATTTATTTAAGTGGCAAACCTATTCTTACGCCAAGATTCATTTTTATATCAAGTGTTCTTTTCCCACGCTTCTCATAACCTTTATTGCAAAGCCATAAATCATACCTCAAATAGTGATGCCATTCGAACCAGGAGTGCCGCCATTTTTGACTCGAAAGTATATTGCTGTTAAAAAGGGCAGGTTGTATTGAACTTGTTGAAAAGACCTAAACAAGGACCAATTTGGCAACACTCGAACTAGTTCGTATAGGGCAATTGAAGTGTGGCTTTGTTGTGCCTTTTCATGGAGCGAGAGCATCGACATCTGCCACGGCTAGCTCGCACTGTGCATGCACTTGTAAAGAGACAAAATTCATCATTTCTCAAGCAAATGTGCCAAACTTGTAACATAATTTCCTATTTGATGTAGCTAAACTATCATTACATTGCTAGAACAAGTCAATGCAACATATTTTGCACAATTTCTTGAATTATGCCAAGTTTTGTCTCATTGAGACAATTTTGTGCATGCACAGTGCGAATTGGTCGTCACACTTGTTGACGCTCTCGCTCCATGAAAAGGCACAACAAAGCCACACTTCAATAGATTAAGCAAAGTGAGAAAAAGGTTGCTGATTTTGTGCTCCGTAGTGTTGCACCGCCCTTTTCTGGTGATTCTGTTCTTTCCTGTTCTGCGCTCGATCAAATATTTCAAATCGTCAATTGCTCCGCAACAAACGGTTGAGAATGAGATGCGATCGTAGAATTTTAGTGAAGCAATGAGACACCAGAGGCCACGACGGTGGTACGGAGTAAACAAACAGGCCCAGCTGATGTTTACTGAGCTTCCCTAACAGAGGATTTTAAACCAAGCTTGAAAAATTCGCCAATAGATGGCGGGAAGGTTGGACAAGTAAAGAGAAAAGACTTGTGAGCCTAGTGCTTAGTAGAGCTGTGCATCGGATCCGAAAAGTCGGATCCGATCGGATCCGAATCCGATCGGATTCGGATTCGTTCGGATTGACGCAAGAATTTTCGGATTCGGATTCGTTCGGATTTTAGCGCGAATTTTCGGATTCGGATTCGTTCGGATTTGCCAAAACCTGTCAGATTCGGATTCGGATTCGGATTTGCGAAAAAAATTTCGGATCCGACGTAATCCGAAACCAATCCGAATTTTTCATTTTACTTTTTTATTTCAATTCACAATATTTTCATTATGAGACCTTTTTTGTTTGATGATTTAAATGCAATCTCCTGCCTTCAACTCTGAATTTTTTAATGACTCCACAAGGTATTGTAATGTTTCAGATTTTACCAATTAAATGAGAGCATTGAGATCAAATATTTCTATATTAAGAGAATCATAGAAAGGTTTTGTAGTAAAAAAGCATCAAAAAGTTACAAAACGTGTTCAAAGCAAAACCATCCTATTTGAATAAAGTAAAGATTTTGCCAAGTATTCACCCCTGGATTGCAATTAAGTGCGTAAATATCAGCCCACTTGACACCAAACTGATTTAAAGATAAAAATGTTTTCACCCCATTCAATTACGCAGTTTTTTCTGCATTTGACTGTTGATATGATTGTGATTTTTTGAATCAATACCTTTTCATAAACATTTTAACATATTTGGTTCATTTTGGGAAATTCTATTGTGCAAAGAGCATTCATTAATTTGCTCTAATTGTCCTGAAATATTTTGCCAAAAAACAAGAAAATGCTTATTTTTTCCTGGAAAATGCCAAAATGTTAAAAAAAATCAAGGCTAAACGTGGAAATATTAAAAAGATATATTATATTTAAAATAATATGTTTTTGGCACTTCTAGTTGAAAGTGTTATTTCCAATTTAGGCCAAAATAACAAAATAATCAGATTTAAATCGGAATTAGCAAAAAAAAATTTCGGATTTTTTTCGGATTTTCGCCAAATTTTCGGATTTTTTTCGGATTTTCGCCAAATTTTCGGATTTTTTTCGGATTTTCGCCAAATTTTCGGATTTTTTTCGGATTTTGCGCCAAACTTTCGGATTCGGATTCGTTCGGATTGGGCAGAAGATTTTCGGATTCGGATTCGTTCGGATTGGGCAAAAATTTTCGGATTCGGATTCGTTCGGATTGAGTAGCAAATTTTCGGATTCGGATTCGTTCGGATTGAATGGAAGCTCTCGGATTCGGATTCGGATTAAAGAAATCAAGTTCGGATTGGATTTTGGGGACCTTTCGGATCGATGCACAGCTCTAGTGCTTAGTACTTGCCCCTTTTTCACGCCATCTATTGGCAAATTTTTCAAGCTTGGTTTAAAAGTGGTGCCATATTTTATGGTAGATAAGGTCTATTGCTTATTGAAAAGTTTAGTTGTGGTCAGATTTTTTACCCTAAAAAACAAAATGGCAAAACTCTGCCACAAATCCAACTCCAAACACATCAGTAACCTCAAAAGGAACTCTAAAAGCCTCTGGAAAAGTGTCACTCAACCTCGATTACTCCTCCTCCGCGAAATTTAGCGCTCCCTCCCGTTTTCTGTGACTCTCGAAGGATCCGTTATGTTTGACTCGCTTTCAAAGATGGAGTCTGAGCAACGATCGCCGCCGCAGCTTTGACACGGAGAAGCGGTTCACAAACAGAATCGTGTCGAGTGTGGTCCACAAACGAGTGAGAAACGATGGCTTACTACAAGATCGACGACGACGACGACGGCAACTTTTACTCACTACAACGGGAGCAACTACTTCGACAACTCGACAATATGTTCGGGAACAAAATGAGATCAGATTTTGGGACTCGTTTTGGACTAAGTTTATTCTTCTGCTTTTCGTCTTCTTCTTTTTCTTCTTACGTATAATATTTGCATAGTTTTTTAAACGAAATAATAACAAAGCTAAAACAGTCTGTGTAATACAATGCTCGAAATCAGTGATTGAAATTGATTTAAAAGGATGGCGTGTTGGTTGTTTCTTGGTGTTTGTGGTTACTCTTGGTAATCGAAGAGATAATTTCAATAATGATAATGATTCAAAGAATAGCGATAAGAATATTATTGGCTGGAAGAAGGCGGTAATACCAGACAGATAGATAAACAGACAGAGGGAGAGAGACTGAATGGTTGGGTTTCAGAATAACCCCACCCAAAGATTTAGCGTTTCAAACAGACCAACGGAATGAATCATCCCCAAGATGTTCATAATGATGATAATACTAAAGATAGGTGTGAAATTAAAACTTTTGGTTTGCTTCATAGAGGGCGGGTGTGAATTTCTTCGTTGGTTCAAAATTCTGCGACGGCAAATGGCACTTTGAAATTTAATATTCAGATGGTGGTGACTGTTCTTGGTTGGTTTTTGGTATGCACTGTGTCTTGATATATGGTAGAGCTGTTTTGTCTTGATGATTCGAGGACAAACCCGAGGACAAAAGTCTGCTGCTGAATGTGGATGGGCCACTCTAAAAAGTCAATGAATGAGCTGCTCTCACAACACGAACGATTCGCTTGTCGCCATCTTGGATTGGTCCAAACGCGGCGTTCGTCATGAAGAGAGCGAGAAAACAGAGATAAAACAAACTGAATGATCCACCAAAGCAGGGATCCATTGTTGAGAGGCCTAGTTATGACACTGGTGAGGGATACTCATCATATCCTTGACACTACATCATCTTGAAGGAACTGCTATTCATGGCATGGCTGTTGAGGCCCTGGAAAGGCAGCAACTTGCTAGCATCGTGAGATTGAGCAGCTGACACAGCTGCGGCCGAAGCGGCCGACACTGCCGCCATGCCGTACCCGTTGTGAAGTCCATTGTAGCCACCGGCTCCGGCACCGTTGAACATCCCGCTCATGGCACCCCCCATCAGCCCGGCTAGTCCACTCATCTGACCTTGTTGACTTGATTTGTTATTGTTATTGGGAGGCGTATGAGGGGGCGTATCAGCCTGCAGATCACTGGAGCCTCCGGAATGGGCGTTTTGACTGGCAGCAGAGGACATCATTCCACTGAAATCGGGCCGAGACATGCCGAACATATTCGAGTTTCTGAGGGCCGACATGGCGGCGGCTGAGGAGCGACTCATGTCGAAAGAGGAGGCGTGACCCCAATGGCCGAGCTGTTGATGATGGGGTTGTTGGAGCTGCTGCTGCTGCTGTTGCAGTTGAGAAGAAGGAGGAGGGGTTTTACAAACAGCCGTGTCGGCCAGGGACCAAATCTTAGGTTTCGAAGGTGGAATGGGGATTCCGGATTTGCTCTCGTCGTCCTTTATGTGATCATCGGACCGGGTCATCCCGTGAAGGCCAGATATGTCGCGATGGAGATGTCGGTGCATGGGATCGTCATCTGCAAGGGAAAGAAACGGATTCGTGAGTCTCGGTTTCTAATTTGAGTCTGGCTTAAAAGCAAAAAGAGACTAATGGTTGGACAGGAATCCGACCAATCATCAGGCAAGGCCAGGGAAATTGAGCCAATTTCAAGATCCAATTGTCATTTTGTCGGTAGAGTCTAAGACTTGGGGTGAATTGTTTTGTATCTTGAGGCATCATTCCGCGGCTCTTTTCTTTTCAACCACGTGAAAGCGAACCACCGATTCGAAAAAATGGAAATAAATGAAGTCAAGACAAAACCCATAACAACTCTTTGTCACGCATGTCTCCACACTCAGCATCCTCATCACACTCATTCGTGGTGAAGGTAGACACGTTAAACAAAGTGAAAAGATATCCCCTTCCACTCTTCCTTGACTGGAACGATTCAGATCTAGACCCAATCACTCTATTCCGAGTACGTAGACTAGGGAATTGCTCTGTCGATATGTAGGCGAGAGACTTGGAATGAATCGGAGATATTTATCAACAAAGGCTGCCATTTATGTCCTACCCGCTTCCCCGCCTCCATCCTAAAAACGTCTTCCCCTCAATTTTACTCGCCTCTCTATCTCTCTTTCAAACTAACCCATAACCTATTGGTCTCCGAGTTGTTCCGTCTTTCCTCCGGTTCTTCAATGAATTTAGGTGCACACACTGTCGATGTCTTGAAGCACCAAACAAGGGCCATATTTTAAATCGCTCCCAACGAGCTGATTCATTTTATACCTCAACGCGCGGAATTTTAATGCTGTTAGGTAAAGGAGACCCCCCTCCTTAAAGGATCTGAAATATTTCTGGTGGTTTTTCCAGTCATCATTAGTAAAGCGAGGTGAGCTCGGCAAGTATCTGTCTCAAAACGAACCCAAAGCCATTCGTCGTGGTTGAACAGGGAGTGACGATCATCCAGCTCGTCTCAAGAACACCCGATCCGGCCCAATATTTAGTTAGTGGGCTCAGCCGTACAAAAAGTGCTCCGAACTAGGCGAGAACCAGAGAAACGCGAAGATGGATAGGTATGTGATGTAGAGTGGAGATAAAACAATGCTCGGACACATTAGGTGGAATTGAGACTTGGATGGGCACAACCGACGACCAACCATCCATCCATCCAAGCAAGCAAGCAAAGACAAGAAGACGACCCTCGAAGCCACTTGGTTCGTACATCGTTGAGAGCTCACAGAAGGCGATGAATCTTTGAGTATTGGTTAAGCTTTTTCTTGAAGCCGACCATTGCTGCTCTATCCAGATTTGGGGGGCCTTTGGACCTAATGTAATGATTTTAGTGGGTTCGAAAAATTGGCATTGATCCACTCAGAGCGGCTAACTGATCTAAGCTCCAGTCAATCGGCCAATAGATCTTGTCTTATCAGAATGCCAAGTTGTTGACAAGGCCAAGATTGATATTAAGGAGATAGGAAGCATCAAACCATCACGTGGTAATTGTGTGCTTGAACCATTTAAATTGGCGAGAACCTTAAAGGGAGGCCTCCTGATTCTCCGTTGAGAAATGCAGCGTCTACTCACCATGTTTATCATCGTCATTCTTGTCGTCGTCATCAGACACGTCCACATCCTCGTCGTCGAGTTTGTTCTTGGGTTCCCAGGTCATTTTGTTCTCCTTCTTGAGACGACGGCGGGCATTGGCAAACCAGGTGCTCACCTGAGAGAGATAACAAGCCTCATTAGCAAAGCCTTCAGAAATAATTTTATCGGGTACTTGACTGGCTTCTTCAGCCCTCCGTTTTCTTTCCCATTTCTGTGCGTCATTTCTAAAGCGCTTTAACTTAACCAAGAAAATTTGATCGTGGAAAAGTTCCATGAATCTAAATCTTAAATTAGATAACTCTAAGATAATACAACGTTGGTGAATGTTAAATATTGATGTTTGGAGAAAATTAAAACAAGTGTAATGTATCGGTACTTTATTCTAAGAATGCTTTAAAAAAAGTTCCAACTCGTTGAGCCCTTTTTGGGGCCAAAAAGAGTCGTGCACTTGTCGGACGACGGACAAGGTATGTAAATCGTCTCAGAATGGGAAAATTTTATACTCATATTTAGGAGCGCCTTAAATTTCCATTAATGTCTCGCTCGTTTTTATGAATCGCTATGGGTATTTTCCTGGAGTAGAGGTCATGGGCGGACTTGATTGAGCAAATAAAGAGGCGGTCGAGATTTTTATGAGCTAATCGTCCTCTTGGAAGATTTGAGACCGTTCATAACAATCTCATAAGAACCTACCCCCAAAAAATAATGTCCTCACTCACCTGTGTCAGAGTCATCTTGGTTATGATCGCCAGCATGATTTTTTCGCCTTTGGTCGGATAGGGATTCTTTTTATGCTCATTGAGCCAGGCCTTGAGTGTGGCAGTGGATTCCCGGGTAGCGTTTTTTCGCCGAGCTGCCAAATCGTAGCCACCCCCATATCTGCAAAAAGCGAGGATAAACACATCAAGAGATAAGTTCGCAGCATCTTTGAAGATGAGAAAAGGAAATAGGCTCTCGTTAAACTTAGCTAGACTTGAGAACTTGGACAAGTGAGTGTAATAATCACTTTCTAATTGTTCTCTCGAGATCAGGATTCATTCCCAAGTGAAGCATTTCACGTGTTTCTGAACAACAGTGGACAGAGCAAAAAAGATTGGATGTCTGGTTGATTTAAGGCTTGTGGAACTATTCGAGTGACTAGGCTGGTTTACTTAAATTGTTTAGGATTTGGTATGAAAACTCCATTATTCGCGAATTTTCAAGCGATTTGAAGCAACTGAAGGAAATGTTCCTGATTTATATCCTCACATCCCTCTATTTCAAGTGAGAGATAATATTTTGACACTCTTTTCCGTCGGATCATTTCTTTTCCTTGGCCAAATAAGGGTGTTGAAAAAAATGCAAAATTTTTCATTTGTGTGTTGGCAATAAGGGTGTTATGAATATCCTCAAATTGAAATGTAATCACCATGCATTTCCATGACTAAAAACAATGACATTGACGTCGAAAATCATCCGTCAAATGTCTGGTGCCACAAAAGCCTGAGGGGTAATTAAGTCGTCAACAATTTCTTTGCTAATTGGACAGCAAAATTGAAACCATGACACGGCCGTTGGGTAACCAACGAAGTGAATTTGCATTTGAAGTATGAAGGTGCTCACCATGTTAATCCAGTCCAATGTACATTTTAATTAACCCCCCGACAACACGATGCCATGAGAAGTATTTCTGATGTGTTGATAAAATTCTTTCTGTCCAAATTCGGCACGGGTTATTCACATCTGCGAAGTGCAAATTACTCGCCAACATGCATGAATCCTCTGAGCTCAAAGTGAATTTTTCAACGCCATTGGTTTGGCAATCACTCTGTTCTCTAAAATTATATCTAACCACTTTTAACATTATATCAATGTCGAACCATAACGTTCAAGTCCATGGCAATATTTTTGTTCATATGAACGGCTACTCCCTCGGTCTCTACATTTTGCTTCCAACGTGGAATGTGGGTAGATCCCTCGAGGGATTGGCCTAAATGAGGCTTGAAATTGTTTTCTAGTGGGATTGATGTCTTCTTCACTTACCCATATGCGGCTAGGGTGGGGTGATCATACGAATAATAACCAGCAGTAGGGGGTAGTGCCGAGGCCGACCAAGCGGCCATGTCCGCCGCCGTTCCAGTCGCTCCAGGATTACCCTGTAAAACGAGGAAAAGAAATAAAGCAAAAGGTTAATAGAGCAATGATTGGCGTTGGGGAATGATATAAGATTGCCCTCTGTTCTTGTGTTATGGGATTGGAGCCTCTACTCACACACGTGTCAACACCCTTTGCTTTACCGGCAATAAGACAAAAGATGTTTTAAAAGGGGACAAGAACAATAAAGTTTATAATAAAACCGGGTCTATGGTGGGTATTTCAAATTTGGCGCGCTTTTGCTCAGACATGCACGGTCCTGGTTTCGATGCTGGATTTATCTTGAGCCTTTGGGCAAGCAAGAGTATGGGGAGAAAAACTGACTTCGAAACGAAGCTGGTTGGGTAAGACGAAGGAATTTAGATTTTATGACCCCTCCAATAAATCTTATCTTTTCCAAAGCCGGCAGTTGGCTCCACCTATTTTCTTAAAGTGTTATATTTTCAATTTATTTCCCTTTGGATTCGTCCAGCCAACCAGCCAGTCTGTCAGTCAGATGGTCGTCGAAGACTAGTACTCTAGACCACTCCTATCTATCTCCCACTACAAACCAAAGGAGTCATAACGTGGATTGCCCATTGAAGGTTTACAGGCCAAAGATCCAACCAATGCGCTGAAGGTGCGATCTCTCTTCGGGTTTCCCGTCTGTTTCACAGAATCCCCAAAATATCATCATCAACGTCATCATCAATATGACCAAAAAACTCTCCTCTAGCATCAACAATAAGTGTAGCCAAAGAGTGCTCCTTCGACTTCAGTTAGTCTATCAGATCATCGGCGGTGGAAGCCTCAACATTTTTCGTCAATGATCGCTTCCAGCACTTCTTTTTCCAGACCGTCTTGAACGAATGCCACAACTTCTCTTCTGAGTATTGTCGCTCTCTGGTTCGTTCTTACGTTCATTTTGCCGTCATCGAACCTTGCCTAGTCTCGGTTGAGTATCCCACATTCCCCAACCGACCGACCAGTTCAGCCAAGAACTGGAAATGCGACTGGGTTGGCTGAAAAGCGGCGGGTAATTATGGCCTGCTTGAGGCCATGTGGAAAAATTAGATAGATTTTGATAGATGGACGTCCGTGTTTTCAATTGTTCAATTTATCACTGACAACCCAAATGCTAATGAATGCTAATCTTAATCACCATATCGGAGAAAACCGAATTAATCAGGCCAAGAGAAACTGGACTCGGGCGTTCATGGTTTTGACCGATCCCTGAGAACAAGGATTTGCATAAAATAGACCCCTCGGCATCCTCTATCGATCCTCCGTGTATTCATGTATGCCAATGATCGACATCATCATAAAGTACTTCTCGAATCGGTCCATCTCTGGTTCTGGGAAAATTACTCCACATTTAATGATCCTGTATACCTTGAAGCTTGGCGCTTCATCATTCCCAAGAAAAACCCACATACATAAATGCAACAATTTGTTTTGCCAGAGGTCAATCCCATGTTTTGAGTCCAAGTCACGGACCATGACGGACTCGGGATGAAGAGAGTAAGTCAGGGTAATGCAAACAAATAAATATAATGAGCCACTTTCAACTAAGCAACTGCTAGTGCGTGTTAACAAGCCAAAAACATGTGTCGGGAAAAATGTGAGGTCCTTTAATTTTTTCATTCCTTATTGAGAGAGACAGGACTAATAACGACAGCGTTGCATCAATATATCTGATTTCCTATTTGTATTAATGAGTCAATACAGTGCTAGGGGGTTAAAACAACATTATATTTATTTGTATAATTGGACCTAATACATCAACTACGGGAGGCATTTGTTGAAGTCCAGTACACCCAGACCTCGACACAATGCCAGGCCAACTCATATCAATCATTAAATTGAAGAATGTCAGATATTCTAATGGTTTTCCATTTTAGTTGCACTGTTGTACTCAGCTCTAACCACTGTACTATTCAACCGAAAACCATTGCTGTCGTGAGCATTGTTTGGGCCCAAACCAGATAACAAAGCGCCAACTCCAAGATAAGACAGATCCTACGCTCACAACCACCCTCATGTTATGCTTTAGAAGCTCTTGTAGTAGACGGTGGAAAACAAATTACAATATACTTATTGTTTACATTTGCCTTTCTTCAATAACCTTTCATCTCATGTGTTTTCTGTTCTGTCTTGAATGTCAAATATAGACGCGGCAATTCTACCACATTAAAACGCCTGGTTTTTTTAATTTTAGGTGTTTCAAAGTAGTACAATCAGTGTTTGTATAAAAATACGAAGCATTTTGAGGGCCTCTTCCCCATTGACCTTGTTCCTAAAGAAGAGCTTAAAGAGTAAAGTAATGAATTTTCTCCTCCTCATGACTTGATTTGAATGATTCCCCAGAGCTCTTGCTGAGCTCGGGTATCCAACTCAGTGGTGCTTATTGGCACTCAAAGCACCCATGATGAAGGTGGGGTCTGGAGTCTGATTTCCAGAGTTTCTGTACATTTTCCCATAGTTGTCAGTGGTACTCGCCTGACTTTATTGATTTTTGAGTGTTATAGTATGTTGTTGATTCTTCTCCCAACTCATTATCTTCATCATCATCATCAACAATCCAGACCCAAAATCAACAAAACGCAGTGGAATCAGAAGCCAAGCTCAGGGAGATCATCGCTGAGGAAGCCACAACATTTTTCAATGTTCTCATAACACTGTTGGCACTTTTAAATGGTGTGATGATTGAAAAGGCGAGCGTCTTTCGATGAAGGAGGAGGGTGAAGAGCATGGGAATGATTCAATATCGTGCCGGGCACTTCAACGTAGCTCATTGAACTGTACATCAAGACCCCCCTCGGAATATAGTATAAACTTCAGACTGGAATCAAGATAAGACTCGGCAATAATCCTATCACCGAGCATTAACTTTATTCATTCTTTTAGTTAAGGTAACCCGCCTCCTGGTTTTTCATTCATTTGCCAACTCACACCCGCTCAGGAGACCTTTGAAGTGTGTGAGAGATCACGTTTTCCAACACTGGTTTAGGAGATAGATTTGGTCCATAATTCCAGCCTTCGTCTGGTCCGTCCCATTCAACCACTATCATTTACCCCGACCATGAAACCACTTTACGAGCAAGCTATCATTTGGAGGCGGTCACGCGTCCCGCCCTCTCTGTCTTAACGACGCCCGCCCCTCAGAACTAATGTACATACAAGAGGGCTGACTCCGAGGACCCCAGTTCATTCATGAAACAAAAATCGATGCTACCATAATTGGCTTCACTGATTTGAGGGTTTGTGGGGGTTGGAAGGTGGTTAAAATCGCGACCCTCTCGAATGTCCCTTCATGGTTTATGTTGATTTTGAATATTGGTAGTGCACGAATGATCACTTCAAACTTGAGAAGGTTACTTTGCTAAGCAGGTTTCTTCACCTGTCATCTACATAATGGGGATCATTTCACATTCGATCTTATCAATCACCGCCTCCAAGCACGAAGGCAACCAACCAACCAGTAGTTATTGTGTGTGCTCACAAGTCAAAAAAGCAGATCCCTGTTCGGTAGCAAGTGGTGGCGGGGGCTTGGATGATGGGAGATATTTCAAGTATTTTAATGCAAAGTAAACATTTTTTCATGAAAACCGTGAGATATCTCATCAGGATATTGTGCTTGTCCACAGGCCTGGAGTGCAAGTTTGGCAGGGGGTGGGATAGACCATGGATCGTCAGTGTACAGTTCATGTGGATCCCTCGGCAGGGGATCGTCTCTCCTTTTGCCTTCTCTCTCCTCTTACTCGGTGATCCCTTATAAACCTACAGTACTACTAACCCTCCCCCGATCGATTTCAAGGCAGTGCGCTCTGCGGATACCTTACTACATACAGTATATACCGTATGTATCAGAAACGCTATGCAATACGGGGTACGGATGGGTATGAGCTTGCACAGTTGTTGGTTTTAAGCCATGGGAGAATTATGGACCCGGCCAAGGTTAAGAGTGTCAAACGACTTCAGAGGTCGTAAGTTAGACAAACTGACTCGAAAAACTGTCTCCAACGAGACGAGAGCAATTGGCCAGCTAAGTATTGCATACGATCTATCTACGCAGAAAGGGGTTGACATGTGAATATGTTAACTTTGCTCAAAGCTCTGGAATGCAACAACAACATGATCTTGGCGGGACGTGGGACGTTTTATTCTGGACGTACCACAAAATGAATTCCAGCAAAAACGCCACCCCCAGAGAATTGTCGTAGTCGTTTGGATTTTAAGAGCTGTGCGTAAGGTGAAACTCTGGGATCAAAAGCCCCCTTGGGAGGCATGAATGACCGTTATACATACTGGACGACCGGATTGACTTCATGCCCTTGCATAAGCCGAAACCAGACATGACTTGACCAAGTTTTGCATGTTTTAGTGAGCACTTGAACACAATTCACAAAGTCTAACACGAAGACAACCTTTCAAGATAAATGAGTCCTAAGATGGAAATTACCGAGCTCCGCCAAGTCGGTCTTCGTCCTCAATTGACCAAAAGCACCCAAGTACATAATTAGGTTGTGCGTATTATGCAAAAATGAATGACCCAGTTCACACTCGAACAAGTGTCACCTGAACTGACCTTAAAATTATCCAAGGAGGAGGCCGAGGTCGGAGGCATTAGGAAGCTATCCATTGGAAGGGACGCTAAAAGGTGCTGCTGTTTCGAAGGTGAAAGTAAGGCGAAATCCGAAGGCAAAACTGGAGCTGGACTTGTGGCATGAGCAAAAGACGAATGGAGCACCTCAGAGGGTGTCAGAAGCATGATGCTGTTCTGTCACTCTCTGTCGAGATTCACTTCAAACTGAGAAACCAACACGGTTAAAAAATCGTGTCCGAACCGATTGACCACTTCAACGAGTTTGCTTTGGTCGCATTACACGAGTCGAACAAGCCCGATCGAGTTAAGAGCCGCACACAGTAGTCGTCGTAGTAGTTGTTGTCGTATCTCTGAGATCAGCTTGCTTGCATGCAATTTGAATCTCCGTGGTACACAGCCAAGGAATCGAGGAAAGCGGCGAACGACAAGCAAAGCAAAGTGAGTAAGAGAGAGAGAAAGAGAGAAAGACACGCAGAGAAAGAGAGCTCTCGGGGTGGTGTGGTTCCAAGGGTAGTTTGTTGTTGGCAGTACGAGAATTGGGGTGAACGGGGAGATCCGACGAGATCTGTTCCGAGGATTGGGGCGTCGAGATGAAGACGCTGACGACGGAGGCGGCGAGAAGCCCGACCATCAAGTGGCTACAGTGGAAGTGAAGTAGTAGTTGGACAACTTCACCCCAAGCCCTGGGGCAATGTCTATCGTCTGGCAAATGGCGACCGCCCCAACTCCTGGACGTGTGGAGGAATGATCGTGGGAGCAGGGATGACGCCAATTGCTGGCAATTGATTGTTTTTCCTGGGCAAATAATTTGTGTAGCCACCACGGCTGGATCTACTCTTGGTGTTCCCGATCGGGGAGCGACGTGGATTGCTCTTTCTACACTCTGTGCATACATTCAGCGGAATATCGAACGTCGTTCGAACACCAATGATCATCATGAGGATCGTGTGCGGAATGCTCGTCACAGACAAGGATATCTATTTCACCACGGGAAGCTAGGGTTGACTTGAAAGACCACAACAATGGATCGGGGATAGAGATAATCATGGGTGTTATTGGGTAATTTGGTCGCTCAACCATTCCAGAGAGGTAAACGGCATTGGATGGACAATGCTCTAAGTTCCATCTCTGTCGCGAGATCAAGTGAAAACAGACCCCAAAGTTCTTACCTGGTTGTCCTTCCAATTTCCCGGATAAGACAAATACCAGACGACATCGCCGTCATTGTAAACTGATCAAAGCCATCTAATGGGTTCTCGTCGGGTTCGCCAGATTATCACCTCGGAATGTCTTTCTGGTGTAAGCCAATCTGTCCAGAACGTCACCGAAAGCACTCACTGCCTGAGCAAATGGACAAAATCGATAGATATGCCCAGGAGAAAGAAAGAGTTCTATGTATTCCGAGACGGAAATGTGTCAGAGAGAAAACCATCCATCTCTGACCATGAAACCTCCCCTCATTTGTCAGTCCTGTAGAATTAAGCAAATACAAGAGACAAACTCATTTATGCGTCCCTTCATTGAGCTCATGTACTGTAGTAGTAGTACTCTTTCTGGGTATGGTACTTGTGGCCATGGGTTTGTCTCGAGGCGAGGATGATCCCCGGGTGACGACAGCTCGGGATGGATCATTAAGAAGTCGTCCTCTTTTTACGTTGTTCAAGTGGTGGTCACTGAGAATTGTGCCGTAAGAATCGACATAATCGGAGGACCAGTCTCCGACAGTCTGCAATTACGTGCAAATGTTCTGGAGGGGATGGATGGATGGTTGCTTGGTTGGTTGTTGAACCAGAGGTGAATTGGCCGACCCTTGGAAAATCTCGTTGTGTTTGAACAGAAGTGATTAAATGACACTGGTAATGACACCTTGGAAAACCACTGTTTTTCAATCAAGAAGACAAACGGACCCGGCCCAATTTCCGTCATAGATCCTGGCTCTGCCCTAACTTACGCAGAGTACATACTGTACATTCGCTGGCTTGGCTCATAAGAACGTCGTGTTGTAGTACGTACCGAGCAAGGTAGTTCTGCTCGCATTTGGGGCATGAGAAGAGTAATTTACTATAATATTAGAGCGAAACCGCAAGGAAAAACTTGAGGAAGATTTACAACGACCCAAACACCGTATCATTACTGAGACTTTGAAAAATCAGCATGAGCCAAACATCAAAAACACATTTCTCCTTTGTCCAATTTTGGATTCAGGCTTTGGGGGTTTGTGAAGAAATCTGGCGTGTTTGCTTGTTCGGGCCAAATTTGGGTGACTGGAATCGTCATTGATGACCATTGATTTGTCACCACAGAGTTCGTGCAAAGGGCCATGAAACATGGTTCTTTTGGACTGATTTCCGAGAAGGAAAAAAGATCGTGATCAGGTGAACAAACGCTCCCCAAATATAGAACCTTGACTACGGGTCCCTGCACAGTCACTGAATGACAATGAGGTCCCAACAAAGGCGTTCTAAAGCCATTGGATCAGAATTCTTGTGGCTTTCAATATCGGTGGGCAAAAATCTCAATGACAATGGTCCAGAATGCTAACAATCCATTGTCAAGAGCAATCCGTCTGCCTCTCTTCGAAACCAAGAAGGGTGGTGAAGAGACCTACGAGATGATTTGGGTGACTCTGGTGCATGTTTTCTCAACACCCTTCTGCTATTGGCGCTCTCTAAAAGTCAATCGAAGGCAATTTTCTTGTCTTCGCGGGAGAATTATTATTTCTAATCATGTCTTGACAGACTCGACTCTGATCATAATCCCGAGTATTTCGCCAATCCAAGCCAATTGATCTTCAGGCAGTTCACACGCCAACGAAGTCGTGAAAACAGAGACTCCTGGACGAACAAATCCAGGTTCGTATGGATCCAGCTCGATTCGAACGGGAAACGTTCCGATTTCAGAGCAGATAGAACTCATCCCATACCTTGTCGAATAACCTGGCTTGAGAAATGACTGCTTTTCTCTGGCCATCCACTCGAACTTTACTACAGATATTTCTCGGTTGAAAAACGCCCAAAGATTATTGAGGTGTCTGGAGTCTTTCAGAGCTTCATTTATCTCGTTCACACTGCTAAGCCGGCTTAACTGGCACTCCAACGAGGCCAGGAAAGTGCTCGATCCCACATCTACGACTTCTGATGTAGCCTTGGTCTCGATCATTCCTTCAATCTTATTCAGTGCTACACATTCAGGGATCAGGATTGTCTCATTATTCCTATCATAATTTTCTTCATGTTGGCGGTCCTGTACGTTTGGATGGAGGTTACTCTTTCTGGCCTTAATCAGTATTTCATTCATCTCTCACTAAAGTGGCAGAAAAAAAGTCGCGCGTCATCCCGATTTCCAGTGGGATCCGAGCTGAGTCATGAAGATGTGAGAAGATCTTGGTCTTGATTTCTATTTCATGGCTTCTCTCTTGGCTGGCTGACAATCTCGGGGTCTAACTGGCTGACAGTCTGACCACCTAGGTGCTTTAGAATTCCTAATGAATTTGATTTGTGCATGACTGACACAAATGGAAATGAGCTTGAACTCGATCATTTCTACGCGCCAAGTACTTTTTCTTCTTCTTGCCTTTGAATATGGAGACGACCACAATTCACGATAACTATGTTTAGTCACATTAAAGCGACAACGACCTTAATGGCTTAGGAATAGAGGGCCTGGGAGAACGACCACGGGTTCATTCAAATCAGCCTCAAAGGATTGAGTACAAGGAGAAAAAGAGATAAATAAGGTGTTTTTTGACCTCAAAAACAGACATTGTTGTTAACTACGCCATTGAATGCTTTGACAGTTCGGCTCAGAGCTCAAATGATCCCTCACCTTGCTCACAATGGAAGAGCATCCTCCTCAGTCTGCCTTCATCTCGTTTCAATTCGACTTTTTTCATACAATCCTACTCTGTCGAGTTGGTGGTCAACTTGTGAGGTCTTATTCACTCTCTCTCACTCGTTGTGTGTGTTACTGTGTATCCAGCTCAAATTGCTTGGCTCGCCTGGCTTTTGAGGGGTTTTGATCTTGAACGTGAAATGTCGCTTTTTGGGCTGATGGATTCAGTAAAGGCCACGGAATGAATCGACTTGGGAGATAAATAGCTTAAAGAGAGATTCTACACGCCTTTTCAAAACCTGACAAAGTGGGCAAAAGATGTCAATGCGATCTGGACAATTGGTAAAGCTGCAGTAGTTGTAGTAGTATGAGGACCACAGGGCTTAGTACTTAACACTGGTGAGATGACTTGAGGTTTGGTCATGGTGTGTGTCCATTCAAGTTAAGGGGGGAGTAGCGATGCATTGGCAAGCATGTCCAGAAAGGTTTAGTGGTTGTCTCACCATTACGTACATTCAATACTACACGTGCTTAAATGCATTTCCAATCTGCCTGGTCTGTTTGGACAGACATTTGCCACAGCCATTAACGACATGTCAATGAGATAAACAGGGGTTTTGCAACTTCAATGGTTCCTAGCATCACCCCAAAGGTTGAGCCAATCCCTTTTACATTGGTCCCCCTTTCTTTCCTTTACAAACGAGAGCTCAACAAGATCCAAACAAGACTTGAAGTTGGAACATCTTTCTTTCTTTCTTGTCTTATTTACTTTGATCTAGTTTAACCTTTTCTCACATGTATCATCATGGCTGAAAGAAACAAAAAAAACTGTTTCAGACACAAAACTGGAGAGGGAAAGATAAGAGGTTGGTGCTTGATGATCATTATCTTTGTCCGTATCACATTGTGCGAGTAGACCTAGTGTTCTGTTTCTGGCACAGTTGGCATTTCATTGTTCAAAAATTGACTTAGAGAGGTGTAGAAGTAAATTTTATATGCATCCCAATGCAAAGGTGTAAAAAAGGTCGAAAACAGTTTCTACTCTAATGAAACGCACTCTAAAACTTAATGGGAACATGCCTGATATTTCATCGTTTTTGCTTCAACCTTCAACCTTATTGCGAACAAAAGTGTCCTAACACATGTGAATTGCGTGTAGAATCCGATCATTTGTTTTCGTTAAGAGCCTAAATTAGAACTAGATTGGATGGGGCATTTGGGATTGAGTAGACCTGATGATTTCCCCAAAGCATTAAGGATTTAAGTGAAATATCGAGTAAGACAGAGTGATTATTTTTGTTCTCGGTCTCCCAAAGTTTTGAGTTTCAAGTCATGATCCATTTATCAATAAAGTGTCAAACAAAGATTTTGAACACTTTAATTGCGGTCTCAGCCCTTTTGGGAATAGCCAGAGCTCTTGATGATTCAGTTTTGGTTTGGAAGAAAAATTTGCTTTAAGATTTAATGGAGAGCTCACTCACTCACTCAATTGTCGAGGGGGAACTAATCCCCATGGATTAAGCCAATAATTGGCTTTAAAAGGGTCTGGTTTGGGCGAGATTGAGAGCTCTTTAACTCAAGTATTGTACCGAGTCTGGCTAAGACGAAGAAAACATTTCTTTCAAGATAGAGAATCAAAGCTGCCAGAAACGATATCACCGTTCCAGATGTCCCCTGTCCATGTCCTGGGCGGGAATTGGAGTTCCTTCACAGACGTATCAGTTGAGCTGTTGATTCATCCATCATGGGAATGTTTAGACAACACATCAGTTAATTAATGCCGGTCAAATACCCCATTCACCAGGGGTCAAAGCTTGGTTAGTGCTGATGTTCATACTCGTTCTCTTTACCCTCGTTATCGTCATCTGTGACAACAGGAGTAAACGAGAGGAAAACCCAGAATCAACATCGCATCGTCCACCTTGCTTATCGTCGGTGTGGCAAGGACTTTCAATCGTTAGTGAGTTCACTCTTGGCACGTGGTCAACCAACTTGGGGTGAGGAAGGTGCGCTACATAGCTAGTTCAATGATGATGGCAGCATCAGTTTCACATTCCGAAGTGAACTGACCGGAAAAGGCGACACCAGAATCAAGAAGTGTGTGAGTGTGCCATTCCATTGGGAAGTGATGCTGGGAAACACCGGAAAATGCGAGCGTCTTGAGCTCACCAAGACAAAACGACCGTTGCCTCTTTCCATTCAATGACTTTGACTGGACAGCATGTAGAGCTGTAGAGCTACGTATGTACTGGATAAGTATCATCATAATGTGTGCTCGCCCTGGCTGGACAGGGGGTCGTCACTTCTCTATTTACAGATGAAGCCGAAGAGAAAACTTAAATTTGACACTTCCAGAAAGAATGACGACAGATGAGGTAGCGGGAAGATGAACAGCCCTGATTTACTGTTGCATTTCGTTCCCAATTTGGTTGAAGTTTGCTTTGTTAAGACAACATTAGAGCCAGTCCCACTGTGCGGCGTGCCACTGAGACGACTTCCGTCCATTCAACTTGGAAACGGGCGAGAATAGAAAGAGAGAAGGAAAAAACGAAGCCTCATAAACCTTATTTCTTTCGCTCAAGGGAAGTGAAGGAACCGACAAAACGGACGAGTCTTACTCTTTAACACCAAGACGCATTCCTCTGACAGCCAGTCAGTCGTCTTTTATGACTGTGTGCGAACATTTTTTTCATTCCAATTCAATGGCATACCCACCATTACAAAGGGTATTTGTTATGATATGTACGCGGTACTCGTATATTGACAGTCATGCCATGGTTATGGTATAATGGTTCAATTTGGATCACTAAAAGCTTTTGGCAATCAAGCAAGATTATTCCTCCTCAGTCTTCAATCCTAGGAGCTTAAACCGCACTCTGATGAAGAGAGAACCCCAAATGTTGCCCCTCGAACTTTCTCCCACAAGCAGTACTCAGGAATATGTAATGTGTACGTGCAGGCAGAGAGTTGGTAGTTGGTACACTACATCCTACATTGGATAAATCCGTGGTGAATGTACGTACGTTCTGATGGAATGCCAGGAAAGGAGGTTATAACACTAATGGTTCGACATAAGTGTTCACACCAGGAGAGAATTACTCCATTGCCTTGAACTCGATTTTTTTCGGGGGAACAAGTGTCGGCTCCAAGATTGAAAGCAAGAGAAGAGGAGGAGTAACACTAGTAACGTTCAGATGTCAGGAAGAAGGACAAGGCACCACATGCATTCAAGCCCTTGTTTCAACATTCAAAACCTTGGTCACCCTTTTTCCTTTCCCTTTTCCCAGTTCCAAGCCCATGTGGAAACAGGCTACAGTACTTGGGGAGTAGTATTTCCTATTCTAGGGACATCATTGCTAACTGAATTCAGCCAACGAGAGAGTGAGTGAGTGAGGCTACTGAGGGAAGTCGACGGGAGGTTGGCGACTAAATTCTGAACCCCTCCCCCTATCTATGTCGTTAATCAATTCTGGCGACAATTTCTAGCCTCGCAGGTGGTGGTGAAACAGGGGAAAGAGAACGAGGTGGTGGTTGATGTTGTTATTTCTGGCCTCGTTGGACAAGGTATGTAGCGAACAAATCTGGAGAAACCCGTGGACCGACCGAGTCCAGATGAGAAAGCTCGTGCCCAAGTCCTTCATCCCTGTGGATGATGATCTTGATGACTGTTGGTTGTTTTGTCCTGACACAAATTTCTTGTCAACAAGCGATGGAGATCCATTCGAGACAGTCTGGATGGAGAGGACATACAAGACAGAGGGCAATCACCCTGATGCTGATCTCTACCTCCAAGACGAAAGGTTATAGAACTTACAGTTGGAGCTCCTAAGTCAACTTGCTCTCATCCTTATAATATCGTTCCTTCACTGGCTGTCTCAAATGAATATCGAATACTCTAGTACTTGGTACTTGATTCAAGTGTTCTTGGGAGCTTTGAGAAAAAGTTAAGTGGACCTTAGAAGGTGAATGGTGGGAATTCTGGAAGACAATCAAAAGCCGATCATTGAATCGTTCATGGTGGGGGGTACGAAGAGAGAGAATAAAACCACCCGAGTTCACGATCGATTTGATCAATGATACACTTCAGCTTAAAGGAATTTCAAGCTGAATGGGATTTTTGTTTCTCCAATCTTAGCACAATTGCGAAATGAGTTTGCATAAACTCGATTCATGTGGCCTTTTTCCTTCGGAATGTTCTTTCCCCGGAAAATCTCGTCGCTTGAAATAACAGAAAATATGCCATGAAAGCCGACGACGATGTTTATGATTGAAGTAGACAGGAGAAGCAAAATGGTTGAGGTTAGATCGTCTTCATACCCACAACCACGTCATCAGAGCAATAATTTGATGTGTTTTTCAATCATCTTGTCGAAAGCAATGTGACGTTTCTCACAAGTCATGGCTTGACTGCTTGGATTCATTCGTTCGTTCATTGGAGGGTAAGTACATACCCCGATGATCAGTTAATGGTGGATCAAACGTCTAATGGCCCACTCCAGCGTCGTCTAACTGGCAACTTCTTGGAGACAAACCTCAATTAGAGAAGTCACAATCATTCAGCCAGATTCCGACCCAGTCATTGAAAATTGGACTTGCATGCAATGTCATTCATCCTTGAGAATGAATGGCCGATTGAGAAGCCTCTGACGAAGAGAACGGCGAGACAGACAAGCACAAGCACTAACTAGTACTGGTACATACGTATACTACGTACACCATAGCCAAGGTACGTGGAATGAAATAGTAAGTAGTACTAGTGCGTGGTATGGTTGGTTTAGGACTAATAGGCTTTTTGGGATTGGAGGCCACTAAGTGGGCTCTGACGAATGCAATGCGCTGTCATGTCTCTCAAGTCATATAATTTAATTCCTTCCTTAAAATCCCGTGACAGGCCACTCGACAACGAGAGAGCAAGAAAGAAAGAGAAGAGAAAAAATGAATAAAAAAAACCTCCTGATGATCAAATTTAAAGAACCGCAGGCCTGGCATGTAGTAAGTGAAAGTGACGTTTGACATTCATTCATTCGTTCATTCAGCCGTACGCTCAATGCTGCCAACCAAGCAAGGAAATGGAAAGAAGATGAGGATGCTTACCTGAAAAATAGAACAAGTCAATGAGAGACCAAGGGAACGAAAACGAAAATCGGGAACGAGAGTCCTTGTTTGGGAGTGTAGTGGGTCTAACAAGATCGGAGATTTCGGGATTAGATGGATCTTTTTCCACTCTCACGTACTTGTGAGCATCCCAATCCGAGGGATGAACATTGAGCAGCAACTAACTCCATTCCATAACCCAAGGGGGATGGAATGGATTCATGAGTGAGTCAATATTACTCACAGGGGTGCTCTGCTTTTCTTGGCTGACTCTTCTGAGAGGGTGAGTTTTGTTTAGCTTTAGTCGGACCGAACAAAACGAGGAAACTGGAAAACCGAGCGAGGATGCACGAAAGGAGCCAATTTTTCAAAGGAGCTCTCTAGTATTGAACGTACTACATTCTTTAATTCATACTGACTAATTGCTGGGTGAATGGTTGGTTGGCTATTGATCAATGTCCAATGACCGTTGAGGACATCGATGTCAAATTTGATGACCTTCTCATGCATTCGCACGAATGTATGTGAAATTGTGAATGTGACAACTCGGATCTCGTGGTGGTAAAGGTTGTAATTTATTCATGGAATTTCCCCCACTTTCTTATGCACAAATTCGATCCCACGGTCTTGAAGAGTGATTTCTTTCCTTTTGAACCGAAATAAAAGCGATTCCATTGGAAATTGTACCAACAAACTCAGCGTGATTCTCCAAACACCACTCGGTCAGGGGTAGAAAAACCAGGATCATCCAATGACCACCTAGTCAGAACCAACGAGGAAGAGGGGAGAAATACTCGGAATAGTTTCTCGCTCATTCTTCCTTTGCCACAATTTCTTTTTTGCGGGCCCTTAAAACACAGCGAGTTTTGTCAACAAATCCGAATCTGGTTTTCGGAAGACCTCGAGGCGGAACGCGAGGAAACATGAAATTTTCGGTGTATTTTGACAAGCAATTCATCACAATGAGCAATTAGTGCCGAGGCATAGTTGAATGCATAAGAAGTGCCTTGCATGTACAGTATATGTACATGTATGTATGTGGTGGTTCAAGTGCCATGGAAAACATTTTCTCCTTACAGTTTTTACCTATGAGATATGATTCGTGGTGGGTCTTAATTTGTTTTGACAGTTGTCCACCAAAGTGGCTCCTCGAAAGTCAATTTCGAATCTTTAGGGTAGGTAAAGTATTTCTCAATGGCCTGAAAACCGCAGCACAAAGGCACAATACCGAAATTGCCGAATCTCTCCAGATCTCTGAAAGAAGCCGAAACGAACTCGGCCAGTCCTAAGGAGTCCTAAGGATCAAGACATAATTGTCCGGAGGGCGCAGAACAAACGAACGGGAAAAAAAGATCGAGCTCCCCTCTCCCTCACTCTTCATGTCCTCAAGCTCGTTCTCCATTCAAGGCACTTCTCCACACTATGGAGGTCAGACGTAATTCAACATCGTTAACAATCAACACCGTGGTCATAATTGCCTCAATTTAGTCCGCCTATAAAAGCCATGAAATACGTCCCGGCCAGATCGGTCTGCCAGCCAATTTGCATTGCTTCGTTCGTTCGCATCGGTAAAATCGAACCTTGGATGAAAGGTGAGTCCCTCTCATCATCCTCATCATCATGGACCTCGGCGTTGGCGGTGGTAAAAAATGTTGAAAAGAGACAATGAGGTCGACTGACTGACTGGCTGACTGACGATTGGCTTTGGATTCAAGCCGCTTTCAATGATCCAATTCGACCCCACGCAATCGTAAGCGGCGTGTCTGTCTTGCCTTGACTTTGAAGGTGCAAAACGAGGAAAGAAACGCCCTCAAGATACCAAATTACAGAGCATCTTTTTATGACGTTACCGTCCCCTCACAATCGTGGATTGGGTAGCATTCTTCACAGCCACGGCTTCTTGGCCTTCTCGAAGACTCAAGTACCTATAAAGGTCCGAGATGACGAGTAAGAACGATTTATCTCCTGCCTTTGCTTTGTTGGGAAGTCATACTCCTCTCTCTCTCTTTTCCCGGAGTCTCGCACAAAGTGGCGCTCCTCAAATTATTTTTGTGACAAAGGTTTTTCCCTCGATTTTTGCCAAATCACGTCACGTTCGAAACTCATTTCTTATTGGTAGAAAACAGATAACAGGAGAGGGGCCATGAGAGAGAGAGAGAGAGAGAAGGGGGGCCAAAAAAGTGATATCATGGGAGCATTCTGAGGCTTGAGACTGACAAAGAGAGCTACGACTAATGTGAGTGGCTGGCTTGAAGGTAGGGCCAACGAAAACGACGACTACAATAGAATTGTACGTCCACAATATGGACCTAGTGCGATCCACACCTGAAAGAAGGTGAAGAGCTCTCGTCTTTTTTTCTTTTTCTAAGGCTTGATATTATGGCCGGCAGTCATGATGGGATGGCCTATCATTAATAAAGAAAACTAGAGAATGGGCTTTGTCCATGAAGTATAAGGGAGGAGCTTCGGTGTGTAACAGAAATATTCTGCCAATTCAACATCCGGATGATCTCTGTGAGTTGTGGACCGACATTCAGCATCCAGAGTCCAGAGTTCAATTGCAGTTAGTCGCTTGGGTTTGTCTTTGTCGAAAGTGAAATCTATATATCCCGGAGAGATAATCCGAACAAACTAATCTCTGATATTTATCAATCTGGCTCGTCGCCTCGTCTCAACACAACAAATACGATATGTGGCAGGCAAAACATGTTTAGCACCTTGGTTGCCTCAGTCCACAGTCAGTCTAGTCTGTCTTTTCGACTCTTTGGAAGTGGCTCTAGATGTTGTACGGCAGTGAATAGATGGAGGCAGAAGTCATCCGGGAGAGCCTCCAAAGAATGAATTGAACGGTTTGGAACCCCCTGCTGTGAAATGGGGAGGGTAGGAACGTATTTAGATGTCCAGAGTCGATAGTGGCATTAGTGGTACGTGCTCCTTCCTGGACCGTCTTGTATGTGCTAACCATCGATGTTCCTTCTCTCGGACACTTAGAGCCATCATGTTGGATAATGACCGCATGGTCCAAGTCTCGAATTGGTTACCATCGGGGGTTTCCGCACTTCAAATGTGAAGTCTAACCAATTGTTCGATTTTCTATGGTTTGGGGACCTGAAATCTCGTATTCACTTTCAAGCTAGTCTCTCTTTTTTATGGTTCATGGTCGTTGGCCGACTTGGATGTCGTGATCAAATTGTCATGACGAAATAAATTCAAAGCCAGCGAGTGTGTTTGAGAGCACACTGAGATGACTCTTGGTTCATTCGCTAGACTCATTTTGGAGTTTTAAGTGGAGACAGTTGTCAACGCCAAGACAATTTATTTCATGTCTCATTTTCCATGCTTGCTTGAGATTGAGGATGGAAGAATCATCGAATTTCCTTCTCCCACTTGTTCCCCACGAGCTGTTTGCAATGAATGACACTTGTGAAGCTTAGAGAAGTTCTGGGAAGGTGCTCTTTTCTTCAGCATCTTAAATGGACAGACAATCTGGTCTTCAAAGGATTCGTTTACTTCATGTTTGGCAATCAACCTTCTCATTAAAGTCATGATTCATGATTGTGGACCCTAATAGCACTTACGTTTTGCTGGAGGAGTTCACGACGACCACGACTCGAATAAAGCCGAATTATATATTCAAGCCCTCTTTCAAACAGGTTTGTGTTATCAATCTCCTTTATCGGAATTGATAGTCGAACTAAACTCTACCATAATGACAACGAGAACACTAACATCAGTCGTATCAGCATCGACATTGTTAGAGACGAAGGCCGTGCAGGTACGTACATTCATTCGTACATCTATCGAACAAACAACTGCGTGTTTCAGCCATTACATCTAATTGATACGAGTTGAGATTCGCCAGACAAATCTCCTATTTCAATTTCAGGGCCTAAAATTGAATGCTTCGCTAACGAGGGCATTGCAATGAAAGGTGCAGAAACACGTTTTCAAGATGATCTCAAACATTCGATTTCACTCGATGGATGTATACCGGTAGATCTAAGCACTATAACGCTATAACATTACACCTAAAGGTGGCAAAGGAAATCAGAAACACAGGAAAAGCCAACCTCCCCTTATATATTAGAAAAATGATATTCATCCCTACAGAGACAAGACGAACCGGTCATTGGGGCTGGAGCCAAAGTCGCTTGAAATTAGCAGATGGCACTTCTGTCATGATCCAACCGCTCAGAACCAAAGTGCTCTCTCTCTCTCTCTCTCCCTCACTCTTCCTTCCACTCATGCCAGAGAGAGAAGCCATATTTGATTCACCAGTGCTGTTACACGACTTTGTCGAGGGGAGGAGTTTTGGGATGATAACCTAGGGATCGTTCTCTCTCAGGGTGCTTGAGTGCGACGAGTCTGGGCTTGTTTATGAACAGTCTGTTGTGCTGTGAGTACAGCCACTACTACTCTAATACCTCTTACAAGTTGCAGGAGAAAATCAGTTCCACTCTCTTCCATCATTGCATGTGTAGAGGCTTCCATTGTACGTATGTACTCGTGAGCGTAGCACGACCACTACTTCTAAGTCTACGTACAGTACACACATACACACACACATTCTGGCAGAGGATTCGTTCCGAGATGCGATCTGTCCAATGATAAGCCGAGATGAGCATAGGACGTCGTGTCTGTGGTGCTGTATATTCATAGGAGATCCTCCTGTCCGGCAGAGATTGCCTGTGTTTGGATTGAACACGATCAGACAGAGCCGGGTATCAACAACAAAAACCTACAATAACACCCCGGAGTGTGAGGAGCCCATTGGAGACACTATTTTTGTGGAGAATCTGTCAATAAATTACACATCCCACAATAGAAAAGGATGGAGCAAAACGAAGGATTTCAGGCGTTCTGAAACATTCAGAGAGAAGACTCGAAACTAAGTTTGGAGGGTGAAAACGAAGAGCACTATTGAGCATATGAACGAGGAAAGAAGAGGGGATCGATTAGTTCCAAACAGGGACCAGTCTCTTTTTTGCGGGCAAAAATGTGCTTAATCCATTAGGAAGTGCTACAGAATGATGGGGCTGAACCTCCAACACCACAACAACTACCACTCTGAACCAAGCTATAGCAGGTCTCACACCCCAACCATGAGAGGGTGTTTAACTGTTTATCCCTTCATTGTTTGCATGTTCGGAGAGTCCTTCTCCGTCGACAATACGAGCACTTTAAGAGGGTTGCAACACATGAGCATTTTGTTGGGAGTGCGGGCGTTAAGGCACCTCAAAATTGATGACGATGATGATGATGATCCCTGAAAGCTCCTCAAATGAATGAGCCAGGAATTTGTTGTGCACCCTGTCCGCAAGATAATCCCAAACAAGTTGTCAGAGGAAATTTCACGGCATTGTTGAGGAATTTTCACACTTTTCCGCGTTTTGTGCCCATTCCATCCATCCAACCCGGTTGCTTTGAGGGGACAATCTTGGTGCGAATGTCTCAATTGTGGGCCGATGAATTATCGTGGATCCATCTGCACACAGCCTTTGCACACTCTCTGTACTTGTGTGCATATGTCCCTATTGTAACTAGCAAGGTGATCGCGCATATTTAGGGCACTTTCAGCATTGACATTGATACATTGGAAAGAGCGACAAGCACTACAGCAACTCTAAAATGGTCTGAAAGCATTGAAAATAAACGCATTCCAAACTGTCAAACACAAGGAGCATTTAGATACATTTGACAAAAAAAAAGGTAAAATATTTGTCTCGAGAACAAGAAATGAAAAATACTACCACATTCGGCAGTAGTTCACACTCTCTGCTCTTTGAAGATGTCAATCAATGTCACTGATGGTCGTCGTTGTCGTCGTTGTTGCAGGACGTGTACCTTGTGAGCCTGCTTGCAGATTGTTCCCTTCAAAGAGCATGCTTTTGAGAGGGAAAAACCAGTTATTGTTATTACTGTGGCCATCCATCCATCCATCCATCCTTCGATCTGCTCCTACCTTGGAGCCTGGGCAGGAAACTTCTACTACTGAAACCCCCCTAAAAACCCTCCTCATTCATCAGGACTTGTACTAAAAAGCTTACTGACCAGACAACGAGTCGAAAAAAAGATCTGCTTCAGGTTCCGTGACTGTTTGCTTGTTTAATGTGTTGTGACAAGCTTTCTTTGGGCTCACGAACACAATTGGATCAATTCATCAATCAAGCTTCTCGTTCTCTTTTTAGCTTCTGCTTCCCCCTAATATCACACAGTCAATGTTCAATGTGTGTATGCGAGATATATATATATAGAGAGAAAGAGTGCCTTTGCATGTCCTGTTTGCGTCCATGAACTAATGTTTTCGTCCTATGGGTGTCATACTATTCAAGTGAATCCTGCTGACGTCGACCACGCCAATAACGAATAACGACTTAGCCCTTGTAAGGCGACAGAGGAGGGGCATTTCCCCACCCTAATTAACCGCAAGAAACACAAAACAGAGATCCCTCAACCGCAAAAGGTACACACGACAACGCTGTACTGTGATATCGTGACAATATTATGCCCTAGCTTGATTGGTGATGAAATCGGACCGATAGCGGATCGTGGATCGTTCACTACTGGGATTTGTTATTTGCACACGTTGCTCAAGCATTAAATTGCTGTCAAGAATCGGGTACAAAATGGGACCTTTGTATGAACTTCGATACCTTTTTAGAGCGAGAGCGGATAAGCCAACAAATTTATTGAAAGCCCCGAGTTCTTTTTTCATTTAATCACTTCTTCGGTCCCTTTGTGTGAGTTGGAAGAGGCTTGCTTCAAAATGAAACTTTTGGGTCGCTTGGTTTTAGATGAATTCGGCAGCCGTCGGTTTGACTTGTCAATGTACGTAGCTAGAGCTTTCATATCTCAAAGGGTGTCAAGTCAGTCGCCTCACTATCAAACATTAGCTACAATAAAGGGCTCTATGAAGGGTCCATGGAGACTGACTCGACGAGAGAAAAAGAGAGGGTTGGGCAAATCCAATTCAATGAATTAATGTCCTGCCAAATGCCATACATGGACTACACTCAGTTGATGTCCCATCCGACAGCACCATTGAGCCAAAGATCTGGAGAGTTTCTCGTTGTTAGTGGCTTGTTTGAAATCTGTAATCCGAAAAGCTGGTTATGACGACAACAACAACAACGACAACATCGACCACGATAGACGACGACAACGACGAAAAAAGTCGTTGAAGAGCTGTCCGTGAACGAATGTATGCGCTATCGAGTTGGAAGCCGAAATGCGTGTCTCGATAACAAGCGGATCGAAGGGCGGACAAGAGGGAGTGAAAAGTTAAACGCCTAATGGTTTCAAATGGGATCGGGTTGATGTCCTTAAAAATGGTGTAATCCGTTCGTCTTGCGCATCAAAAGTACAAAGCGCCTTTGGCTCCCGTGTTCCGTTGGTTTTCTTCTTCCATTGCATCGGATATCGGTGTGTGAATGCTAATAATTTCACATGAGCCTGCTCGTTTCATCAGCAACTACTTGCACCAAGGTCACCATGGTCCAAGAACTGAACTTCTTCACCTCTACCGCAGAACAGACGCAAGAACTGGTTTACGCCTCAAAATCAGATTGCATCCCTCCCCATCAAAATACTGGCCGGAGCGGGACTCGAAGTCCTTCTTTAACCATCATCGAACTAAGTGAGTGGCTAACTGAGCTAGTGGACAAATGATGAAGTTCCCTTTGGACGTGGTGCTTGGTGATCTTGCGCATTAGAAATGTTTTGCTACCTTGCCCTTCAAATTGAGAACCACGAGATCCAAAAGCTTGATTGTCGTTGCTCTAACGATACACGAACACTGATCAAAAGACAAGCTCACGGACAAGAAACAAGGACTGCAACTAATTAGAACATGGAACAAGACGACGGTCTATGCAGATCAATGTTTCAAATCGCCCTGTCCAACTCGACAAACACAGTTGGGAGATGCCCAAAGTTCATTCAAATGGAAATGATCATTTCTGAGTATGGGACAAATTTCAAGATGTGCAACGACGATTCATATTTGGAGCTTCATATGAGCTCATTCGGATCAACCACCCACCATACGGTGGTGTTATCTTGATGGTGGTGTGCAAAACAAAAATCGAGCTTGTCTCAAAGGGAAGAACCATTTCTAGATATCTCCCACAACACTTCCTGACGAGTTGTCCGGAGTCAATTTCAATGTGCTTTTCAGAAATTGACAGTAATCCTGTTGTTGTTATTGTTAGCCGGAGATCCCGTGGATTGATTTGCTCCTTATCTCTGCGAGTTCGGGTCCCCTTCGACTTCGTTTTCTTTTCATCCTCATCCTCCATCAACCAAACATTGGTACCAATCTCCGAGAACTGCTGAACTACTACCATGGGTTGGAGGATGAAGATACTGATGGAAGACGGAAAAGAAAGAAGGACCTTCCTTCACCTCGTCTGACGGAGAAGCAAAAGAGAGATGGAAATCACTCAATCTAGGTCTGTTTTCGGGATTTTCACCCCTCCAAAGCGACCTCAGACCACATTGTCATCTTTGGAGGACCTTCAGGGAGTTCGTCGCCATCAAGATGATGGGAAGCGAGTTGTCCATTTGGATAAGGATTCGTGCAATGTCATGAGAATTCCGACACGGCTCAATTGTTTAACAAGATAATAAAACAATTTATTAGGTATCAGTGGTTGATATTCTATTCTTTCCGAGGGTTTTTATTCCTATCTACATTGGGGCTAGATATGGGTGTCTTAGACAGAACTTTCTTTTGCCTATCAATTTTCCAATTCGTGTTCCGAATTCTTTCCTTGAGATTGCGAAAATGTGCCAAAGCATTTTCATGTCGTTGGTGCTCAAGCTCCTTCTTCTGCCTTAACACGTCCAATCGAAGGCGGATCTCTTGTTGGAGAGCCTCAGATTCGATCTCGAGAGCTTGGATGTTCATGGCATGGATCTCTTCTTCCAACTCGCGAAACTCGCGCTTTCGTTCGGTTATGCGATCAAAAATATCGACCATGTCCACTTGTAAGCGGAATTGAAAAAATCGCGACCACTCCACCACACACTGGACCAGGAGGGCGTTGCAAACAGGCGGAAACAAGAGTCCAAATGCGGATGACACCAAATCTTCTTGAGTCATGACGGGGCAGATGAGAACAACAAGAATGACCAAGGTCGTCCAAAGAACTGCGGTGCGAGACAAGAGTTTCATATCCTCCAGACATCTTCCTACTGCATGCATTGGCAGTGGCTGTTGATCAACACTGAGCTTATTGACTCAAACAGCAGGGTCAGCTTGTCAGCTTACTATGGAGAAGTTTCTTACCGAGGGAAATTAGAGGGTAAAGTAATGATTTAATTAAGACTGTTCTAAAGGGTGAATTTAAAATCCTGTTCATCGCTGATTTGGTAAATCATGCTCCACATAATGAAAAAGTTAGTCCCTCTAAAGTTAATAAATTATGCCTCTATGAAAAGCGGAACATACGAAATTTCAAGATACGGAGCTGTTTTGAGGTAGAAACTCTGTTTCCACGGAACAAATTAAATTTGTACTATTAGAGTATGATTGTAGTCGGATGCTTACTTTTCGTGTACGTCCTTGAAGGGAAAAGTGGGTTCATAATTCATGGACGTCCTTTTAACATTCTTGGAATGTCTCCACGCTGTGACGACATGAGCTATATTCGCTCATGACGAATTCTGCAATTTTTGTATCGTGTTGTGCGGAGCTGTTTAGCAAGCAACAAGAATTTGCACACTCGCTCATTGAGAATGGTTCATGTCCCTCATCCAACTTCTCCACCCCTCTCTCTCTGTCTCTCTCTAACCAGTTCAAATTGGCCCCAAAACCTCCGCTTTCGAGAGGATGAAACTTTCTACGTTCATATGTGTACCAAAAGCAAGCTACATATGTCGGTAAGTACTCGTTCATTCAAAAAGGGGAGGGGAAGTTGAAGGTGGGAGAGACTGGTTGTTGACTGAAGTATATTTTTTTTTCCTCGAGATTAATATCGCTTACGCTGCCATTCCAAAATTGCGACCACTTAACATTTCTGGGGCTTTGCCTTCCCTTCCTACGACGCCTTTTGACTAACTGACTTTATGGATATGAAGAGGTAGAGTAGAGGAGAAAACCACTAAAAACTATGGTTTGTATATGGACAACCTTGTGCGGTGGTTGGTTGAGCCGAGTTCATGCCTCGCTTGCCTACGTACAATGTGCGTGCTTGGCACATCAAACAAATTGCTCATTGTTTTGGCTCCTTCATTAACAATGTAATCAAGACAAAGCATGTTTCGGGACCAAACATAAGCGAGGGCAACTAAGGTTCTCTGATCAAGAATCAGGACTTGTAAAGATTACCACAAAACAACAAACAAGTGCTCGCTCATTCTCATTTTCCAAGGCACTCGGTCGAAAATATTCTCCAGCATTGTAGATTAACGTATGTGCGCACATATACTATAGTGTTGTTGAGGGTAGATTAGAAGCTGAATGAATGCATGGTGAAATGACCCAACAAATGTGCAAGAAAACCAAAGTGGAACCAGGAAGATTGCCAACAAATTGCAGCCCGTAAATCAAAGATAATTTATTTCGAATAGGCTACTAATACTTCTTGGACCATTCGCTTCGGGAGGCTTCATTGGCGATGCAGACTTGGGAAATATGAAATACCTCTCTCGTCCCTTCAGATTGCATAAATTATGCTTCATTTACGGGATGGATAAAAGTCGTGGGTTTAATGATTGCACTGAGTACGAGAGAAATAGACACTGTGTGTGTACCGCCTCTCTTCTTGACGCCCCCCCCTCCTCCTCCTTTACTTTTTAAGTGGCTGGTGGAGAGTTAAAGGTCGCCGAGTTCTTTCTCTTTCTCTCCGTTGTCCGTTCGCTCTCTTCTATTTTCTTTGAGCTTCTTAAATGGCCATTAATCCAAGGGAGGGGAATTGAATTTTATCTATTTTCCACGGTTAGTTAATAGTCCATTGCTTGTTAGCATATTCAAGCTGCCAAGTGGCAATGCCAGGCATTTGAGCTATGTTTGTTTGCTGACCAGCGAGCAACTAGACTAGAAGAAATAGCAACAACAGCAGCGAGAACTGCTCACTCTTCTTGCTATTACAGCCATTAAGCTCGTCGGACACTCTAACTCAAGTCTACGATTACTGATCTGACCACCACCATCTCGAAATGATGTTAAGTGACTTTGATTGTGGAATGCTAGGCTCTTTGTTTCTTTTGGGCCACCCACTTCTCAAACGGATGAACTTCAGAGGCAAAGTAGCGTTGTCGTTGAGAGCAAAATGAGATTAGAACTATGCAAAATCAGCCACTAACTAACCACCCCTCCAACATTCCCAGCGTTCTAATGATCGAGTAAGTCGATGTCCTCCGACTTTGAGACACGAATCGTGTCGGACTAGCATCATGGCTTGGCAAAATTAGCACCTTTGTTTTGGTGTTTACAGCACCATGATTGAATAATTATCCATAAAAACCGTTGTGGCCAGACTCCCCGAGAATGACAAAGGTTTGGCCCAAGCTCCACTGTACTCTGCGTGACTGAAGATCGTTAAGAGTGTTTTAAGTTTGTCTACGTCGAATTGGAATCGAGTCTGCTTTGTTGGCTGGCCAATAACACAACTTCCTCAAGCCAAAAATAACAGTGAAATTATTGCCTGAATGAGACCAACACACTACTTACTCTATCGAAAGCGGTAGTAGTTACTTCTGTTCACCAATCCAGCATCGTGGAATGGCTTTTCGACAAAAGTGAGCAACCAATCTGCTTTGAAATTGAACTTCTCCCTTTCTCTTCCTTCACAAGCCAAAAGACACCGAAAAGAAAACAAATGGGTATGGTCATGGCACCCACAAGTGATGAAAATAAAGTGGAAACTAAGGAGGAAATGCTCGTCGGGAGTAATCGCATCCATCGGATCGTACAGGAAATCGCCCGAGGTTTTTCCTTTAACTCGTCGACAATAAATAAATATCTTCGTTTCGTCGTTTCGTCGTTCGTTTCTTCGTTACTTTACTACATCTCTCTTGTCAGTCTTTTCCAAGCAGTTTCTATCAATTGTCGTCGTTTTCAGGGCCAGGGAGATGGTTGTCTTTGATAGTGGATAATGGTTCAACTTGGAATGTAAATGGACGCACGCCGAAAGACCAAATTAAAATCATCCAAGAATGTCTTTTTACGAACGGGACTCATGATAAAACAATACACGTTTCTGCTTGACTTCCATCCAAGCATAACGATGGTTTTATGGAGAGAGAATCGGATTGGATCAATGGTAGTTGTAACACCTACGTACAGTACATACAAACACCACATATTTGGGGAGCATTCAAGTCAATTTTCTTTCTCACAAATCGAACCAGATCGATCATTTGTCACGGAATTATGTCATCCAAGCCCCATAGCGTCTTGATAGTGAAAGGTAAACACGGATTGTTCCCTTGGTGGAGGATAATCTCTGTATATCAGAATCAATCGAACACATTGCTGACATTCCATGCTGGCCAAGCTTGTACAATGCGTAGGAGAAAGGGGATGTGTCTGGTGTTTCATTCGATTATCATTCGTCTTCCATAGTTTCTCTGTCTGTGGCAAGCAGGAGATCGCTTTCTGGTATTCAAGCACATTGAATAAGGTCATATTTCAAGCACATCCACATGCATCATTAGTCGTCTCTGTTTGATTTAAAATCCATCTCAGAGATCTCTCTAGCTTGGGAGCCATCCATTGATTTTAGAATGGGTTGACTGGTGGTTGCTTGGGTTGGTTAGTTAGTTAGCTGGTTGAGGATGCTGTGGAATGTCCATAACCCGTGATGCCCTGCTTGTACACGGTAAATTAGACAAATGAAATAATGCTGTGTTCTAACTCGGGATCACTCCAGGATCCTTTGGAGACACAGGGATCGGCGCCTGCTGGTTTAAGAATGTTTTCCAACTCCTATCAAGCTTGTCTAGCATCCCCACAGGAGGCAAGTCTCTCCTCTATATGTACATGTCGTACAGATCGATCTGAAGAGGTTGAAATAGTGTTAGAGAACATGACGATAGAACTTCGTATCGCTCGCTACACCACTGTGAAGCACACCAAAACGACGACATCGTCGACGACGAGCCTTAGCACACACAAAGCAAAGATTGGGATCTGTACCAAGTGGGTTGTTTTCACAGAATACATCTCCTAAGGTGCCATAGAGGCATGTCAAGCATTTGGCGATTTTGAGACAATGACTGCTGCTGTGTCCCCTCTCCTCTTTTCCCACTTGCTTGAGTTGGGTTTTCGAGATGTCGTCGTGGCTTCACTCTTTGCCGTACCTTCTTCCTCCTTCCAACAGTGAGAAGAGCTCTTTGCGGTAGAGATCTGCGCCATTAGTTATGAAACTAATGATAAGCCAAGTTAGCAAATCACCTTCATCTTAACTATAATTGTTACTAACAAGAGATAAAGAGGTATGGCTTCTTTAATTGGGGCAAAATTCAGGTCGTGACGCTTCTCTCATTCCAGGCCTTCTTGGGTGTCATCGTCGTCGAAATCTCTGACTATCTCCCAAGCTGAGAGTAAAGACGACATGAAACGACTGATATCTGACATTAGGTGACCCCCTTCACCCTACAACTATGCGATATTAGCTCGTGATGGAGGGAATGGACTTTGAAAGCGAACTCAAAGTCTCCAACACGATCGGCAAGGCTTAGAGGTGCAGCTGCTGGCTGTGCCAAGATACTTTTCCGACCCTCGTACCTTCATTATTAACAAAGTTGACGTCAGAGCTCGGATTGGAAAAGTATTGTTCCAAAAGTAGACATGCCAAGTGGAAGATTGGCACACGAAGATCAATTAAGATCTTTGGTTTCCTTGTACTTATCGTTAGAGGGGCCCCTTCTTTGTTATTGTCGAATTCAAAGCATTCCCGTTATGGTTGCTAATCAGAGATCTTGAAGGATCTAATCAGGCTTTTTATTACTCAGCAGGTCAAGTAGAACATGGATGAATGTCGTTAGATTAGAAAAGGTCCAATTCGAACGAAGCTGATTATTATTTTTCCAACAGTGGAATCGACTCACGTTAGTGACTTTTTTCGCCTGCTGACAAGCGATGCCAACGATTGATAATAGAAGTGATACGACAGTTCTCGTTGTTGTTGGTGGTGCCTGTTGTACTGGTACTACTCACTCAGTCTTAGCCTCACTTGGACAGCGGACGAGAAAAGTGACTGATATCGCCGCCATACCAACCAACCAACCATCCCACCAAACAACGAGCGGATACAGAAAAACCACCTTCACAACTGCAATCACGATGACTGACATTAGCACACACACAGCTACCCAATCTTCAGAGTGAACGTTTTCAGGGTATTGAACACTAAATACTTCAGTTTATGTGATCGTAAACCGTGATTGAGATGCTAATTTTTAATTCTAACTTTTCTTTAATCATGTGGCTAGGCATTGCGATTGCACCTCAGTTTTGTTTTAACTTGTTCATTTCAAACCAACAAGATAGGAATGGTTCACTCCCATTGAGTTGTGACGTTATCAAGTCTCGAGATAAAACACTAGAATCCTTCAGCTCGTTTACTGCTCGACAAAGGTGAAGGAAGAGGAATCGAAGAAAGGGAGTCTACCAAGATCAACCGAGTCAGCCAACGACCGATTCAAGCGAAATATCATCAAACACATTCTGTACAAGCTGGTGATGGTGGTGGTGTGGTGGTACATAGATATGGAAAACATGCTTTCTTCCACACCATTGGTCTGGAAACTGGTTTGGAGGTGTTTGCACA
Source organism: Tigriopus japonicus (assembly GCA_010645155.1). Classification (NCBI taxonomy): domain Eukaryota; kingdom Metazoa; phylum Arthropoda; class Copepoda; order Harpacticoida; family Harpacticidae; genus Tigriopus; species Tigriopus japonicus. Next base: position 5,312,108 of record CM021322.1, read on the forward strand.
CAAGAACAACTAGATAACATGATGACAAAACATGGATCGACTATCATGAGAGGTGAAAATGGACCTATCTCTTCAGGGTAAAATCTTCAATACGATCGGAATGACGAGCAAACTGACTGTCTGTTTGACTGAGGGCGTCGTGGATATCATCAGAAAACATGCCGAATTCTCATCTCCAACCGCAAATATGGCTTTGAGCGTGTGAGTTCTGTATCGCGTATTTGTTCGGGGTTCTTTGTAGTTCACATGATTTCCCCGACTAATGGAGCAGCTCGCCCAGAACAATCGACCCGTCAGAAACAAACCACGGACATAACAGAAACCAATCACATCCCATTCGTCCCTATCATCTTTGGAGGTACAACAGGAGATCCTGCCTATGGACACTAACTTCTTCTACCTGGCCCTGATCACAATTTCATACTCCACACTCGACAAGACGTCTCACACGATGAGAACTCAACCAACCTCCGCCGCCTTGACGACAATTGTTCGTGATCGATATCAATCACCAGCACGGTATGGACGATTTCAACCACAGATCAGTCTGTATTACATTGGTCATTTGAGGTGAAACTCGTAGATTGGCCTCGCAGAGAGCTATCATATTCCAATGTATTTTGATGAACTTTAGATTAGAGCTAATAGCTAAGTTAAGACAAAACAATGGCAGTGAAAGTATTGAACTTGCCCTCGTTGAAAAGTTCTTAATGAAATCAAATGTACCATCTACGTAGGGTCACCGCTTTTTTCCTTCATCAACAAGATGTGAACCCTAGTTGGGCTCTCAAGTACAAAAAGTGAGGGATCCACTAATGGGTTTAATAAAGGTAAGGCGAAGCAGCCCTTCATTGCCGTTAACTTGAGTTTTTATGGCTGGAAGCAGCCCTCAAATAAAAGCCGTCGGTTGCGTCTGAAATGAGCCACGGAGGCAGTTGTTGTCGTTGTGGCTGCTGCTTCACTCGTTGGTTTTCGCTTGTCTGGAGCCTTTGTGGACCAAATTGGTCGAGCTCCTTGAAAGCAGAATTGGACGGTGAAGAGTTGCTTGATGCATTTCAGGGGAATGTCGTACACGTCCAATTGCATTAGCAGCGACATTATTACGACCCACGACCATTTGAAACCAAGTGTGAAGCTCACAAGGAGCCACTACACAACACAATCTCAGCACCCCAACACGCTCTGCTGGCTTGAAGAGTGCTTGGTGGACCATATTCTTTATTCTATTGATTGTGCCTTGTGTTGTTTTGGGTAGGGCTTGCACCAGGTTAGATCCCTATCGTAGCATATGTATTTTTATGGCTTTAATTAACCAATGCCATTACAGGGTTTGTTCGTTTTGGTGTGTCCGGGATATTGGACGGAGAACACTAGTTTGTACAGCATTTGTTCTTGTTTGACTACATGGCGTTATGATAAGCACTCAAAGCCATATTTATGAAGCCCTCCTGCAACTCTCTGGCTTCTCCGTCAAGAAGGCTGTCACCCGGCTACAAAAGCTAATCATGCTTGGATGGTTCAGAGAACATTATGTGTGTCACAGATCTTGGACAAAAACGAAGACTTTTTTCATCGATGGGCGTGACTCTTAAAGAAGAACTAGCAAAAGGACTTACCAGAGTTCCATAAAATGTGTTTTCCATAGCAATACTGGGGTAGGGATTTTGGTCTGTGCTTGGATATGATGCGGCCGAGTACATGGGAGCCAATCCGCCGGCCCCCAATCGAGGGTACGAAAGGGCCGCAAGACGAGCAGGGTCGCAATCAGCTAGGAGCTGACCTGTCACAGGGTCAGTCATCCCACCCATACCACCGCCCATAGGACCACTTGTACTACACGGAGTCACTGAGGAGCCCATCAGGCTACTGGCGCTAAAGCTAAGGCCCGAAGAAGTCGGTGTGATTCCGCCAATGGCCGGGGAATGCGAGCCTGGGCCGGATAGAATTGGGCTAACCGCAGCGGAATTGGAACCCGTGCCACTACCGGCCATGCCGTGGGTGGGCGTGCCTCCGTTTGTGATTCGCTCGATCGCTCCAGGGGTGCTGGCACCGCCTGTACTGCCAGATGAAAGACAAACTCCTGCTGGTGTGACGTTTCCGCCCGCTGTTGAAGGTGCTCCGTTGGGACTGGTGAGGCCACTGTGGGTTTGCAATTGCATGCTTTCGCTCGGATTGTGGCCTCGGATCGGGCTCCGGCTCCGATCAGACGGGGATATTGAGGCGTTGTGAGCAAATTGATTCAAGATCTGCAATAGCCAAAGAAACAAGACATTCAGTATTTAGTACGGAGCCATGGATATGCAGCAGCAATCTTTTCTCCTGCTCTAAATGAATAGCCCCTTTCGCTAACAAGAATGGGGGGGAGGCCACTTGAGTGTGCATTTTGCTCATTTAGTTTGAAACACATTCAACGACCATTAACCGCAGCTCCGACAATTCTCATCCTGTACAAAGAGATAACTAGAAGCGCTCTTGAAATTATGCAAATTGTCAAATTGTCGCTCTCTTTTTCTGCCTCAGTTCTGACTCAACCCCGACAACGACGACCATCATCATCATCATCATCGTTCGTATTTGCTTCTTTCTGCTCGTTGGCAACCACTCACTGAGGGAGTCCAGAAATGAGGCTGGAAGAGGATGGAAAGAGGAAGGAAGGCGACCAACTGCCTGCCTGACTGCTCACTCGCTTTTCAATGAGATGGTTTGCATTCAAAAGGATTGTGCCGCTTTGCCAAGTTCCCAGTTCGGGAGGAAAGATAGACGAGCTACAGAGAAGGCAAAGCTGCTTGTGCAGCTACAATAAATACCATGGAATTGGCAAGTTTATCAGTTAAATGTTTCATAGCGGTCATGGTATCGAGAGATAAAATGCATCTGCTCAATCGCGGGACAGAGAGAAACAAAGAAAGGCAGGAACAGTCCCATTAATTGCAACTGGTCAGTGTGGCACCAAACCCACAAATCGTTACTTTTCGAGTAATTATTCATCGGCACTTGATAGATGAGAGCTTGATTGGGATGTCCAAACAAATCCATGACAAATGGTGGTCACGGCTTCCCAATCGATTATTGATAGTTTTACCAAAGTTTGCTTGAAACCATATCCAATCATTTGCATGAGTACTACAAAGTCAAAAAGTCCCGCACCTCTTCTTGCTTCTAATCAAGGACAGACGCAATACCAGAGAATCATAAATACTGCCAAACAGACATCACAGACATTCTTTTCTCACATATTTACTCTCTCTCAGGGAGAAAAATCTGTCAAATACGTTCCTCAGAGTGATGCCAGCAGCATGACAAAGTGGCGACATTTTGGACTTCTCAAGATCAAGTGATCGACTTCTTCAGTCAAAGCTGGAGGCGAATCGACCAATTTCTCTCCGAGCTCTGGGTACAATATCCAGAGTCAAGATTTTGTCGAAGAACGAGGAGGCCGCCGTTGGCGCCAATGAGCTGAAAATTGGCCTCCGTTGGTCCGTGAGACATTCCAAGAGAAAGGTCACAAGTTCACAGTCCGTTTGGCAGGCCAATGGATAAAATGCTTCCTCACACATATCATAACTACGTCGAGCTTGGGATTGAAAACAATAATAATGAGTGAAAAATGTGGGGATCTCCCGGTCCCTCTCTTATCGCAAGATTGAAGGGGTGTTAGATGCGAGTAATGGCAATGCCACAGGACACGAGGTTCCCATGGCCTCGAACCAAAGATGATGATGATGATGACGATGATTGGCGTTAGAAGAGGGATGACTTATTGGTTTGGCCCCCAGATAGATTTATGGCGACTTCACAAATTCGCCCGATTAAAACGTGAAAGTCTAAATCCATGCGGCGGTCATATTTCCCCCTCAGTTGTTTTTGATTTCGAGCGCCGACCGCTCACCAAGAACACATTCACACAAACGAGATGAAGATTGCTAAACACCCTATTCCACCAAGTACATTGATGGGAACTTAAAAACAACTCCAAGTGCGCGTGTTTTTGTTCCCAATGGCCACGGGGAATTTTATTGTAACACCATCCTAATTGCAAGTGTTAATTTCAAAGCCATCTTAAGAGTTGATCTACACGTCTAGTCTCAGTCAAGTTCAAGAAATATGTTTTCGTTGTAGAAAACGTCCTGGAGTCGGCCATAATTAGTCTCAAATTGGAACAATCCCACATTTCTTACATAGTTCCCTCTTCGCAGGGGAAAAATTTCGCGCGTAACTCTATCGCCCTCACTTCCTTCCTGTGGCAAGTAGAGTTGAAATAATTCTACTGATGATCATCATCATCACCAGCATGATCATCAGCTTCGTTGTTCTCTTCAAGTTGGAAACTCGTCTGCTAATTTAACTACAACTGCTCCCAGTCCACTAGGCTAAATAACGCCAACTCTTCAAACTGACACCCAGTCCAATTAGAGGCTTGGAATTACTTCATAAGCCAACGATTTATGATCCCGTTGCTTCAGTGCCATTCAAATGTTCGCGCCAATTCTTTGTAGCATTTCTGTTGCAAAAAAGGTATTTAAAACACATTTCTTTGACGTGGCGGCTTTTAGCGGGACCATGACGGGACCCTTGACGGAAATTTATTTGATTTGCTTTTAATGCAATAATTACAAACGGGCGGACACGCACACAAAAGGTGGATAGTCATTTTCATTGGCTTGAAATGACTTCAAACTTGAAGGGGAGGAAGGTTGACGGTGATGCCAGAAATAATTTTCAGAACGGATCTCTCAATTCGCCTGTTCTAGGTTTTCCAACGGAAACAGGAGACCATCTCAACTTTAATGGCCCACACTTTTTTCACACAATCATTTTTAAACAGGTTGGTTTGAGAGTGTAGATATAGGGAGGGCATTAAATATTGAAAATTCAGGACCGTTTGAATGCCTTTAGTTTGTTTTTGTTCGAAAACAAGATTCCCTTTTCCTGAATGACAAGATGGGTAACATGAAATGGGGCGAACAAAGAGATAAGACGAACACTTCGTTGACTTTGTCATTAGCCCCTTCGGCGATCTTCAAAATTCAAAGATAAATAGTGTAAATGCATTTCACAATATTGTTAATTGATTTCGGCTGAAATCAAAGACGCTCACGTCAACAACATGAAGGACATCTTCATATGTGATTATCAGTTCGCAAACTTCAGGCGTAAACAACTTTAATGTGTCTTGTCACTTCAACATCCAAAGTCAGAAAACCGTCACAAAACTGGCCCTCCAAACTTGGATTTTGAACTCTTTTTTTTTTTACCTGTGCAAACAATCTAGGAACTGTCACCTCCAAATATGGGGGACTTGTTTTTGGCGGCATAATGCCGATGTTAATTGAACAATCCGTTTTTGAAATTTCAAATTGATAACTTCCCTGCGATAAAAAATTGCATTGGCCAGATGGTTCCCCAGTCGATGGCATTCGCATTTTTGCACTAGTTGACACCATTCACTATCTTGTATTATGTGGATATTTTGGTCTTACCTGAGCAGAGTGGTTATGATATGAAGAAATATTTGCACTTGAGTAGGCGAATGAAGGAAATGACATAATAGTGAAACCACCGGAACCACAAGATGTGACGGCAACTTCGTCAAAACAAAATGGATGTTCCAATTTTGGCTAAGCACAATTTGAGAAAGACTTGGTAAGAATGGGTTCTGTCACAACAAAGCCTCGAAGGGTGAAATCGATGTCAGACCTCGTCCACGTTCAAAACAACACATACTCATGCAATACTGCCACTAGCCCACCACACAACTGTTCTTGAGGTCAGTCAGCAAGACCAAAAATATTCTGTCCCGTTGGTTTAATTGCTTCAAAAAACCTTATCACTCAGAAGGAGCAACCCAACCACAGGTTTTTGTCCGCTTCACATTAAAAACATAACTCCCAATTATCCTGAGGATGTACTACAAATGTTTGACAAAGTTAACATGACCATTACAAGACGACGGCGTCGGCGGTTCCGCGATCCACGACCGATCGACAAGCGGCGTCGGCGGTTAATCCCTTTAGAGGGCACAAAGCGGGGGCGGCGGCGACCACGAGGGCAAGCATGCAAGCAACTCAAGCAAGCCAAGCGCCAAAGCTTCGCTCAATGGCGATGGTGCTCGCCGTCCTCTCTGACAGTCCATGTTCCGTCGCCTCCGAGGGACATGATCCCGCGACCAAGTTGTTCCTCGTCCACTTGAGACACCACCACGACACGAGTACAATCGAGTAGCAAACGAGCAAGCCTCAAGCAATTGCTTGGATCCTTTTGTGAAGTAGTGTACACCGTGTACACGGGTCCTCCTTTTGCACGCTCTTACACACACTGACTTGATGTACTGACAAGCTTGAGGTCTGTCGAGCATACCCTGGATCTATTGGGGCTCTTAGCCTCCTAGAATAGCGGGCGTGCTTCGATCTGTAAAGACCACCCAAGCCGCCCTGGCGTCTCGTTCATGTTCATTCATTAGTTCCTACATGAAAGAGGAGGGATCAAGCGGACAAGGACCAATGTGAGCCCCCCGTTTCAAGTGGTTCCCCCTTCGTGGCTCCACCTTTTCAGAGCACTCGCCGGCTGTCGCCGCCGTCGTCGTTGTCGCGGGTTTTCGTTTCGCTCGTCGGCTTGTTCATGTTTGTCTTGTCTTGTAAATGGGACACGCTGATTGCTGCCCGGCTGAAAAAAGTCATACAAGCCATAAGAATCAATGCTCTTGAGTGAAGAAGTTGAGGGCAAGCCTCGATGAGCTAAGGAACAGTAAGAGAGAGCGAGAGCGGGCCTCGAACCTCACCGCCAGCTCTTTTTTGTCGCCTCGTAGACACAGAATGGGAGAGAGAGAGAGAGAAACGGCGTCGGGCGAACCCAGTTACAAGACTAGCACTACATTTACAGTGTTTGCTAAATGACTGCAACAAATCGTAGTCTTGTAGACAGGCTGTTTCGAGGTCTCTCTCTCTCTTTCTCTCTTGGTGTTCTCTGAACTCGAGGTCCATGTCCGTTCGTTCTTTCGTTCGTTCGTTCGTTCGTTGGTTGGCTTGGAGGGAGTTGGGACTCGGTTTTGTTGGATGTGACTCTCGCACTGTTCTCCCGAGTGTAGAACACACGTATGGACTGAGAAGTTAGTAACTGCTTGTGCCGGGAAATATGGAAGCTACATGCACGGAACGAGTGGAGAGAGGGATTCGTAGTGGTACTAGTTGTAGTAGTAAGTGAGTGAGGTATGGAGAAAGGAAACATGACCGTGGGCTTGAGCTGAGCCCTTCTGGGTGTAAGATTTCGTAGGGTCTTCTTGGAGCGGACGAACGATCGACAGAGTACGGAAAGCGAAGACTCGAAAACAAAACTCGAGGGCTGAAGAAGAAAAAACACATCACGGTGCAATCGGACAAATGTTCGGGGCCAAAAGAACAAAGAACACTCGCAAGTCGTTGGATTTGACGACTTTTATTAATAATGGTCGCGTCTCTCTCCCTCTGTTTGGTCTTGTCTCTCTGGTTGGGCTGATGAACTGGATGAGATGCATTAAGGAATGGTTGAACATATGCTGTACAAGATAGCGCCCGATACTCGAACATTCACGAATGTTTGACAATTTGTAGACACGACCAAGTTGAACCCCCGGTTTCACGCTTTAGAACTACGCATTGAAATCATATTGGCTAAATTCCCATTGCCCAGGCATTTGTTCATCCAATGAACGTGAGCAGTTGTTTCAAGTTGTTGATGCTCCAACTAGGAGGGCATATGAATCTTTCGTCAGGTGTGTGGGAAGGTGCAAAATCTTGAACAGTGAAACGATCACGCTGAACATTGCTACAAGTTCAAAGTATTCTGGGGGCATGTTCTAGTATCATTTCCCGGGGGAAAGATGCTCCCACTTCATGACATTCTTTCAAGTGGCGAAAAAATGCTCCTTCACATATTTGCTCCAAGATGGACAGACGATGTGGTGGGGAATCGGGTGAAAGAAAGCCTTTTTGGGACTTTGACTTTGATGTAAGCACCGTTTAAGTTGAACTAATACTTCATGCAAGATTCAAAGGATACTCCAATTCTAATGCCTCTGATAATTAGCACCACAATTTCGACAGCCCTTCAAGCGAAAAATGTGGTAATGCCAAACTTGAGGCCGAATAAGTGCAAAATTGAAGTTTGCAACAGCTTTAACAGGCGGAGAGGATGAGCTCATGCAATAAATTGGCTCCAAGTGTCTCGAATTTAGCCTTCCTCGTCAATTGACGAACTCTAAAAATGGCTTTAGGAAATAACAATAACTGGACAACTAACAATATCAAATTCACTCGGATTAACGAGAGTGGGCATGGAAAAATATCGACCCATAAATTGACGAGTATAAAAATTCAAATAGACATTCATTACCATTCTTTAACTACGCACAAATCTTCAGTTTTCTTGACAATTTGAATCGAACTAATACGAGTGGTAACAAATCTTTGCCCGATAGTATCATTCCAGTCCCAACCCCCAGCTCTTTTGTCTTCGTCGTCTCGTTTTCGTTCTTGTACGTGTACGTATGTACATACAATGGGCTGTCTTAAGCAAAAATAATGTCTCATGTTCGGGCTTTTTCGTGTCTGAAACATTCGCCCCCAAGGTGGGCACACTGCCGTTCCACCGCCCCCATACAAGACAAACTAGGACCATAATATTAATTGCACTTCAAACTCGTGTAACTGATCTCAACCTATCGGGCCCAAGCTCTGTATTCACGAGCGTGTCTGTACAGGCATCCAAGCATGCATGGAACCAGAATCTATTGGTGTCGTTGGATCCTACTTGTAATCATAAAACATTGCAACGAATGCTCCTCTTGACTGACTGGCTGTGTTCGGTGGCTGGGGGTCTCGAGTGAACTGCTGCTCTCCTCTTTTAGCTTGAGGTGTCGAACAATGAAATATATGCTCACCTTTAAAACATGTTTGGCTTCGTAGTTGTGTCCGGAGACAAAGGAACGACTCATCGCATAAGAACTAAAGAGCTTCACTGGGATCCGAAGCTTAGCGCAGTCGACTTTCTGTTCGCGTTTTTAGAGTGATTAATGAAAGGTGCTCGTAGGCTTAAAAAGGGAAAAGCGGGCATCTCGAGAAAAACAGATCAAGAAAAAGACGTCTATACGAACAATGACTTACTTCTCTTTCAACTTTTCCAAAGGTGGTTTTGAGAAATGGAGAGAGCGACGACTCCGTCACGAGGCGAACCGAATTCCAAGTTGCAATCAAACATTGATGGATTGTTTGGACACGGTTTCCCTGGCGTTTTTGACAAATCTCAAAAAGATGGAAGACCCATGTTTCCGTGAAAAGAACATGGCGCGTTTAGTTTGTCGCGTGAGTGATCCCACGCCGTGGATTTTAAATCACTTTGGAAGCAGTGCCAAAAAAGTGGGATGACTTACACAATATTTGTAGTACGAGGCTCAAGAAAAAAAAAGAATCGGACTCCACCCTTGAAAAATTGCACGGACGGGCGATTAATTCTTCGATCTTGTCTTGAAATGTGCGGAATCTTGTTCAAAAGATAGACATGATTTCAATTTTCGACGTGAAAGCATCAAGTCAAGTGGAAGATAATAGGGTTGGAGGGCCGGATATGTAATCCAACACTTTGAGTACATAAACCCATTTCCTTGTCAATGAACTCGACGAGCAAGTCAAGCCAGTTCAGTTGGCTGTCTCATTAGCTTCGAAAATTGTGTCAAGATTTCAAGGAATTAGTTCATCTCTGACATTCTTGTGGAAGGCAAGCCAGGCGATTTCATCCAATACCCGTCGGTTGGAATTGGTATTACAGGATCGAACGCTATCAATTTTTTGGGTTTTTGTAATTGTATTGTCCAGTTATTTTGAAAAAGAATATCTTCGTTTTGCAAAAATTGATAATAATGACGGTTTTTACAGAAAATAAAAAAAAATCTTTCAAAAATGTTAAAAGGTGTTTCGACCGATGCTAAAATTCTTGCTCCATAAGAATGGTTATTCTCCTTCCGTGCTTGACTCAAAATGGAGATAGTGGATAATTACGGAAATAGTGTCTAATGGATGGAAATCTTTTTCTAGGAATGGCTGAGTATGTTGGTTTGATGAAGCAAATGAGAACTTTTGTAAAAATAGTTATTTGGTCTTAAATATAAAACAAAATAAAATAAAGAGGAAACACTTATTTCATCATGAGAAATATCTTGCATTGTTACAAAAAGCTTTTCAAATGCTACTTTTGCAAAATGTATTTTTTGATTGATTTTATTTGAACTAAAATAATGTTGATCAGTAGATTACTGAGCAAGAGAAAATAATCAAAATAATAGGAAAAGCCAAGACCCAAAATTTGAGTTCTTAATTCTCAATCGTTTAAAAGTGGACTAATTCGGTTCGGCGTTATTCCATCTCATCTTACCAATTACCACTATTACTACGAACATATGTAGGTTCCTCTGCATTGGCGACGCTATCTTGTTCGTCTCGTAGTTGTTGTTGTCCGTCCACTTCTTGTGTCTTTGCATCCGAGTGATTGGAGTGGGTGTTCGCCCTGTCTGGTTAGCACCACCATTCACTGTTGTACCACTTCTAATCTTCTCATGCTTGATTGACCCTGACCAATCCCAATTATTTCTTGGTCACATGCTCAAGCTTTGTCCAAGTTATGATGACTCGAGTTGAGGAATCACCTTTTCCTCACGCGTGCTAATACAAACCGAGAGGAAGCGTCATCCGAGCTGAAATTCGAGACCATTTCTGTCTTTGACTTGACCCTCATTGGCTATTTTTACTCGAAGAAAGTCTAATAAATACCTCGAGATAAAATCATGAAGTTCAACAAACCATATTGGGTACGAATGGTTGACTGGACCTCATTGTGGTCGCTGGAAAGATCAAATTCCAATTGACCACCGTTGGAACCTGGCAGCTGGTCAAACGTATTATGGTGATTGCCATTCTATCCTCAAGCTGACATTCTGACATTCAAAAAGTCAATGATGAGCAGCTCTAAGCAAATACTACGAGACTCAAGCAATACGCAAACTAGGCAAAGACCAAATTTCCACAAAAACCATATATGCCTGAATTCATTCAAGAAATTTGAGTGCATGGAAATCAATCTGTCATAATGCAGTTCCCCTCTCGTGGAAGAAAGCAAAGAACAAGAATTTATTGCACACGCATGGAATAGGAATTGTCTCTTTTCGAGTGAGAGATCATGTCATCCGTCATTGTTCATATTTCGGAGAAACGTATAAATCTCGGAAGAAATTATGTATGTCTCGAGCAAACGAAATCATGGAGAAACTCGTGAGATGACGGAGGCCAACCTGCGACAGAGATCACGAGTACATTGGACGAGATTCTTGTTTGACATGTCTATTCCGAGGCAGATCTCAATCAATGGATTGAAATCCATTTAAACGGAAAATATTTGTACACAAAGCCAGACGGGAATTTCATTGAGACCATTAAAATGTTAGAATAGTTCCGGACAATGGCCTTGATCCACGACCCGTTAAACTCGCAAACATTTCAATTTTCTCCACAATTGAGTGAATGAGGACAAGAATTCGGACTGTACAATGGTCAATGGAATTGAAGTTTACCAACATCTGATTTCTAGTTCCATACAAGTTCATGGAGACGACTTTTGGCATGAATAGATCAGTTTCAATTTTGGGAACTCGATATGGGCCAAAAATTCCCGCATTAAAAAAGAGACATACTTTGTATTTTGCGAGTTAGCAGAATACGAAGAAGTAAGATCGAGACTTTTTGTCAGTCGAAATTGCCAGTCCAAAGTCAACAACTGCTGGAGTGTGATAAAAGGACCGAAAAACCTCTCCATCTTCAATATGTCATCCACTCAAAATAGAGCGTCTCGTCTCGTCTCCAGCTTTGTCGAGACTTTTCGGCCCAGGAAGCTCTGAATAGAATACAATAATTGAGTGCTATGTTCTCGCCATTGTTATTGTTGATGCGGAGTATGTACAATTGTGATCTTGGTAGCTTTTGGTTGTCTTGAACCCACCCACCGTAGCGGGGAGGATCTCAACCAACCAACCAGCCAACCATCCATACATCGACCCAACCAACCAACCGTGACTTGTACAACTCCCCAAGAATCTGTCAGAAAAAAAGATAGAACACCTTTTCCTTCGCCCTCTGCGTTTCGTTTCGTGGTTGATGTCATCCTCGTAACAATCCACATCATGCTTTTCCAAGGCAGCTCATCATTTTACAGAATGTGTTTGACTAAGGAAAACTCAATTGATGAAATCCAAATTACGTGCAATCCAAACCAACCAAGTAGTGGTTTTAAGTCTGATTCCTCGTTGGATTTTTACCTTATCGTATTTCATGAGGTTAACAAAAAAAAGATATTCACTAGACCTCTAAGTTCCATGAATTGAGCTTTCCCTGTGTCCATGTTTTGTTGAGTGTGCGTGGAATCTCCATTTGGCAAGCAAACATAACAGCCCAAACGAATGCACACACCATCTCACTCACTCACATACGCTCTTCGCTCACTCATGGATGGGATGGGTCTCTTGAGTTGATTCGCTGTTCCAGTCACATAGATGATGGATGAGGCCCTTGATTTCCCTGATTTGGGGAAAAATGAATTAATAATCAATGAATGAAGAGGGCCATCGAGCGAGTGAACGGACGGGGGGAGCTAGCTGAGTTTGAAATCAATCAAAACTTTTGGAGGCGCTTATGGAAGATTCCTGTCAAAACATGTTTCCTAAAAAGGAGTTCCAATTAAAAATGCAAGAGCCACCAACCAACCTTTGCTGATATGAACGCGATAAAACCTCCATTGGCAGTTATATTTTTTCACCACTACAACAACACCTTCAATTGCTCTTCTATTCGTCGTTCAAAGCAAAGTCAAGGTATTTAGGGACAGGAAAGAGTCAAAAGTCTGGGCTGAACAGGGGGCAATTTGGCAGCTTTGATAAATTATTGCCCAATGAAGTCTTGGAAATGAGAAAATAGTGCTTGATCATTGCTCGGAGAGTGACTGGAAAACGCGTTGAAGAGGAATAAAAAAGGGACGAGAGAGATAGAGGGTTCTCGTTCGTTTTGTAGTATCACTAGATGTGCTCCATTTTTCGTGCAACAAAGGATGGACGAGTTTTATTGTGACATTTAAGGCCATTTCTCCGTCTGCCTGGAACTTGTCATTGATGAACTGAAAGGATGGCGAAAGCAACCTCGAAACGCAAGTCAAGCAACCCGGAGTTAAGGATGTTCTATGTCATTGAAATTAATTTGATCCCCTCCGTGTAGCACCAAATGCATCCTCCTCCTTTCAATAGAGTAAAGTAACGAGATATATGTGTTTCCTCCCATAAAAATGTAACACATTCATCAAAGAGAAAGCCATAAAATACCAGGTACTCGCTGAGAATGTCAAACCGACTGACTGCGAGTTGCATTCATTTATACATGTACACATGATTTAGGGAACATCAAATGAATCGCAAAACCTTGTTCCGTCATCGTGGGCCATAAAACACCTGAGCTCTCTCCATTTTGGAATAACTGAAAGATCGTCAATGTTCGTGTTGCTTGTTTTCTTCGTAAGAAAACTTTTCCAGGCATAATGCTGGCTAAATAACATGACCAGCTTGAGCAAACTGGCACACGAAGTTGATTGCTTTCCAGTTCCTTTTCGTGTGCCACATCAGATCTCTAACTTTCATAAAGTGCACTCGAGCACTTTGTTATTGAGCCTGTTCCACTGGAAATCCACTTTGATGACGAGCTAGGCCAGCATATCCACGAATTAAGTACGATCAAATTGGAGCAAAGCGACGCAAATGGTGTTGCCGAGTCCCTTCTTCTTTGGTCTGCTCGCTTGTTCGACCACCCATCCATCCATCCATCCATCCATCCATCCATCCATCCATCGAGTCAACCAACATCCATTCCATTCAGTGGTTGTGGGTGCTGTAGGACTCTATGTAAGCACTATGCCATCATCATGGATGGAGTGAATGGTCTTGTATACATTAGCAAAATATGCCACCCTGGTGTCTTTGACAATTCGACTCCGAAGCTCCTTTTTCTTTCCCAACGACCCTCACTACTACGTACATACACACAACTAGCCTATTTACTTCTCTACTTCAAGTTCCACACACGAGAACTTGACACAAACCGACACGAGAAGAAACACAGAAACAGGAGGAGAGAAGATGGAGAGAGAATAAGAATAAGAAGGCTCAACTACTACTTGTACTACTCGCAGAAGAAAAAGAAAAGGAGAAGGAGGATGCTTTTCACCCATCGTTCGTTAAGTAAACATTGTGTCAAACGAATGGGCAGCAATTCCTCCTTCCCCTCCCTGTTTCCCCCGTTCTCCGTTTTCCGTCGCTCTCCGTTTGTTTCCTCGTGTTCCCAAATCGTGACTCGATCTCCAGCAAGACTCAGACTCGCTCTCAAGCTTAGCCAGTTCGAGTTGAGAACTAAAGCTAAGCAAAATGACGACCGAGCCTCAACCAAGAGCTAAAGCTAAACAATTTTTTGAAACCCACGAAGGACGGTATAAGATGAGTAAAGCTAACCATCCAGTCAGTCCTCTTACTACATCATGTGTGTGTGTGTGAGAGAGTGCGTGCATGCGTGCGTGCGTACGTGTGTTCTTCGTCCATGGCGAGTAAACACACAAGTGATGTCGGATCAAGTTCTACGACACCGTCGAGATATGCACATGATTCTCCGCATTTCAAACTGAGAGCAAATCGCTAACACTGTTCGCCTGGCTTGTTCGACAAGTGATAATTATTGATGGGACAAATGTAAGTCGTTGAATCGCTGTTTTTTGGGCCCACAAATCGGCGGCATGGCGGCGAGCGGCCAATGGCCAGTGGGCAGGGCCCAAGGCCTCCTTTACGGTGGTGTCTTTAACACGATGACGAACGAACGAATAGACAAACTAACGATCATGGGACTAAAAAAATGCCTGTCCAAGTGGGTTTGTAGTTGCCGTCGTTGTTGTAGTTTGAACAAGTTAGCTCTGTGATGAAGCGAAAAGATGGCGGCGGCAAATCTCTCGAGTTCGCAATTGCACTTAAAGAGGCCACTAATTTTGCTAAACGATTATGGGCCGTTGGTGAGGTGAACAACCCTGTGGGCTTGTCATTTTTGTTGTCTTTAGATTAGAGACAAGAGCGAACATCTCATTGATTCACAGCGTACAAATGGCTTCATTTTTGAGCCCACAAACAAGAATCTGCGCTCATTGCTCTTTCACCCATTCCAACGTACAACGCCTTTACTACTTGTAGTGGTGGAAAGAAAGAAGTGCTAGAAATGGGCCGAGCAAAGCTCAGAATGCTCACGGACCCTCTGGTTATCCTATCTAAATCCAAATATCTATGAAACACATGTTTCATCAAGGTTCGAATTAATTGGTACAAGGCTCAAAAACCTGTCACATCCGAGATAGTTATTGGCGATTATAGGGTGGACGAAATGGAGGAAGGAAGGGGAAAAAACATGTTTCAGTTGATTCTGAGAGGTGGACGTGGACTTGGAAGATGACATTAGTTCGCTTGAAAGAGCGAACAAAATCCAATGAACTTCAAGAAAAAGGACAGAGTCATTGCCGGTAATAAAATATTTCTCACCCTACCATTCCTGAATATCATTGTCATTAGCCTTGGCCAGCCAATTTGTTTAAGGCTAAAAGCTTTAGATAACGACAATTACTGCTGAAATATGAGCGTGTCGGAGTTTTTCCCCCACGTACATAGTTCGTCAGTTAAGGTGGACAACACTGAAACGCTATTAACGCATATAAATAACATTATCACAACGAAGGTCTGTCATGAACCTCCGCCAACCAACCATTCAGCATTCAGAGAAGCCAGACCAGTCGCCCTTTTTGCACCATTCCTGGAACCTTCAGCTTGTCAAGGGCTCAAACCAGTTGACAGGTCCTCGTGAGTTCATGTTTTCACATTTTTACATTCCATACTTGAAGATTGGATTATTTAACTGCAACAACGGTCACTCATGAGCAGTGTGGGTTTCAATTACAGCTGAGTCGTTCTTTTTAGAGGAAGACAAGGGCTCTTCCTGATGGTCCAAGAAAAAGGCTTTAAAATTAGGGAAAAAAGTTATCTGCTCACAGTTTTATGGGACCACTTAAGATAAAGTCCGGGAGCAATTATAGCGCAGTAATCGCAATCTATCCCTTGCAAAGAGTTCGTGGCCTATGGGAATGAACACAAAGGGGGAACTTGCTCGCCAATTAGAGATCTAATACGGCCAATTGTCTGGATACGATATCATCAAGTCCATCCAAGTGGCTTTCGGCATGAACCAAATAATGTACTCTTCGAACAACTTGATTATGCTCCGTTTTAGAATTGCCATTACACTCAGCAATATCTCGAGGACGTGTGATTCAAAATGGAGCTTGAGATCTTTGAAGCCTTTTCCTTTGGCCAACCATTTCATTTCCATAGTGAAACCTGTCCAATGCCAAGGAGCAAACGAGTTGTTGACTTTAGTGGGCAGGATTGTCTTTCCCCCTCCCTTTAGAGCTTGGCACGAATGTAGAACAGTACCTCAAAATCCGGTGGCGTTCCCTTAAGTTTCCCTATAGCTTTTTTCTTTGTCGTTGGTTCGGTGGTGCCTTCCAAACCAAATCCATCTCCCGCTCTCCGTCAACCGACTTCTTTATCCCCTTTTAGCCGAAAGAACCCTAAACCTGGCTATTGAGTTGAGTGTCTGGTCTCTTGGGAGGCCAAGGGAACCTCGTCGAACACCATGTTGCCAACAACTTCTTTCTTTCTTCCAGCCTTGTCAAACCATTCGAGTTGTGTTCAAATTCGTTCCTGGCCATGTCAAACAGGGGGCCAACTTGAATCCTCTCTCCGCTTTTTGCTCGCCAAATCCCTCGAAAGTGGGAAAGGAGAGAGAAAGAAAGAAAGAAAGAAAGAGCCTTCTCGCCCGAGTTCCACCGACAACCAGGTGGCCACAAGACCCTAACCAACCAACCAACCAACCAACCAAGAACAACGACAGCACCACCACCACGTGGAGGCACAAGTTCTCGCTTGCTCTTGGCCTTTTCCACGCTGGAGTTGTAAGTGCTATCGGAGAACACACAAGTCTTACAAACGAAGTTATCGCAATCCGGGCCGGTCTAACAACAACAGCAGCAGCAGCAGCAGCAGCAACGGCATATCACATGTCCTACTTAAGAGTTACAACCTCCAGAACCCCAGTCTTCACCACCACCGCGGCCAGGACACCATGGGTAAGAGGAGTGGGTTCCCCCGTCAGTCCCAGGGATTGAGGAGAAGCTCCTCGCCCAAGACTTCCTCCCACTTTTGCGAGGCCGTCGCTAAGAAAGTTCGCTCTGGCTAAGGCTATTCAACATGAAGTTCGAGTCTCGGTTTTTCCCCGTCTCTCTAAACGCGGTCGGGACTCGCTTTCAAACTCGAGTCGCTGATCAGGGAAGGTACCATTTTTGGGGGATGATGTATGCTACATGCTCGGAAAGATTCGTTCACTGGAAGTAAGCGCCGTAAGTAGTCGTAGTAGTAGTGGTAGTTCTACTACGCGAACGTTCTCGTACATATGTATACTCCATGCAATGAAGGGAGCGGATCTCGGAATGGAATGCTTGAGCATAGAATGAGATTTGTCTTCCCTCCAACGAACATGGAACTAACGGCGTGTTCGTACATGGAGTAAGATGGCCCAAAACCAGCGAGAATGTGGACTGGTGCCTTCTCTTTGGTCAATCTTGTCTCAGCTTGGGCCATAATACTCATACTACTACTACTACTACCACTAATAATAATATTGCGAGTGAATCTTGAGCACCTCAACGAGAGATGCCGACCTCGAATACAACACGGTGTGTACAGAGTCTCGATAGAGTATGTAGAACTAAGCCTGGGGTAGAAGATATTGTTGTTGAAAGTGGTAGTGGGTGTCTGCGGTTAGTTACCATTTGTTTTCGTTTGTCCTACAAGAATCACGATTGTTGGGATAAGTATGCAAACTAGGGGCTCGGACAAGTCGTCCAACCGAGAAATTTTAAAAGGAATACTTAATGTATGTATGAGGGAGTTTTGTTTGTGTTACATGTTTTTGTTTGATTTTGCTGCTGTTTGAAATGAATTTGATTAACTAATCTTTAGGTTGGACTGGAAGAGGGAAAATATACATTGGATATTTTTAAATGTGGGTGTCCATGTCATGTTTGAGCAACGTCTTGTACGGTCCTTGTTAAGAATACAAAGAGTCGGTTTGACTTAAATGGTTTTTTTTCTGCTAGGACAAAATCGAAATAAAATCATTCTTTCAAGTTGGCGTTTTTGATATTTCCTGGCATTGAAACGTAAGCTTTGAAATGAAAGATGGTACATTATTCGCGCAACATTTTTAATACAGATAACGCAACCTCCAAAAATGCTTAGTCGTAATAATAATCATACTCGTTCTCGTCGTAAGAGTAATAAGCGTCACCTTCGGTTCCATTCTCTTTAGTAACTACTGCAAATTCAGCCAAGCAATCGTAAATATATTGGTACTGAATCGCATGTTGGACCTGAAAAAAATCAAAACAGATACATGATTAGTCAACTGTTTGGCCAAAGTTTTATGGCAATAGGTTATTCTATGACGACACGTTTTCATAAAAAAGGCATGTTTTTAACGCAGTGCCTCTCTATAAATGATGTTAGGCTTTAAATTGATTTTCGACGTTCCGCTGCCGAGATTTGAATTTGAATGGACAGTCAAATATCTTATGAAATCACCGCTATTGAAATCCCACCCGAATGATAAGGCCTATCCTTATACATCATAAAAGTATACTTTCTTGAATTACCATATTTGTGCGGTTCTGACGCATTTGGAGAACAAATTTGGCAATATCCACTTGTTGTGCACCTCTCTCTAATTCGAAGATCAGTTCATTCATCGCGATCAACGTGCCTGTACGTCCAACACCGGCAGAACAATGAATAAGAACTGGCATAGAGGGACATTTTTTCATGAACCTCCCTAAAATCTTTTGGAGTTCCAAAAGAACGGCTGTATCCTTAGGAACTCCATGGTCAGGCCAAGAGGTGAGTTGGTATTGGATCACTTCGACAGACTTTCCACGTGCTGCTACCGTTAAGCTTCTTTTGATCAATCCCAACCGACCACTAATGTTTTCAAGCTTTTCCAAAGTGATCTTGATTTGTCCATGAGTGCTGCTTGAACCCTCTTTGGATGGCCAATATCGAGCACATTTCTGGATCATCTGGCCTAGAATTCAGACATTGTTGACATCAAAGGTTTTGATAATTTACCTCACACTCAACTCACCCATTAACGGACCATTCTCCTTGGTTTTCGTCAACATCATAATCAACTTAACGTTGTAGTCCAAGACCATCTGCCAAAAGTGTTCGATGGTATGATCCAAAGGCCCTTGGGCAGCAATATACCTTCGCTTCAAGGCCATATCTTGAATCCAACTGGCATTGATGTAATCACAAGATTGAATTGGTGTCTTCAGGGCAACACGGGTGCCATTAAAAGGCAAAATGTTCTTATAGCGATTCATTGAAGGAGATCCACCTCCCCACAATATGGCATCCGAGCAAGGTAAAGATCCATTCTTGGCAATGTCGATTTGATTGATCAGGTCAAATTCAGCTTGATGCGATTTAATTTTCGAGGATCTTCGAGCCAGTTCATCTAGAGTAATGGGACGATTCACTTCCTTGGGAATTAAGTCAGCAGGGTTTATGACAGAGGTCATTCGTTGCTTTAACGATTGCAGAAGCCAAGGCTTCATAACCTTTTTATATAGAACAAAGACTGACAAAATAATTAAAATAAGGGCAAAGGCCGCCCAACCTATAAACATCCAGGTTGGGTTTCCCATGTTTTGAGAGGTAAAGTAAAAGGTCTCCACTGGAGCTTTCTCAATTCGTCTTACGAAAAGGTATTCATGAGTTTTCGGATCAACTGGAAATGTCAGCCGACCAAGAATTGTGTTTTGATTCTTGACTATATCGTTGAGATTGAAAACTTGAGGCAAAGACAAATTCACAGTTCCAATCTGATAGGTGGTGACATTGGACAGATAAAGAATAACTCGAATGTCTTCTTCAAATTCAACAACAATCTGCCCAGATTCTTGGCTCATTTTTGCTTTTGGATCAAAGTCCGGAATTGGTTCGGTTTGAACCGATGTAAACTTCGTAGTTTGGTTATTCTGACAAGCAATGGCCGTGATGGCCAATTTCACACTATGGTCAGGCTTCTCAAGATCAACTTCTACAAATGAGTCGGTGTTCCAATAGATGTCATCATCCTGAGCATGATGACCCCAGTGATATTGAGCTGGACAGTGGATAACGTATTGTCTGATCCCAGTTCCATACCCATTGAAAGTGTTGCCCGGAATGAATAGACGAACCGTGGTGAAAGGATTGAAGATTTGGTCAAGTGACCAGGGTACTTGAGCAAGAGATTGCGTGGCTGGTTCCAGTGGGACGCATTGCAATTTCACTTCTTTGCAAGATTCTTTGCTCGAATCGCTTCTTTTTTTGGCTCGAACACACACTTGATATTGGTTCCCAACCTCAAGATTGGCGAATGTATGAGACAATGCATTTTTAGTGGAATTTGCTTGATATGCCAGGTTCGTTTGGTTGATGTGTTGCCAATAAATCACAAAACCTCTTTTTCTATTCATCACAATTTCAAAGTGATCGTGTTCAAGGTAGGGACATATTGGATGAATACTTACACGCACGTAATCCTCACCTTCCGACAAGATGAACTTTGGTTCAACCTTATGAATGCTTGATTCTGTTTGAAATTCTGAACTACCTGGCACTTCTCCCACGCCCCAATCATTTTTGGCCCAAACGTTCATTAGACATTTTGTGCCTTGTGACAAATTGAGATTGTCCAATGGCAAGTACATATTCGCATATTGGAATTGAATGTTCCACTCGGAATGTTTTTGAAATTCACACTTGTTTTGCCCGCAATTCAGATCCAGAACGGCACACTTAGCCAACACTTGAATTTGATATTCCTTGATTTTCATGAACTGATAATGAGTTGGAGCCTGTATATAATAACCAATGATGCTTTGTGTTCCATCTGGGTATGGCACAAGAATGGGTGGCTCGAAAGGAGCAGTTTCAGGAATTGAAATTGATTGACAATACTTTTTGATGGCCGATTTTTGTTGGACTTGGACACATACTCGGTATGAATTCCCTGGAAATAGATCTCCCTCCAACAAAACCTTGACTTGCTGTACATGTTCCAACTCAACGAAGGTTATATTTTTCACCGGTATGGTTGTTCCCTCCACCCATATAACAAGGTCAAATTCGCCGGATTGCTTGGCACAGGTTAAATTGCTCACAACTACCTCAATCGATCGATTAGTGAATGCCGCAACCACAATATCCTTAAAAAGTAGTCCAACATCAGACTTCGTCTTGAACTGAAATGTATCTGACGCTATGATGGAACTATAATTGGCCATTGTCAATGTTGCATTGTATTCGAAATTTGGTCGTAATCCTGCAAAGGTCCATGATGGTCCATTTTTTCCCAATTGTTCTTGAACTTCGTGGGTACATGGGCAAATTTCATTGAAATATATGCCATCACATTGACCAATCAAGCGAATATCTACTCTATTATAATCCTCACGCGGTAAGGAGTATGAAATTCTTCGAAATGAAACACTATTGGAAGTAACCGATGTCACGATCACGTTTAGTGATCTCAGTTTTTGGTCATCCGACCCATAAACAAGATAAGGAAAAAAGCACAAAGTCAAAAGGTATCCGTCTCTCATTTTGATTAAGCCTAGCCTTTCAATTAGAAATTTGAAGAACTGAATGGTCTGTTATCAAGTTAGGTTGAATATCCGCTTTTCCGCCATGAAGAACAATCCATGCGTTCTCTTCTGGCTTTGTTGATAACTGAATTTCAAGGAACCTGACAACTGAGTTCTTTACTACGTATTTCGCCAACTTAATCATTGTTCTTTCTCAACAAATGAAAGACAAGTACATTTTAAACGCATGTTTAATATATGTGGATGATGATAATGTCTTCTTTAATTTGGTGGAAGGGCACATATTTTTAAAAGGTAAGAGCGAGTAGAAGTGCCGCTCTGAGTCAAAGAAACAAAAAAAAAACTGCAAAATCGCATCAAAAACGTATTTGCTTGAAAAAAAAAGAAAAAAGTTATCCTTTTTTTATTGAAGAGCAAAACTTTTGAATTTCAATCCATCAAAAATTCCCTTCAAAATTGAAATTGTTTTCCATCGGCAAATGTCATCAAGATAGATTTTTATATAGTCGAAAAACTGCCTAAAAATTGTTGAGGTAAAAAAAACTTTTCCATCTGAATGTGGAATCAAAGCAGACTCTTTTAGACGTGGAGAAGTATAGAAGTAAAAAGATCTAACGCTCTGGCGAGCAATCTACGTATTCGAAAAAGTTTTACTTTAAACAAGTTTTTACAGCCCTTGGCACAAAAATTTCCAAAATCGAAGTTGAAATGATAGATTGGGAGGCTTTATGGTCATGACTAGACATGATATTTAAAGAAATCAAAACGGCGCCGAATGTAACTATTTCTAAGAAAATGGGAGACAAAAATTTTTCATCATTTATGGTTGAAAATCTCATATTTGGGCCTTTTGTCGGATAATTGTTTCCTCAAATGATTCCTACAATTTGGTAAAAGATTGTCAGTTTACACATTTTGGTGAAGTTGTCATTAAAGAGTGCAAGAAAAGAAAAAGTAAAGAGTTTTTTTTATTATAAGCGTTGGCAAAGTTTGGAAAAGTGCCAGCGCCGCCTTTTAAAACCTTCTGTCACTCAATTTTGGAGGGTTTGGATTTAAGCAGTTTTTTCATCCAAAAAATGGAACTTCAAACAAAGATTATTGATCAATTATGATCTTTGGCAACCAGTCAATTCTTTTAAGGAAAACGGAACCTAAAAGCGGTCGGTCTCATTGTAATTCGTTCCTTTTCAAAAGCATAAATTGAGTGGGATGTG
Organism: Tigriopus japonicus; assembly: GCA_010645155.1. Classification (NCBI taxonomy): domain Eukaryota; kingdom Metazoa; phylum Arthropoda; class Copepoda; order Harpacticoida; family Harpacticidae; genus Tigriopus; species Tigriopus japonicus. The sequence continues at coordinate 5,335,171 of CM021322.1, forward strand.
GCACTTAAATAAAATAAGAGACATAAAATAATTGAAAAAATTACCAAGATTTTTTGAATACATGGCGTTATCGTTTTTTTTTAAATTTTGAAGTCATCTGCGCCAAATGGTAATGATGCCGCCTGGATCTCGGTGACTGACGGATCCCTCCTGTAACGACTGCAGGATTTTTTTTTGAATAGTTTGTCTGCCCTTGAATCCCACTTTCCGTTCATGACTTGCTCAAGATGTTTTTGACGCTAAGTATAGTTTGTTTTGTCCAAATCAACACTCAATTAATTCTTACCGACTCATGACGGTGCCCCTTTTGTCGTGACCATGGACATATTTATCAAATCATATAACTTACTGTTTCTGGCAAGATAACGTTGTCAATACATCACGACTATGAACATTCATGCAATTATGGTCTGCTTATCACTAATATGTATAACGAATAGTTGTTGCTAGTGATGGGCCGAAAGTACTATTTATATTGTTTTGTAGTCAGCTGCTTTCGGTTTCAGTTTCGATTAGGGCCTCTTTCGGTTGATCATTGTTTTTTTCTAGCTAAAAAATCAAATAAACATCACAGACAGCAATTACTTATTTGATAAATAGAAGTTAATCTTGATAGGAAATCTAACTTTTCATATGCAGTGTGAATTTTCCTTGTGTTTGTAAATCTAGTCAATCAAACATCAAAATAATGCGATAGTCAAAAGGCTGCATAATGGAGAGTTGTAGGAAAATACGATCAGCCCTTCTGTGAATGATTATTTTTCTGGATTAAAAATATTGGATTAAATCCTATTTATGACAAGAAAGGATTAAAGATAGTAAGGTCCTCAAAAGCAATTTAAAAATCATACAATCCCACGTTTTACCGTGTAAAACGCCATTTTGATCAGATAAAAAGTACTTTCTGGGCCTCTAAAACCACTTATTTTCCCGTCCTTTAGCAATCACCAAAGCCTGATGTTAAGTATGTGAAACAAGGATAAAAAATGAGAGTGTTTTGACCAAAAGATTTTTTTCCGCGTATTCTATGGAAAAAACATATTTTTTGGCCAATTATCAGTAAAGTACTCTTGGCTCTTGATACAACGCAACCAATTACTAATTGGTGTGTGTTGTAGCAGTTCAAAAATGAATAATTGTAGATACATTAGCACTTCCCAATCAATATTCGAGGCACTTTGGTTTGTCCAAAACTGATGTACCATCGTTGCTACTTTAATAGAAACCCTAATAACTAGAGAGCAGATTTTTAGTTGGTAATAACGGCACAAAAACTAAGTTAACTTTGTAGTTAACTTTTTCTTCAAAATAGTTGAGATTTTTTAACAAAGGCAATAATGTCTGAAAATAATGAAATTACTGGTAAAGCTGTTGAAAATTTAAAAGCATGTATTGCTTTCCTCTCGACGGTGTTTAATTGAGATGAAGAAGACATTTTTAAGTTCCAAAGGCATTTATTTAATACAAGTTTTGGGATAAAGAGATAGTACCAGATATGTAATTGAGGTCTGTTGATTAAGTTACGGGCGAAAATAATGATATATTTTCACTTGAAACATACATAAAATAAATTAATAAATAAATATATTGTTTTGGATAATTATTAGGGACACATGGATAGATAATGGTTCAAAATATTGTTGAAATCTATTTTGCCGTTCAATTTTTATTAGCTATTTTTGGACACAATTCTCGAAGGACATAATCGCAATTTTGTTAACCCAATTTAGAATAAGGGCTCAATAGATTTCGTCAATATTTCAGGTACAGGCTTAGGAATAAGTGAAAAGAAAAATTCAGAAAATAGTTTTTAGCATATTTTAAGTGACATTTTATCAAGTTTTGGCACGTGACTTAATTAACAAACCTTGAATATTTGCGGCATTGGCTCTTCACCTCAAAACTGGTCTCAAACGTCTTTGGAACACAAAAATGACTTTTTCAGCTCAATTAAGCGCCGTGGCTCCCTATTAATGACTTGAATTACCAAAAAATTAAAGATTTGGACAATTTGATGCCAGAATATCATATAAAAAGAAAAAAATAATAATTCCCTTTTGTGCTATTTTCCGCATTTCCCTTTATTTATTCGATAATCATGGCAATCATCAATTTCTTTTACATGGTTTCAAAACGACTAAATCTACGTCTCATAATCAGCCTCATCTTCGCTTTCTTCTTCATGATAAATATATTGCTCATATGTTTCCCTTCCATATGAACCAGCAAACTTGGCCAAGCAATCGTAAATATATCTGTATTGACCAGCATTCTGGATCTGTAAAAGATGAAACGAAATTTATCTCCATGGGCAACTTATTACTATTAATTAGGTTAAAGCCGAATCCGTGACACACCATCTGTGCTCTATTTTGAAGCAACTGGAACACGAACTTGGCAATATCCAGTTTTTTGACCCCTCTCTCTATTTCGAAGACCATTTCATTCACCGTGATGAGCACGCCAGTTCGTCCAAGGCCACTTGAACAGTGGATGAGAACCGGAGAGTAAGGGTTGGTTTTGATGAACAGGCCCAAAATTGTTTGCATATATAAAAGCGGGGTCGTATCGGTCGGGATCGTGTGCTCAAGCCATGACGTCATGTGATATTGAGTGGTTTTAAATGAGTTCCCCTCCGATGACACCCAAAGGGTTCGTTTGGTCAATCCCAAAGGACCATCGATTGTCTCCCGGTTTTCCAAAGTCACTTTGATCTCTCCATAATTGACACTTGATCCTACTTTAGAGGGCCAATAACGAGCACATTTATGAACACTTGCGCCTGAAATGATATGAAGAAAGGCTTCCAATCAAACCCTTTACCAATAACATAAACATATATTTTATACTGATCAAAGCTATAACTTTAGCAAATATCTAATTTCTGTTTGAATATTTCAATTTTTGTTGTTAACTTTAGAAACTTCAGCACTTCCAATTTCCATTTGTAATATCATTTGTTTTTAAGTATCTTTTAAGTGACATTATAGTAGTTTTTGGCTCGTGACCTAATTAACAAAATCAATGTTATTTGTCTGCTTAACTACCTCTTTTGTTAAGTGTCAAAATATTTGGATAAGAATGGTTTTCATTGTAATTTTTTGTGAAAGACAATGTTTACATCTTTCTGTGCGTCTGTGCCACATCTTCATAAACAAGGCAGAGAGGTTGCAGCCTTTAATGATATTAAACCATGCTGAGTGTTGAGTTTTGTTAATGTTTTTCATTTTAGTTATAACCCCTCACCTAAGTAGAACAAAAAGTTTTCAAGATCGATAGAAAATACATTTTTAAAGTTGTGATGTGTGTGTAGAGCAGGGAGAGGAACAGGAGGCCCATGAAATTTGATTCATGTTATCGCGGGCCCACCAAAAAGGCATTGGTAGGTTCAATGGCCAACAAATCAGCGATCAAAGAGCTTTGGGCTCACGAGTACTTACAATATTATGGATGGCTCAATGGCCACTATTTTGGACTTTCTCTATAGATCCTGGGCCCACTAACGACCACCCTTGGGCCCACATTTGGGCCGTGGCCCACTGGTTGCCGACCCCTGCGTCTAGGCAATCTATTTAAGTATGTATATATCTGTGTCTCTTTGACAAGTAACTCTGATGAGCAACCAACATCCAATCATACCTATAGAAATACGACCTGCTAAGTCAACCCTGACTATCATTTTGTAGGATGATTCTGGAGTTAACCTAGGCAGATTAACGTCAACAAGTCATAGTCAAATTGGACACACTTTCAGGGTTGGTTCAATCCAGTCTTTGAGAAAGGGTTGATCATGAAAAAACATTTTGTCTAACCCTGACTAAAATGACTTCAAGGAACCAACACTTGTTTATTCCCTTTCAAGATTTGAGGGCTACAAATTCAACAATACGAACTTACTAGAGACAAATGTCATTTTATTACTCAGGCAGAAAACAGGACAGGGTTCCTCCTGCACCAACCCTGAATAGCACATCAATATTCACCGGAAATTGTGGAATGATTTACACAACCTTTCTTACCTCTTGTCATGCAAAAAAATTAAAATGTTGTATCTATACACATCATGATCATACCACATTCAGGACCGGTTAAACTTGAACAAATACCGTTTTATTTTTAAACTTACCTGTGATTGGATCATTCTCTTTAGTTCTTGTCAACATTATGATGAGCTGTATCTTGTAATCCAGAACCATTTGCCAAAAATGCTCAACTGTTTGGCTCATGGGCCCTTGAGCAACGATATATCTCGATTGGAGCGTTATATTCTGGATCCAAGTGGCGTTGATGTAATTACAAGATTGAACATTGGTCTTTAATATTACTAGCGAAGAGTCGTACGGAAGGTTTTCCGGACATCGGTTCATTGGCAGTGTACCATTTTCCCAAAATAAGGCCATTAGACAAGTTGATGAGTTGGTTTGCTTTAAGTTGAGTTCAGTAATGTTATTGAATTCGAGTTCCAGAGAATCTGTATTGTAAGAGCTTTGAGACAAATGTTCCAAATCGATCGCGGTGGTAGAATTAGGCAAAAAGCGAGTTGCCAATAGGATTTCAGGAGTTCTTTGGTCAAGTTGAGCTTTCCTTGACCTCTTTATCATTAGCACAATAATGGATGCAACAAGAAACACAACCAGCAAAATAACTGAACCAACTGTCCCCACTTGTAGGTTCGTGAATATTTTGGCATCTTTTTCCATGAGCACGGGATCAGCAAATATGACACTTGGAAGCAAAGGTCGCTTGTTAACAACATTGGAGAACGTGATTTAGAAAAAAAAACATTAGAAAACTAGAGATTCTCATTACTAGAAACAATAACTAAATTGTTCAATTTAAAAGGTTGGTTGCCCTCATGCAGGTGCTCAGTAGCTTTTGAAGTAGCTTTGCGAACTCTCGCGAAATAAATTGAACGTCCATGGCCATGTTCAGTATACAAAAGATAAAGGTATTTTTTTATCAATTTTCCAAAGAAACCATGACCAACCATTATCATTAAAATCATATTATGGAGTTAACAAGCTACCCTGAAATCTGTCTCTCGAGATGGTAATCAAAAATATTTGAATCAATCGGAAATGTCAACCGACCAAGGATTGTTTTCTGATTCTTGACTATATCATTGAGATTGAAAACTTGAGGCAAAGACAAATTCACAGTTCCAATCTGATAGGTGGTGACATTGGATAGATAAAGAATAACTCGAATGTCTTCTTCAAATTCAACAACAATCTGCCCAGATTCTTGGCTCATTTTTGCTTTTGGATCAAAGTCCGGAATTGGTTCGGTTTGAACCGATGTAAACTTCGTAGTTTGGTTATTCTGACAAGCAATGGCCGTGATGGCCAATTTCACACTTTGGTCAGGCTTCTCAAGATCAACTTCTACAAATGAGTCGGTGTTCCAATAGATGTCATCATCCTGAGCACCATGACCCCAGTGATATTCAGCTGGACAGTGGATAACGTATTGTCTGATCCCAGTTCCATTCCCATTGAAAGTGTTGGCCGGAATGAATAGACGAACCGTGGTGAAAGGATTGAAGATTTGGTCAAGTGACCAGGGCACTTGAGCAAGAGATTGCGTGGCTGGTTCCAGTGGGACGCATTGCAATTTCACCTCTTTGCACGATTCTTTGCTTGAGTCGCTTCTTTTTTTGGCTCGAACACACACTTGGTATTGTTGACTGATTTGAAGATTGGTGAATGTGTGAGATAATGTATTTTGAGTGGAATTTGCTTGATATGCCAGGTTCGTTTGGTTGATGTGTTGCCAATAATGCAGAAAACCTCTATTTCTATTCATCACAATTTCAAAGTGATCGTGTTCAAGGTAGGGACATATTGGATGAATACTTACACGCACGTAATTCTCACCTTCCGACAAGATGAACTTTGGTTCAACCTCATGAATGCTTGATTCTGTTTGAAATTCTAAAATACCTGGCACTTCTCCCACGCCCCAATCATTTTTGGCCCAAACGTTCATTAGACATTTTGTGCCTTGTGACAAATTGAGATTGTCCAATGGCAAGTACATATACACATTTATGAATTGAATGTTCCACTCGGAATGTTTTTGAAATTCACACTTGTTTTGCCCGCAATTCAGATCCAGAACGGCACACTTAGCCAACACTTGAATTTGATATTCCTTGATTTTCATGGACTGATAATGAGTTGGAGCCTGTACATAATAACCTATGATGGTTTGTGTTCGATCTAGGTATGGCACAAGAATGGGTGGCTTGAACGGAGCAGTTTCAGGAATTGAAATTGATTGGCAATACTTTTTGGTGGCAGATTTTTGTTGGCCTTGGACACATACTTGGTATGAATTCCCTGGAAATAGATCTCTCTCCAACAAAACCTTGACTTGCTGAACATGTTCCAACTCAACGAAGGTTATATCTTTCACCGGTATGGTTGTTCCCTCCACCCATATATCAAGGTCAAATTCGCCGGATTGCTTGGCACAGGTTAAATTGCTCACAACTACCTCAATCGATCGATTAGTGAATGCCGCAACCACAATATCCTTAAAAAGTAGTCCAACATCAGACTTCGTCTTGAACTGAAATGTATCTGACGCTATGATGGAACTATAATTGGCCATTGTCAATGTTGCATTGTATTCGAAATTTGGTCGTAATCCTGCAAAGGTCCATGATTGTCCAAATTTTCCCAATTGTTCTTGAACTTCGTGGGTACATGGGCAAATTTCATTGAAATATATGCCATCACAATGACCAATCAAGTGAATATCCACTCTATTATAATCCTCACGCGATAAGGAGTCTAAAATTCTTCGAAATGAAACACTATTGGAAGTAACCGATGTCACGATCACGGTTATTGATCTCAGTTTTTGGCCCCCCGACCCATAAACAAGCCCAACAAATAAACACAATATAATTGTATGTCCTAGTATCATGTTTTTGAAACTCGAACACCTTTTTCACCGCGGGAAATCAGTCTTCTACTGTCTAATATCGTGTACACTCGGTCTCAACGTATTCCAGGATTTGAAGAGTAAAAAGGTTTGATAAGAGTAAGTCAAGACGACCACGTTTTTACTGACAGAATAGGAGCAAGGTAGAATTAAAGCTCATGTTTTATCAAGTACTGATGTGTTTCGAGGGGTCGTCGGTTTCGCGTTTTCAATGCTACCATGTTTGACTTGGACAAGAAGCACGGAAATCATGGAGTGGGAGGCTAGCAATGAGAATTATGATTTCCATCAGAAACGAACCATTTGCGTTCTTCTGCAAATGAGACCTGGCTTGCATTGAGAAGAACACGTATTTCAAATTTCAGCCCAATCGAATGCCGGAGTGAAAAGTTATGCCTTCTCAAACTTATGTACTGAGGAGAGCATAAAATGAATGAACTCGCCCTTTTGTGGTAAAACGATTACCACAAAAGGGCTAGTTCATTCATCCTCGGTAGGATTTGCACTGAACTTTGAGTGAGCATAATTTTTGTCTCCGACGTTCGATTGAGCTGAAAATTGAAATACGTATTCTTGTCAACGGATGCAAGGTCTTATTTGCAGAAGAATGAAATTGCATTGTTCTTACTGGAAATCATTATTCGTATTGCTAGCCTCCCACTCCATGATTCCAGTGCTTCTTGACTTGGAGTTTACACCTCTTGCTACGCTTTTGCTACGCTTCTAGTTGCATTAGGCTTTCTTAAAAAGGGCCAATGTCGCAAAACTTTTGCCAAAAACTGGACTGATATTACATATGGCCTGTGATGTATGTTTCTGAACCTGGAAAGCAAGAGGAACATCTTTTATTTACTGCTTTATTTAAAGCCAGATATAGAAATGAACTTTTTTACTTAACAAGAAATCGCATTCCTTGAGGCCGACTTAGCCGTGGTAGAGAATCTGCAACCTCACCAAAAAAATCCTGAGCGAAATGATTCAAAAGAATTCTATATTTCAAGAATCTAATATAAAGTATGGTCTTTTTTCTAATGATATTGCCTTTTCGATTTTGATCAACTTCCCCTATCTGACGTTCTGTATTTCTTGTTCAATGAATAAGGTCATCAACTCGTCTTAAAGGTTCAAAAGAAGACTCCAGATGCGTAATTCTTGGTTCATAGCTACTTTCTAGATACCTAGATCAGTTCAATCTGCTGTCAGTGTGAAATAGATGAGGCTTCTTCTTCATCAGAAGGTATAGGAGGGAGTAGAAAATTGGGCAATTCTCTGGGCAAATCTCGACCTTGAAGTTTTTCTTCTAGAAGAAACTTGGCCAAGCAAAATTCATCTGAATTAAGCATTCCATCCTTATTCACATCCGACATTGTCCATATTCTGAAATAGCAACAATTAAGCATTACCAAATGGGAGTGTTTTTGGGCAGTTGTTCCCGCTTTACTTGGATAGAACTGCATTGGGAAGCTTAGACTTCATGAGTTCACTCTTAGCCAAAGCTCCACTGATGTTTCCCTCAAAAGGAGCGAGATCTTCAAATTCCTTTCGCCACAAAGAATAAAACACGTGTTTTTCCACGGGCCAACCCCCCTCACTTCGAGGTTTCAGATCCCAATGGTAATTCTCTTCCAACGAATCTGTTTTAAGGAAAAGCAAAGCCAAGCTATTTCAATTTGTCGAGACATCTCTTAAACTGAAACTCACTATCTTTTCTGAACGGCGTTTTGGCGCTCGTCAAGTCGTTAATAGGCCCGTTTAGATTTGTTGTTGAGGTGGGCAAAGTGGTCTTGATGATCCGAGTTCCGTGACAAGGGATGGCCTTCATGACTTTGGCCATATCCTCATTGACCATTTTCTGCAATCGATCAAATTGGCTACGCTCAATCTGACGAAAAGTGGACCAATCCACTCGTTCCAATTTGACTTTAAAAGGTTCGATCTCCGGGAAATCTGAAGGTGAAATTCCATGCACATCCTGAATGGCTTGGAAGATGAAATCCAGATTGGCAATTAGCTCTTTTTTCCTCTTGTCTTTTCCTAAAAAAGATTTTCATAGCTCCACTCAGAAGTGAGATAATATTAGCATGTTCAAATTTAAATATTCACTGAAAACGGAAGGCATCCTTTTGGCTAATTCGGAGATGATAAGCCCTTGAATTCGCGCTTCTCGAGCGCGTTTGATGAAGTCGTTTATCAAGCGAAGTGCAGCAAATCGTGGTAAGCCATTTAAATCTTCGAATAAATCTGTATGCTCCATGTTGAAAAGTTCCCTATAGGTCTCATGAACCAGAGGCTTGTCCCAAAAGGAGCCCAAATATACTCGGACACTTTCAGGATTGTGCATGACTTTTCCCAAGGACCACATCAAAGATCCATAAACCCTCATCAATTGTTGAGGCGAGACCATGTCCGATTTATTCAAGACCACTCGAATCTAGATAGAAGGAAGATAGTCGTTAAAGGTAGTGCAAAATGATATTGAAAAAAAAAGATATGAAAAAGGCGCACTCATAAAGCGCGCCATCTAGTGATTTTAATGTAGCAAAAGCTCGCTGATCCTATTGGTTGCAACAATCAACCATGACTTAATCCAGATTTTTGAACCCAGAATAGGCCTCCGCGGACATTCAATTGGGTGAAATTAGAGAAAATTGACTCTAAATATCCAATGAGTAATGAAACACCACAAACAACGATTATTTTTGTACATCACTTTTGGACGAACTAAAGCGCCTCAAATGTTGATTTCTTTCAAGATTCACGCGAAAAGGTTGAGGATTTCAATTCAAATTCAAAATAAACTCTGCTAAACTCTGGTCTTGTGCTTCCATTTGGAGTCCCTCCAACAATATTTGAGGTGCTAAAGTTCGTTCAAAAAACCTACGTACAGTATATTTGTGTTATCTGCTAATACACGCATCTCAAAAATCTTTATGGCATACTCTATAATTGTGTTCATATATCATAGAGCACTAGTTAAGGCAAAAAATGTCAGTAGTTAAAGCCATTCTCTATTTTCTGTATAGTATTCTATTCCAGGAACCACTGTACCTCAGGACGGATTTCAAAAATACACCTTGGGTCCAATTATTGTAGTAAAATGTGAGGTTTTTGCAACAAATACATTGTTCCGTTGAATTTTCATTGTACTAATTGGACCCAAAGTGTATTTTGAAAGTAATCCTGGCTTGAGCTATTCTTGACTGTACTCCCCTGGATCAGAGACCCCCTAAAGCCTAATCATGACAGACATCCTACCTTCTCAGATTGTCCTGATAGAGCACCCAAGGCGCTCCGCATCTCGTCTGAAATATCTAGTTTATGGGCGTCAAAGAGCACCAAGATGCGATCCACTCTCTGAGCAAACCATTTGACCACACCATTGTAGTCGTAACCGCGATGGAGACATTGTTTTTCCCCCGCTAGAATCCCAGGGGTGTCGATGAGGGTGATATTTTCCAAAATATCCGCGTCCATGATTGAGCATTGTAAACGATTCAAGAACCCTCCGCCGAACTATAAAACATGTCAATGTTTACAATTAGAGCGAGGATTAAAAAGTTTTAACTTAAAACTATTAAAACCACTTGTTTGCCCATTTTTGCCTAAAATTTTTTTTTGGGATTTACAACTTATTTTGAACTTCTTTTTGCATAATATAGAAATTTCAAGCAGAAAAAGCTTTTTTTGGAAATTTCAGTCCAACCTAAAGAAAAGGTCGTCAAATTTTTAGGTGAAAGAACGAGGACCAAAAAAATTTGATTTAAAAATCGAGAACAAAAAACTGCCGGCCAAAAAAACGACAGATAAAACATATTTCGCCCTTTTAATTGACAAATTAAGAAAAGAAACCCTTTTTGGTCATTTTTCGGGGAAAACAACATTTTTTAGTTCATTTTCATCTGGTAAAAAAACTTTTTTTTGCCCATCTTTAGCTGAAAAAGAACTTTATGTGGTCATATTGCCAACTTTAAAACTTCTTTTTTTTTGACATTTTTGCCAATTTTTTTCCGCCCTCTATTAAAAATGTTGATACCCAAGTGGATTACATGACCTATTTCTGATTTGATTACCATTTTCAGTGCTCTGAATTGATATCTTGGATCCACGGTTACGGCATTGCCTGGGATCACCGACGACTGAGCCCCCTTCATGATCACATTGAAACAATCCGTGGTTGGTTCGGGTCCGATACGAATTCCTGGGAAATCCTCACCCAACAAATGTCGAATGAAGGTGGTCTTGCCTTTTGGAATATTCCATTTCCACTTAACAATCCATTAATTGCTACTCTTAATTTAATCCCTACCCGTTGAATATTGCCCCAGAAGCATGATCACAGGTTTGGCCTCGAACTCGGCCTCTTCCAAAGGCGGAGAATTGAATACATGGAAGAGACATTCGTCCTCGAATTTTTTCAACGTTTTCTTGTAGCAAGTGTACAATTCGGCTGAAACGACATTGTCGGGTTGATCCTTTTTACTGGATCGTCGAGATCCAAAAGCGGCCAATGTGGAACTCTTTCGGAACCATCCTGATGAGTTCGAGGACGAAACAAAGGATTCATTGGACACAGAGGACGTGGATGAAGGCGAGTCCGACACTTTTCGTCTCAAAGACATGATGCCCGAACACAAGTTGTGTTCTGGATTCAACTTGATTGCCAATTGAGAACTGCCAGTCCTCGATTTAACAATGCTTTTCAAGTTTCGTTTGAGAGTGAAGACGTCCGAAATTCGCTCTCTTTGATATGTTGACGAGAGAAATTTGAGCTTCGAGCTCATGATAAAATGCAAAAGTAAGAAGGATTTCGATAGAAAAAAAAAATCTGCCGATTTCTGATGATTGTTCATGGAAACTGAACACGTAATGACAGGCCAATAGAATCGGTTTGTCTCAATTGGGACTAGCTCGGCAAGAAATGAATTGAGCGACGCATCTATGGTAGAATGAGGTCAGACGTGCATTTTCCAAGTCTGGATGTGGATTCAAGAGAGAAATAAATGAGAGGAAGTTCATGTGTTTGACCAGAGGTTAATTTTATTGTATTGAAGGTAAAGGTAGCTGGTTCATTAAAATGTGTCTTGTAGCTTTGGAATGAGCCATTTGATAGATTGTCCTGTAAAATATTGCTTAACGAAATGGATATTGGATCCCTTTTCAGTTATATACAGTCAACTTCGGATATAAGGGACCCGGCGGGACCACCGAAATTCGTCCCTTATATCCGACCGAAATTGCATGGAAATCGATCATCCGGACCTTCCAAAACAGTCCCTTATAAGCGAAAATCCCTTATATCCGAAGTTGACTGTAGTCCTCCCTCCTGATTTCCTCCATTACTACTCTGCCATTACTACTCTAACGAGCTCAGCTCATGAATTCCGTTTTTTTCGCTTTGAAAGGTATCTGCATAGTACCTAAAGCATCAAACTTTGTCAATAAACGAGCCATATTGAACACAACCGACAGCTCCGGCATTCCATAAGGTTACACAATATCGTAGTAGACTACGGGGTAGGGGTGTTTACAAATCTAGCCTAAAGAAATTCAAGGAAGCTTTTTTTGGTTTTATCACTGGGTGTTCTTTACTCAGACCTCACAAAAACGGCATCGATGATTATTATACATTACAATAATGTTGGTAGTACTTGGGTTCTTGATTAGGATAGGATGATGAGTAGGGCTGAATATTTTAGGTTTTACATAAAAACCTAGGTTTTTACCTAAAACGCCTTTTTTGGGCAATTTTTACCTAAAAATAAGTTTCCAACCTAAAATTAACTTTTTTCTCGCATTTTTCAGGAAATTTTTACCTAAAACTAAGTTTTCAACCTAAAATTAAATTTTTTCTCACCCTAAAGTCATTTGACTACGCCCACTTGAAAATTACCCCAGTGTCTTTAAAACAAAAAAAAAGGAAGAAAGTAGAAGAGTGGGAGCCACAATGTTTTTCATCTCATCAACATACCGAATTAGCTTTATCAGGTGGTTTCAGGCCGACATACTGCCAATTAAGGGCGCTCACTGTCATTTTTTGAAGTCATATTTTTCTCTCGTCTCGTTTTCAGTCATTTCATCCCGTTTTTAGGGCGCAAATTTTCAATTTCTTTTTTTAAGTCGAAAATTTTTTAAACTCGTTTTTAGGTCAAAAATTTCTGAACTCGTTTTAAGGTCAAAATTTTCTGAACTCGTTTTAAGGTAAAATATTTCAGAACTCGTTTTAAGGTCAAAAATTTCTGAACTCGTTTTAAGGTCAAAAATTTTCGATCTCCGTGTTTAGGTCGACAATTTTCGGTCTCATTTTAGGTCAAAAATTGCCGATCTCCTTTTTTGGGTCGACAATTTATCTGGGTTTTTTGGTCGCATTTTTGCCACTTTCTGCCATATTCTACCGCTTAACAAATTTCACTGGCACAAACTTTTCTATACTGGCATTTTCCCCCACTGCCAAATAAAATTTTCATTGCCTTTGTCTCTGCTCAACTGCTTTTACTCTTGCCAAGAGTAAAGTGCTGAAAAACAATAGATAAAAGGCAAAATTTGGTCTGAAAAGCCACTGTAAAAGGGGTAATCTATTCAACCTAAAAAAAACCTAAAACGTAGTTTTGGGCAACCTAATTATGTCATAATTTGCCCAAAAAGTTAACCTAAAATATTCAGCCCTAATGATGAGGATAGAATGGCAAAGCAAACAACGGATACATTAAGTGATCTCGGGTTGGACGTAATCTAGCCGAATGGAAGTCCTCCCCAATCGTATTTGCAGTCCAGGTGGAATTCAAGCGGTCGTCGATTCTTTGTCGTCATCATCAAAATCGATGGATATTTCTATTTAATACGAACTTCCCTCTGGCGGCTGGGTAAGCTTCATATTGTCTTTCAAGATCATCTGTCGTCGTAGTTCTTGGAGGATGGTCTTGATCGAGTACTCTCGTTGCCAACGGTGAAGGATGGGCACAGCCCGTGAATCAACCTAGGTATCAGAAAAACCGATTTCAAGACCCAGCTAGCAATGAGACGTGGGAAATTTTTTTCCAATATTTTCCCTATCCACTTATCAGCATACCTGGCCGTTGGGCGAGACACTGTTCATATTAATCCTGGATGTAAATCTGACTGACGGGGGCTTCACGGGATAGTCCGGTCCACATACGATTTTCAAGCTATACATACGACTCTCAAAGTTGGTCTAGAATGGAATTCGTGGAAATTAGCATGATAACTTGACAATACAAATGTTCAAAGCACAAACACGTGGATGTGCTTGACCTTGAAGACCTCCGAAAAGTTAAAGTTGTTAGCATTCGTTCAAAGCTATTTTTTCAGTATCTCACTTCCTTTTCCAATTGTGCTTTCTTGTAAATAGCTTGCTTGGTTATGTACGTACGTTACTTAATCGCTTAACAATGTCAGTGCCCGGATAAGGTTTTTCCAGGAAATAGGAAAGACGAGTCTTGTGCGACCTTCATAAATAATAGAAACCCTAACATATATGCAAAACAAAACAAAAATCAGCTATAACTTATGGTGGATTTAAACGAGGAAATATGTGTCAATTATCTTTGAGGAACTTTGCTCCCACCTAAGCAAACCATCCTGCGACCTAAAAATCTCTGAAGATTTTTGAAGTCTGTGCATCTATTTACAAACTGGCTCGAATAAATCCACCATTAACATTTCATTATTTCTTCTATTATTTTTCTGTCAGAAAAGATATCAGGCCGAGGCCTTTCTCATTACCCGAGGTGGTCCAATAATCATGCCAGTCCAATGGGTCAGTTCGATGTCATCCTCGTTTTCTAATCCCCAAGAGATGGTGCCGTCTCCCACACCTTTCTGACCGGCCTCCAATTCCTCCAACAAACGAAAACTTCGCGGCATCACTGAAAACGTAACAAAGAATCAATTCAGATGAACTTAAGACTGAGATGGGCAGAGGTTTCCTAACAAAATTTTGCACTTTCTTTACCACAATTTGATTATTTTTTGAACTAAGATTATGGTAACCCTGAGTATGCGCGGAGCATGATTTTAACTTCGCTCATTTTGAAACTTACGAAAGACTCTGAATTTATTTGGCATGGAGGAGGTCTGAGAGAACCATCTTATTCAGAAAGCGTACTCTTTCACTGGTTTTTCGAAATACAACACGTCTAGTCTAATTTTCTCTCAAACTCAAAGTATTCTTCATCGTGATTAAATAATGCAGAATCACTTCTGTCCCTCAAGAGCAAATTAATTGTTTATGTTCGCAATGTTATGATGTATAGCTTGCTTTTTCAATCCAATCAAACTCCTGAATCTTGAGGAAATTCCATCTTGAGCGAAAAAAGCCATTGGAGGTTCAGGTATCTAAAAAGCAGTGCATATTTTTAAAGTAATTTGGCCTCCATTTTCGACGAGATCCAAATCATTTGGGCAATATAACTCCAAACAAACTTAAAGAAAGTCATACAAAAAATTATTTCGAACATAGGAGCTGATCCTCTAACAGCATTTAAGGCAGGATTGGACAAATTCTTAAATACTATTCCTGACCAACCCACTATACAAGGGTTGTATAGATCTGCCAACAGTAACTCATTGGTAGATCAAATTTCATATAAACATTAATTATTGAAACTATAATAATGATTAACTCTCTTTACAGGGAATCCCATTCCTTGTAGCGGTATTGAAAAATCCGCCCCCCCCCCCAAAAGAAGAACAGGGATGGCTACTTAAAAAACCGGGCAAGGAAAATCGTAAATTCCGGACAATTAGGGCTCTGAATTAAAAAGTCATTGTTAAAAATAGTTCTTACCATAGTATCATCTAGAGCTAATGTTTTAAACAAATTCTCTATTTGGCCTCCATTTTCGACGAGACCTTGAATTCAATTAGCAATAAAAGAAAAGATTCGCCGTCAAAATGTTCATGAAATTCGTATTATCCCGTCATCAAATTGGCTTGCCGAGTTCTAGTGGCCTGTGGTATTAATTTATATGCAGTAGTCACGGCCTTTGACGTCTTAAATGGGCGAACCTGGGATCACTCTCGAGGGCGAGCGGCAATATCCCCAACAGTGCGGACAGTCTCTATCAAATCGCAGCTGCAAAGCTGTGTTCTGACACCAGCAAAAACAAACAAACAAACAGCCATCACATAACAGAAAGGCCACTATTTTATTTTAATTGCCTTCCACATTCATCCCTTAAGCGGGTTCAATTGAGGGTTTTATGGAAAGGTTCTTGGGATTGAGTTTTGCAGAAGAAAGAGACTTGATCTCAAAATTGACCTTGTACTTAAGTCAAAGAAACCAAATCCACATTAAGGATCACTTTTATCAGTAATTTGTGTACCATTTTTATTCAGTAACACCTTTATTGATTTTTTAATTTCTGAAATCAAGCTTGTACCTTTTTATTGATATGACAACACATGATAAAAATGTGAAAGCAGGTCACACTTTGAGATCAAGTTCTGTTCTAAATCTCAAATTCGATGGACTTGTAAGAAAGAAAGAAAAACGTAATATTCCATCAATCCTTATTATGGGATAAATATTGAAGGTAACAAAAACAAAAATAGGACTGCTGTTTATGCAATTTGCTGACTCTACGATAAGAACTTCATGAGGAACATGTTGATGGCGAATCCCTTCTCTTACTGCTAATAGAATTCAAGGCCCCCCCCATCACCTTACAAAAATTCTTTACAACAAAAAGGTTTAGGTGAAAGTATAATTAAAACTATTTGTGAACGATAACATTGTCCGAAAATTACAATTATCTTCGCAGGAAATATGTATTTCCTGTATTTTTTATTCCTTCTTTTTTCTTTTTCCTGTATTTTATGTATCTATTCGTTTATTTCTCATTTCAAAACCACTTTTTTAAATCTTTGGTCAGCTTTTTCATTCCGACATTTACTCCCAGGGTTTTGATTGATTTGAGGATTGGAATTACAATATTCGTATATTTCCAATGAATAAAACTAGTTTCTACAAACGGCTGATTACTTCATTTTCCCTGGCTTCTTTTTGTTGCCAACTTGGCTTGCCTCTAAAATGTTACCCTAGTCTTTTTTTCGCTTAGAAAAATGTGTTCATCAAAGTTTCAAAAGCTTCTAAAAGACTAATATCGGCCTAAACTCTCTTAAAAATGACTCTTCGCGTCCTCTTGAACCCCAAAGCACTCAAAAAGCTCTAAAGAACGTGAAAATGGGTTCATTGGCGAAAAATCAACCTCCAAAGGCCATTTTCGGATTGATTTCAAACTCGAGAAATCCTGGCTACGTTTTTTTGAGATGGCATCCGCAGACCTGCAGCTCCCATTGAAGACATCTTGACACCGATAAGTTGGACGTGGATGGGGTTCTTGAAGGCTTCACGGGTCGATCGTGGGACTGGATAGCTCGGCCTTGCCGTTGGTCTTGAACGAAGTAAGGTCGTCCGTCCTTTGGAGTGCTTCTGGCTGGCTTGCTCGCTTTCCTTGCTTGGGCGATGATTTCCGTGCTTCTCAACGTTCTCAACTTATCGTCAGATCAGACAGTGTCTCCACAAGCCCGTCATGCGAAAAGATGCATTTTTCAGGTATAGGACTAAAATGTAGCCAAGCTCAAGGATATCGGCCCTAACTAACTTCCGATCTGGGAGGCGACTCATCTGCAGCACTAGATAAACCACAAATACCCCTCTCAGTAACAACAGATCGTGGTGGCCCAGAGCTAGCACTCGTGCTTACTGCATAGCGAGTTGGGGTTCGCGCCTCCACGAGGGTTTTTGTTTCAAACGTTTTTCAGTAAATGTTGTTTGTTTTTCTATATTTTTAGGTATGTTTAGGTTAGGTTAGGTTAGGTTAGGTTAGGTTAGGTTAGGTTTAAGTTTAAGTTTAGTTCAGATTATCTTTGCTCCTCCTGTCAATATTTTGTCCATATCTATGACGGTATGACTCATCTCCCAGATCGGAAGACATTCAGGGGCCATAGCTCAAGGATGACTCGACGAAGGATATTTTACAGAATTCCA
Organism: Tigriopus japonicus; assembly: GCA_010645155.1. Classification (NCBI taxonomy): domain Eukaryota; kingdom Metazoa; phylum Arthropoda; class Copepoda; order Harpacticoida; family Harpacticidae; genus Tigriopus; species Tigriopus japonicus. The sequence continues at coordinate 5,353,130 of CM021322.1, forward strand.
CTTAAGGCCCAGCAACTTCAATGAAAACTCAATGGAACATTTCACTACACCGAAATAACCTTTCAATTTAGTACAATGGCACGCTGTAAGCTGTATTTTTGTAATTTGTTATATTTGTTATTAATAATTGGGATGGATCAGCCATGAGCCGACTCTGCATCAGATCGGATCGGTTCTGAGGTCTGTTTGCCGCGATCCAGATCCAAAACCCAGGATCCGATCCGGAGTCGGAACCGACTTCTGAGGCGTCGGCTCTCCATGAATCAATTACCATCATCAAATATCATTATTATAGAAATCGAATACATTTGAACCTGCATTGTAATTCGTTTTGCTTGTTTTCAAGGTTCTGTGCAATGCATGATTGCAGGTCTAGTTGTAGTTTATGAGTGCTAGTTGTAACATTGACTACACCTAAATAAGTTACTAGTAAACAAATCAAATGACGAGTTTTGTTTATTTGCAACTTCCTTGCATCTTTTAATTCCAAATCTTCTCGTGGATGCCTAACTATAATGGTGAAAATATTTTCTGTTGTTCTGTAAGATTGTGCCGCGCAAAAATGCTTTAAAAACTCAAAAAATATGAATTTGTCGAGTACTAATGTGTTTTGGATGTGAGTTGGATTTTTTCCAGAGTTTCGCTATTTTGGTTGTTGGGGTCAAAAATCTGACCACAACTAAACTTTTCAGCAAGCAATAGACCTTATCTGGCCTAAAATATGGCAGCACTGTCAACTCGAAATATATTTTTATAACAAGCCATGAAACTCGAAATTGAACTAGTTTGAGTGTTGCCAAATTGGTCCCTGTTTAGGTCTCTTCAAAAAAATTCAATAAAACCTGCCCTTTTTAACAGTGATAAACGTCAGTGTCAAAACCGGCCGCACTCCTGGTTCTAAACACATCACTACTGTTGAGCATTTCATCTCTCATTGATTTGCTCAAATCATCAAAACCAGCTTTTTATCTATAAAAACTTGAAGAAATGTAAGAAGAATTGTACAATGACAAAAAAATGGAAATTAATTTGAAATTAGTCTTAATTGTCAATTCTTGAGATACCAGACCCGAATCCGATCTGATCTGATCCGGATCCAAGTATGTTTGATCAGATCAGAACCGAACTGATTCTAACCAAAAAGTTGCCGAACCGACCATGATCCAGAACTAAAAAATCTTTGCCTGACCCATCCCTAGAAATTAAGATGTCCTTGCTTAGATTCAACATGTAATAAATTAGAATTACATTGGTTTTGATACGTGAGTTGAACGAGAATTTTGATGCCATTTGTCATTTTCTTTACCACTTAGGCGATTCTAAATATGTGTCCCAACATATGAGTTGTAATGGCGCAATTTAGTATGAATAGGTCATTTTGGGTGTCACTGAGCCACAAGTCGCTGTGAATAAAAGGACAGCGAACACGGCAGGAAACCAATTCAGGGTGACTCGAGCCTTAGGAAGAAAATGGAAAAAATGGTGGCACTCTTCCCAATTGAAAAATGTGTTATTTTTGAGCTCACTTAATCCCTTTTTTAGAATGTTCCACCACTAAATGAATCATCACTAAGAAAACCATTTGACACTGAACTCCTCATTTTGAATCGGAAAATACGAAGAGAGTCTCATGGGTAGTGCAGCCTCCCTTTTAATCTACGGAAGAATGTGTGACTCGTGTGACCGCAAAGGCAAGAAATCAAAACTCAGTAGGAGTGTGTTAGGTATTAAAACGGAATCATTGATTGGAGATTAGAAAAGCGAAGGGAACGCAACTGGAAATATTCAAGTTAATTTTAAGGATTTGCTAGGTTTGGAATAGCAAACCTTTCATTTCACAATCTTTATATCTTTCGGGTTGCTGAGGCACTTGAGAGCATTTTGATTGACAACTGGAATCGCGTTGAACCATTCTGGGCATATAAAATGAAGGTAAACCCAAAATATTTTTCAGTTCGGCGTATTTTGCCGAGAAGAAGTGCATTTTGCAATGCTGCTATTTTCAGGCTTGCGAAAACGACTTTTCTGAAAATCCACATTGCCTCTCCTTGCCAAATCTGTGAAATAAAGCTTAAATAAACTTTTTAGGCACAAAAAATGATTATTGACATATCCTTGAAGCCACTTCATTATCTGTAACTCAAAAAATTATTTGTGCAGCTTTCTCAGAATTTTCACCAATATGGCTAATGTTTTGTTTTGTTGGCATCGCCAGTCCTGAAAAACGGCATGTTATTCTACCCACAGATTTACCGAGAGAGGTTTTTATTAGTGATGTGACTTGGTGTGTTGGGCAAGCTTTTTGCGCGAGGTCGTAAGGTAGTGTCGCCAATCGACCTTTGTGAAATCGTATTCGGCTTTGCTTACCAATCTTCAAAAACCTGTTTTTTTTATCAAGGAGAACGGAACGGCGTCCCTAACTTTTGTGACTTCTGAACAGGGTTGCAAATGACACTCAAATTTGTGTTTGCTGATATAGCTGAGCACAATACGAAATCTCCATTAGGTGACCCTACCTTGCGACCTCGCGCAAAAAAGCTTGCCCAACACACCAAGTCACATCACTAGTTTTTATTGCATGGAGCCATATATTTAAGGTTAAAATGGATGGTGTAGAATATACATTTTTTTCATGCAATTCCTCTAGAATTGAAAGAATTTTTTATCATTTTTTTTCTTGCGCAGAAGTCACTTGGTAAATATGTTGTAAGCTTAAAACTTACAAAGAGTTATTTGTGTAATTATAGTGCAAAATCACTGCATTGGCCAAAGAGATGTCTGAGTGATGGTTTTTAATCAAATTTGACACTTGTTTTTGTGTTAAAGTATTTTAAACAAAAACAATTCTCATGTTCTGATGTATTTGACCAAGATTTTTGGTTTATAGATGAGTAGAACAAGGGGAAATGCTGATTTTTTTTTCTGAGCAGAAATTTGAAAGGGTTGACATTGACTGACCGAGTCCTTATTAAAAAAATTCTGAACAGACCATCAAGATTTTCAAATTGTTTTCTACATCAAGGAACATAAGTAAATATCCCAATCTTTATCCTTGATATGTTTAGCATGGACCAAGGTGTGTTAGTAGCATTGTCTTGCTTGCAACCACCTTACTATTTGGCCTTAACATGAGTTTGATCAACAAGAAGTAAGATGAGAAGCATTCAAAGAGAGAAGTATTCCAATGTTGTTGAAGCACCTCCATTCAAATACTATAATATTGATCAAAGGAACTTCAAGCAAACTTCCTTTCAGTGTTTCTTTGCATTAGATTTCAAAAATTGATTGCGCGTTGACCTATTAATGAGCACAGAGCGGAAAAGCGTACCAGGAAGAGATGAAAAGGAGAAATGTGGGCTAGCTGAAATCAAGAGGCAATGGCTTTGCCAGGTGGTGAGCAAATGGTGATAGATTCTTTGAAATTTCAAGATCAAATTGTTGAATGTAAACAAAAATGTTGGTGAATCTAAGTTTATCTTCTTTCTAAACATCCATTCAATGATTCAAGGTTCTTGGTAATGATCTACAGTTATCATTGATGTTGCTCTAGTATCTATATTTACGCCTGGTTGATAATATGCTCAATTTATCAACAAGAAAATGAGAAATGTAAAATCAAACATTACTAGAAAGAAACCTTGAAAACTAAGACATCTCTTTCTCTGTGGGACTTTTTTCAGATTTTGAAATGATTCTTTTGAACCCACTGAACAAAAAAGCACTTTTAAATTATTGCTTGAATAAGTGTCATGTCCTTTTTTGCAAGCTGGTTTCAGTGCTTTTCCTTCAATGACCCTCAAAATATATTATGCATATTATTGACCCAAATCCAGTTTTCCAGGTATCCTTATGTGAAATATCAATTGCGCCCACAAGCTTAGACTCTTTGAATAGACAGCAATAAATAAGTGACTTCAAAATGACTACAAGAAGTGCTAATTTATCATTAGCATTATGAATCAAATGGCTCACTTAAGAAAAACTTGAGAACCCATTCTTTCATGCCCTATCAGCCTGTTCAAATCCAAGGACCTTTGGAGATTTTTTGACCTCCCGATCAGCTGATCAACCCCAATTTCTTTCCAATTTTACCTTGGTCAACGCTGGGGATTTGGGTGCCAAACAGGCTAGTGATGAGTCAGAAATAGCCTTTGCTATTTCATACCTTAAGCTTGTTTACCTGAGGGAAAAGTTCTTGTTTTGTTTGAATGTCAAAACCAAGAATTCTCATTAGGCTCGAATTTTTTTTTTTTGGAATATTAGTCTCAACTCTTCTAATCGTTAATCACTGATGTCAAAGATGAGTGACGTCACATTTAACCAAATTTAAACCTAACCTAACCTACTTTAAACCTACTTTAACTTAATTCAAACCTAACTTAACCTAAATTTAACCTGAGAGGTGTGACGTCACGGCAATGAACGGTTACACTCAACTTCAACGTATCCCTAGCCATTTTGACCCCTGAATCCCCAGCTGAATTTCTTTCATTACACTCATTCATTATTCGAATACCTACTCCGTCCCATCTTCCCATTTCTGTGGTCCACTCCTCAGATCCATGCCTTCAGAAACCCATCTCCTCCTCATGGACCCTCACAATCCCCGATAATTCACGTTCTCTCCAGCATGAGTTCACGGAGTGAAGCGCTCCGCCTCTGCAAGTCCCTCCTCCGTTACGCCCGATCGCTGCAACTCACCGACCCTTCGTACCTGCGCCGTCGTTGCCTCGCCGAATTCCGCGCCCCTCGCTCCTCCCCGGCTGAAACTCAACGGGCTCTGGCTCAAGCTCGCGCTCTCCTGACCCATCGTCGGCTACTCTAACTCCGCCCGCACCACCCGCTTATGGCCGCGCAGTTGCTCGGGTGGATTTGCCGGCGAGCCTTACACTCTCGCTATCGATCGCGCCTGGATTACTCGCGATATCCCGAGATTTCGCCGGATGAAGTCGAAGAGAAATTGGTCTTGGGATCGGGTCCGGGCGGACAAGCCGTGAATAAGACGCGGAACGCGGTTCAACTCCGACACACGGTCACCAACGTGGTGATTAAGTGCCACGAAACGCGATCGGTGGAGCGTAATCGCCAATTAGCTTGGCGGAGATTGCACGAAGCCGTAGATCAGTACTTGAATAAGGACCATAGTGTGGCTCAACAGATTCGGCGAATCGAATCCGAGGAACGATTGGCCAAGAAATTGGCCGCCAAAGAGCGATTGGCCGCTAAACGGAGGGCTAACCGTGACGAGAGTGAGGCAGGGATAGAATCGCCGATTGATCCGCTCGATACGCCCAAGACTTCCAGTTAGGCTGAGAGCGTGTATGCGGTTGAGTGGATTGAGATTTATTCTACGAAGCGGAATGGCTAATCCCACGGGAGGCGTGTTTGTCCAATCACTCAATCCCATGACGGGCCAATCCGAGTGGCAGTTACGCCCCGAGGACTATGATTATCAACGGGAATTGGCCCGAGCCGCGTTTGCGGACATGCTCCATGACACGGAACGGGTACGTACCATTGCATAGACTTGATTCAAGCAAAATCATTGGATCGGGGCCCTAACATGAGCTTTATCAATCAGACTAATGCCTTAAAAAACATTAAACAGCATTTTTCTATACCAATATCATCTGAAATGAGTGAAAGAAAGAACTGAACAAAAGCTTATTTGCTGTAAAGAAATCTTTTAAATCTGAAAAAGGCTCTTAGCATTCCAGTAGGGCTGGCTTATTGAGATCCATGCCCATGAGGGAGGTCTTTGTCTCGAATCTCTCCAGAATGGACCCAAAAATGTTTTGTGAATTACGTAATTTTGGCAACTTCCTCGAGCTCAAAATGTGCTTAAAACGTGTTGAATGGAGGAAAACGGACAAAGCCCTTTTTTGGCCTTCTGTCACCACAAATTGGGAGAGGAACTATTAAGTATCCAAATATTTTAGAACAAGTTGTATTATGAGGGATTGAAAGTGGCTATCCGACTCAAACGTGAGCAAGGTCAACCCGTTCATGTGTTGGATATCGGAACGGGCACGGGCTTGTTGTCCATGATGGCCGCTCAAATCGGAGCGGATTCGATAACCGCCATTGAAGTAAGCACTTTTATTCGTCTAAGTTTGCCACATGGAACTCACCTGGATTGCTCTCACTCTTGATTAGGAGTTCCGTCCCATGGCAAATTGTGCCGAAAAAGTGATCCGTGATAACGGCTTTGCCGATCAGATCAAATTAGTCCGGAAACGATCCACCTACGTGACCGTGGGTCCCGGACAGGATATGGCTCAAAAAGCCAATATTCTTGTCACTGAAGTGTTTGATACTGAGCTAATCGGTGAAGGAGCCATCGGGACTTTCAATCACGCACACGAGCAACTTTTGACGGTGAGTCCCACCTTGAAACATGGATAAGGGAATGCTACGACTAATTGGATCTTCTTTAGCCCGATTGCATGGTGATCCCTTCGTTTGGCACCATGTTTGCACAAGTTGTGTCGTCTGATCTATGTTCGCGATGGAATACTGTCCAACCTATCCGATTGAGCGACCAACTGGTTCTAGATCCACCGGATGAAGAGGTAGACGGGATCTCGTTTGCCTTGCATGACGTGCAAATGTCACAGATCCAAGAAACCTGGTTTACACCCATCACTCCGCCCGTCCCAGTTTTCAAGTAAGAAATAGATAATAAATCAACAACACACTAAGGTATTTAGGACAAGACTTTACAACCGTGTTATTGTACTTTAGCTTTGATTTTACGGGCCGTTCTGGGCCATTGCCCGTGAATGATAGGAGCTGTTTGTCTCAATTGGCTCGAGTTAAAGGCAACTGTGATGCCATTTTCATTTGGTGGGAGCTTAAAATGGATCCACTGAGCCAGATCACGCTTTCTTGTGCGCCAAAATGGGCTCACCCAAATCCGAAAGATATCCCCTGGCGAGATCATTGGATGCAAGCCATCTACTATCCGACGTCACGGCTTGATTTGAACGAAGGTGATTCCTTCAATCTCATGAGCAGGCATGACGAGTACAGCCTTTCCTTCGACGTTTCCAAATCGGACACAGGGTGCGTCAATGAATTTTAGATTTAATAGAATACACTTAACATTGTGGTAATACCCCTCAAAACCTTTAGAGCTTCAAATGAAGGTAGTGGACCCCCATCCAAGAGAGGGATTCAATGGGCCGTTTCTCGACTGAGATTAGGTCAAATGAATGATCCCGAGCGCAATGCGAAACTCGTTCGAGTGATCAAGAACGCCCTTGATAAAGTTGAATCCAGCAACAACGGCTCGAGTTGGCTATTCCTTGGGGAATTAAGTTTCATGCCACTAATGGCGGCGAAATTAGGCGCCGCCAAAGTGATTCTAGCCGAAGGCAACACTCAAATGATCAAAGTACTGAAGGCCTATGCCAAAAAGCACGACTTGCAAGAAAAACTGGTCATCATTGAGAAGCCCGTGGTGGAATTGACCAAGGAGGATCTCTCACCGTATCGAATCGAGGTGGTGCTCACAGAACCGTATTTCTCGGCAAGTCTCTTGCCTTGGCACAATCTGCTCTTTTGGTATTCCTTGAACGAAGTGTTGCCGGGAGACTCTGAAATTGAGCGCATTCGTTCGTTGCCTCAAGGAGCCTCGATTTGGGCGGTGCCCGTGGCATACAAAGATCTGTGGAAAATCCGGTCTCCTCTCTATGACGCCGAGGGATTCAAAATGACACACTTTGACGACATTATCATGGTACAACAGGTCATCGGAAATCAGTTGTGTTAATGAATCAATTATGAGATATTTCTTTGGTCTTATTAGCACGCCTGCGATACCAGTGATGCCGATGTAGAGCCTCATCCATTATGGGAATATCCATGCCGAGCTAGTGGACAAGCCTTCAAACTGATGGATTTCGATTTCTCTCACGCCATCCCGGATACTTGTGTCGAGAAAGAGACCTCCTTGGAGGTTGAAGCCAACTGTAATGGTGAGTCCATTGTTGATAGTTCTTTATTTGCAGAAACTAATTTGGGTTTTTAGGCATGGCTTTGTGGATGGAATGGCACCTGGATGACGAGACTACCATTTCAAATGGTCCTAAGGAACCTGTTGAAGTCGGCGATAATATCAATTGGGATATCCACAGCCATCAGGGAGTTTTCTTCTTTCCACAAGACCAAAAAAGCCTTCTGTCTGCGAATTCCAAAGTTCAATGCAGGATCAGATTCAACCCTAAAGAAGGAGATCTTGCTTACCGATTCAATGTAATCGAATGATTAGTGTGGAAAAAATTAACTTCATTCTAGTTGATCGAGATGGTTTATTTTCAATTGGTTCGTATAGATTCATCCGATTTTCAGAGACACATTGTAAATTCAAACTGGTCCACTAACTTAAGTTGTATAAGTGTAAAAAAAGAAGACGACACTTTTTTTGAAGCCAGGATGTTCTACGATAATGAATAAGCTAGTTAATATAGGACAAATAAAGAAAACTCGCACAGGACCAGGGGTGGAGATTGGATCGACAGGGAGGGACATGAGCATCCTTTTAGAGGAAACGCCCACATTTATTGGAACATATAGAGTATATGCTGTGTTCGGGTAGGGGGTTATATGTAGGGATACGTGCGATGCCGTCGAGGGAAAATGGTGATTGAGTCATTAAAATAATACAAGGGCAAAATAGCAACGACGTTGGCGGTCAAGCCCTACAAAACAAGTGTCCTCCAGATAAATGACGATGATGTCAAAAGCTGAGTGACGATCGCTTTTGATTGAGGATCGCCGAGGGAACAAGAAACAGTATGGTGAAAATAATGGTTATCCAGGAATGAAAGATTGCTGAAATTAATGTTGCTGTTGTTTTTGTTGATTTTTCTGACACCCGTTGTCGCGTTCTTCTTACTTCTACACTCCGCTGTCCACTAAGCTGACTTTCATGAAGAAATAATGGGCAGACCGCAAAAGCATTCCCAGGGAAGCCAAAAAAAAGCCTGAAACCAAATATGAACATGAGAAGGGTCAAAGGTCCACTCTAATAATAAGGAAGTACCAACAATGGATGTTCATGTACTTACCAACGTAGACAATGTACAAGACTCCTTTGGCGGTTGAGACATGGATCGTGAGAGCCGTGATTAGGATGGCCGCAAACAAGAGCAACAGCCCTACAATGCCGAAAACAAGTCCGCGTCGTCGGCTGAAAAGTAAAACCACACTATACTCCGTTGAATTTTCAAGCACCCAATTTTTTTCTTGTTTCTCTCTTTCAGAGTCAAACAATTAAGTAAAATGAAAGATGGCAGACATTTTCGATGTAAACATACCTGAATTCTGTTCCAACTGAGGACACCTTTCTACAATGAGGACATCTCGCAAGGGCGTTGTTCACAGAGTTAAACTGGAAATGTAAATAATGTTTAAAACGAGAGTTCAGTCTTTTTTATGAGGGGGCGGATTGCGTCAGGTACCCTTACAAGAAAGTTGTCGTGACAGTGGGCACAATTGACACGGCACATCCCAGGCGTATTGGGCACGGGTGTGTTGGCGAGGGGTCCAGAGGGGGTCAAGCTGATCACCCGTTTGCAATTTGGCCGTGGGCAAGCAATGCGCTAAAATCAAGAGGAAAGGAAATAAATGCACGTTGAAGTAACATTAAACTTGGGAAGCAACCATGAAAAGTCAAAGTCAAATGAAATGTTAAAGCACTCACCTGGCTGGTAGTTTTACAAATGAGAAGGCAATTGCAAGGACATCGCACGTATTTCCGGCCAGCCGGAGCATTCCGGATGGGCGTGGCTTCGTTGCAGCTCGTACATTTGACAACGTGTTGGTCGCGCTTCCCGGTTATGTCAATCATGGCCTGAAGGGCATATAAGTGATCAAAATATCTATTTTTTTTACATTTGTGCAAGTTGATTATCGTCGATATTTTGGGGAAAAAAATCATTCAGGACAATTGAATTACCTGACAAACACGACAGGACACCATGGGCGGTCCTCCGCCTACGGAGTTAAAAGTGGGTAAAGAAAACTCATCCACGGGCTGGATCAGGATTCCCACATCTAAGGAAATTAACAAATATAACCATTTTAGGAGGTTGAGGCGAAAGTCGTTAATAGCCACAAATATACGCCTTATTGTTTTTTTAGTATAAATTAGCGAGCGACCCAATCATAGCCCAAATTCACATATTTCTTCATTGCCTAGCCTCATTTTAATCATACTCGATTTCCTTTTTCTTCGCATTTGTAGTTTCGATTGAGTTGGAGACAACAGTAGCATCTCACTGGGAAGACAACGCAATCAATTCATTCTACAAGCCATCCTAATTCTTAGATTTCAGTCGTTCTCGGTTAAACCATGGACGAGTCCGAGGCGTCATTTTCTTTCCGTTGAACTAGCCAACCAGAGCAAAGCCACCGACCAGCCACAACCATTCAGCCACTCAGCTGACCCTTAGCTCATCAGCCTATCGACTCAATTTTCGTTCAATCAAACCCCACGGGACAAACTAAGCTCAACAACCCTCGAGTCGAGACAGCCAAATTCCTCTTCGGCATAATCAACGCCAGATGATGAGAAATGCTATCAATCCCCGGCCAATCTCAAAGGACGATACGATTTACGTTTATCCATTAATTGATATGTCACCATATTCCATAGCAATTTTTATAATGGAAAACGGTTCTCAAAGTAGAGAGCGAGGGAGTTTTGGCCAATAAAATCATGTCGTAAAAGCCAGGAGTCCAAGTTGAATCTCAGAATAGGGTTGGTCAGCCAAGTTATTCTTGTATTGAGAGAAGTTGACGTCAAACGAAAGTACCCAGTCCCACTAAAATACCCCTTTCCCTTATGGATTTTGACCCAATCCTCTTCGGCCATTTTGAATTCATCCTCGATTAATGTGAGAAGTGAATGAAATATTTACAACCTTAAAAAACTGGCTTGATCGATCGACTCACCTCCCGCGCCGTTATTGGGTGGGTTAGGTCCGTTGGGCGGACCGCCCAAGAGGGGGCGTGCCTCCTCGTTGGTCACTTGCGAAGGCATCACCTCGAGTCACGCCCACTTCCGCGGAGACGGACAAACCCGGAATCAGTCAGTCGGTTAAGAGGAAAAGAGAGGGGGCGGGACGATCGATGGGATTCCAATGGGCGGAACTCACGGACACGAACGACACCGACGAGACGGAACGGACCCGCAACAACGGAATCGGAAGGCGTGGCACGATGTCCGGACCGTGAATCGGTTTTCTCGGCGACGACGTTTCTTCCTCTTCTTGTTCTCAAAAATGACTCGATCCTTCTTTTCTTCGTTTGTTCGTTTGATCGTCTCTCTTTCTTTCTTCGAGCTGAGAAACAGTGTTGCCGGATTTGGAACGGAGAGATGGGTCAAGTAAGAAGGTGTTTCCGGGGAGAGAATGGATTAGCGCGGTCGGACGAATTCAGCTAGGGATTCTTGGGGGGCCAAATGACTAGAGGTGGGACAAATCTCAGGTATTGGTGTTCAATGATTTTAATTTTAATAATTGGACATGTATAAAAAGAAACCAAAAAATGCTAGTTCCGTCATAGTAACTGGCTTGTTCACATTGCTACTTAAAAGTAGGGAAGCCCTCAAAACGAAAGGAACAATATGGATTAGGTCTTGTTCTGTTGCTCTTCTTAGACTAGTAATGGAATAACAACCATCACTATTTAGAATTGAGAAAAAAAATGTAACAAAGGGGTCGGTTGCTTAGCTTTGCATTTGGTGTTTCATCAATACTCTTAGAATTTTAAAGATTAATGAATCTTTACAGAAAATAATGATTTTTGAACATTTTTGCCGTATTTTAATCCGCTTTCTCTTTACCAAAGTCCGGAATATGATAAAAAAAAAAAACTCCGGAATAAAGCTAATTTGTCAACAATCCTTGGACGCTTTCAAAAAGATTCTTCATATATTGTTAATTGGCAAAGGAAAACGTCAAATGGCAGGACTGATTTTCCGCTCCTTTTCGGGACACTCAGGCTTGCCAAATTTTGCTCATGTGATTACACTTACCATTGAGTTTTTTGTTTTTCAAACAATACTCGCAATTGCTTATTCCTTTCCGATACTTAGATAAAGCTTTTAAATGCCTAAAGCTCATCAAAAATGTCTTGCTTACGTCGTGTTGAATGTGGTCGTCGATTGGCCATAGAATAGACCCGTTTTTAGTCCAGAACATGGCTACACTTGGTCGTCAAGGGGGCCGGACGATCAAAGAAGGTCCTGTTAAAGAGCTAAACAGAGGTAAACGGCAGAAGCGACATTGGGCTAAACAAACACATTCTCTGGCACAAATAATTTGGAAAACAGAAAACCTCGCTTTTTGGCTATGGTACATCATTAAAAAATGAGGAGCTAATTAGATAGTGGAGTTAACTTCAAGGTTGCAAAAAAAGAACTTCGTCAATCGTTTGTTAAAAAAAATCCTGTATCAAGTGAAAAAAAAAACTAGACGAGATTAGAAAAGAATCCCAGGATATTTGATTTGAACGTAAATCATTGGAAATTCTTACTCATTTTCATTAAGCTCTCTACGCTCTGTCAAATTCGAAGAAATACACCTGCCCGTGCCAGGCCTGCTAGACAGTGGTGAGGGGCGGAGATTTCGGAACATTTGCCATATGACTCCGCTGTCAGGGTGACTCTATTCAGGTCATTTTATACTGCTTCGTCCTCTAACAGGAAACACTAATGGCATATCTTCCTCAAAATGTTCATGAAAAAATCTACAAATTCTTAATTCTCGGGATTTTCCTTTTAGCTCTTTCATACCTCGCTTCTCTAACATTGAAGCTTCCGAGAGGACATATCAACTGCCCCCGTCACGTTTGTGGTCTCCAGTCGAGTCGGGTCATCTTAAACCCTGAGCGAAATGACCAGACGTCACTCGTCCCTCAAGAACCCAGTGTCTCCGATCAGCTGATGGCATCAGAGAGCTTAATTCCACTTCGATTTAGAATCGCTTATTTCCTAGTTTGACCCTTTCCAAAGTTTTTTGATGTTGTATGTATATAAACCTACCCTTATCATTATTTCTAAGACCTTAAAATACCCCTTGAAAGGAAAATGAAACTTGCAAACTTTTTCTAATCTCTCAATCTTATCCACTTAAATGCTAGTCACCCTGGAAGAAAACTGCAAAGTTATCGAATCGTGGATGACGATTGAATGAATGCGTGAGTGAGTGAGTGAAAAGACAGACACGGAATCAGCAGTTCGGTTTTCGGAAGTGCTCGACATTCAGCGGATTCGGCTCAAGCCAGGCTGGACAATCCCGGTGCGGCCGTCCATGACCTCACGGTGACGCCCCTCAGTGCCCGACCCATCCCCGCCCATCGGCCTCCCAGATTGGGGTTCGCGTTCCGAGTTTCTTCTCCGTGATTTCGTTGAGCATCATGGGCGGTTCCGCCGAGCAAGTCATCTCGGCCGTGGATCATTATCGACGCAAGATGGAGCGCCACGCCCACGAGAGTCGCACCCTGTTGCACGCCCTCTCGAAATTGGACCGTTTGGAAGGGATTTCCATCGCGGTTTTGCACTCGACGGGCATCGGAAAGGCCGTCAACAGCCTTAAGAAGCACGAAGACGAGGATGTGGCCGGCAAAGCCAGGGCCATCGTGGCCAAATGGAAAGAGATCGTGGCCAACGAGGAAGAGGAACAAGAACAGGAACAACAGAAAGAAGAGGAGCAACAACAACAACAAGAAGAACGAGAACAAGAGGTCGAGACACAAGTCGAAGAGTCGGAAACGCCTCCCCGAGCCAGTTCCCCGCCTCCTAGTGCGCCTGAAAGCCCGCCTCGTTCGTCTTCGAATCCGCCGGAAGAATCTGAACGGGGCGAGCCGGTGAAAAAGCGGTCCCGATCGGATCGCGGCGACGTTTCCGATGAAAGTGCACCGGCGAAGGTCAAGAAATCGTCCAAGTCCAAGCATCGTGATAGAAAAGACAGCGAGTCCAGTTCCTCCCATCGAAAGGACAAGAAATCGAGCCACGCCTCCTCATCCTCGTCTTCGTCGTCGTCCCATCCTAAAAAGGAAAAGGATCGTTCATCCCGTGAACATCGTGATCATCATCGACAGCATAAAAGTGATAAAAAATCCGGCTCCACCTCCAAAGAGTCGTCGTCCGGTCGTCAACGCTCGCACGAATCCAAGAAGTCGAGTAGTCGATCGGTGCAGTTGGATTCGCACGACGCTTTCGCCGCCGCCTTAGACGTTCCGCCCGTAAATAATGGCAGCGGTGTGGGCGTGGGGTCCGGTCATAAACGTCGAGAGCGGGAAGAGTCGCGCACCGCCTCACCCAGTCCCGCTCCGCCCACGGCGAGCAGTCGAAATCAGAGTCCGGCTCGACCGGCGGCCGCTTCGTTACCCGTGCCGACCAATCTGAATCCGAACTACAAACCCCTGCCTCGTCAGGACAACTCCTACGTGAACGGCATCACGCGCAAGATCGCGCATCAGACTGAAGACGAAGCCTTGTCGACGTTGATCGCCTTGCGCAAAAGTAAGAGTTCCCGCACCATGGTCTACTCCGGGGCCAAAAGGTAAGTTGTATAAGGCGAAAAAGAGGTGAAATGATTTTTTTCTTGATTTTTTTAATTCTTGCTTTTATGTTTCAGAACGGGATATATGGGTGAGGTGCCCTCGTTGATGCAAATCTGCATTCGCGTGCTGCAAGAGCACGTGGATGATATCGAGGAGTGCGGTGGGTTGGGTTACGATATTCTAGAGCCCGTGCTAGAACGAGCCTCGCCACCCACCTTGATGCATATCGAAGAGCGGAATCCTAATCTCATGGAAGACACGGGTCCTCTCTGGGAAAGGTTCTGCAAGAAGCATTTCGCCAAGGACAAACGAGAAGAATTCGAATCTTGGCGCGAGATGTTTGAGCGTTGCACGCAAGAGCGGGAAGCTAAGCTTAATATGCTCAAGCTGAAAGTCAAGGACTCCTACAAGCGAGAAGAGAGCTCGCACAAGAAGGCCAAGTTGGCCTATGTGGGCACGGTGGCCAAGCCTCCCCGAGGTGTGATGCGGGCCCAAGCTAAACACGGCACAGGCCTACCGGTGGGCTTCAAAATGGGGGCTGGTAATGTACCCGTTCGATCCTCGGTGGCCCCGGTGCCTGTGGGCAGTGGGCCCAAACCCAAGCCTAAAGTAGCACCCATGATGGCCAAGACGCTGCGCATGGCTCGGGGTCTCAAAACCGGATATAGGAAATAATTTTGGCAACTACGTAGATTGGTCCATGTATGCTCTATCTAACTATGGACCTGAAAATCCCTGATGCTGCCGACACGACAAGAACAACCGAATAATACATCCAGTAGCAACAAAGATGACGATGATCCTTTATGCACTATTCTGTTCCAACACTCCACTTGGGCTAATCTTGATTCAGCCAGAGAATGAAACTGCGGACATGATTTGTAGTCTATTTTACCCCCCTGGAACATCAAATGCAGGAAAGCTATGTAGTGTTATGTTGTCTCTCATTCTCCAGCCTATCATCACGGAGGTTGGGACTTTCTTTACCATTTGCCCACCTCTTCAAATTTTGCACCACCCTCATCGCCATTGGTTTGTTGTCTCAAAAGAAAATAAATTCATACATTGAAAACGTGGTTCTTTTTATCGTTCGGGTTAAAAAAGCAATTAGAAAGCATTTTTCGAGACAATCACTAGAGAACAAATGGTTTATTCATATTTGATTTCGGTCTTTTTTTTCACGTGCTTGCTCATTATCGGACAATTTGATATTGATGCAGGGAGGAAGTATCCAGTGGTAGAAACACACATAATTTGTTCACAATATCCTCAAGGGATCGATGAATCCATAATTATCAAATATGGCTCGTTTTTGTATCTTTGAGCAAACCTCAAAAGAGAGTCTGGGGATCATAGAACACGGCCTTTGACGGCATTCCTTGAAAGAGTTCTGATGCGTACATTTCTTATCTGAATCTCTGACAAACAAAATATCCGCAATCCGGCGTTCAACCAAACGTGTCGCCTTGGTTTTTTGATAACACACATCACTTAGCTCACTGCTAAAAGACTTCGTCCGGAATTTGGGGCCGGAAGTTTGCGATAAACAGTGCCATTATGATGTCCGGCCAGATCTTGGCCCAGGAAATGAAAATATTCTTTGACATTTCGCCAGAGGTAGAACCAGAATCCGAGCAAGAGTCCGGCAATGACGGGGAAGAACACGGCGACTAGAACATGCACGAAGAACGAGAAGAATGCCCAAAAGATGAAGATCAACGTGACACAGAGGATGATGAGCATGTCCTGGATCATCCAGGGAATGAGGAGGAGCCGTTTCTCCAGGAGGGATCCCATGATCAACAGGAGGGAGTTGAAGATGTGAAGTGCGCAGAAAGCAATCAGAATGATGAGAAACAGCGCGTGATGCTCTGAAACGAGAGAGAGAAGGCGCAAAGCCGAACTGGTGACGTCAGAGTCCCAATGGTTGTTCAAGATCCAATCCTCCAACGTCTTGTAGGCTAGAATGAGAAGCGAAAAATAACAAGCATTAGTTTCTTCTGAAATGAGTGCTTGATTTATGAATAAGTAAGTCATAGAATACTGGATAATTGTGGGAAGACGTTAATGGGAGAAATTTCTAACCACGTAAGTCCTTCCACAAGGAGCCAATTCTACAACATCCAGATGATAACAAATCCTGGATATGGAAATGCAATCTTCTGGAGAGATTCTGGAATACCTTCATGAACAAAAATGACTCAATCAAATCATTTTGCTCTCAGAATGCTTTTACTACATAGTCACAAATCCAATCAAAAACGTACAAATTTACTCTTTCTTAAAAAGATAGTCAAAACTGGTTCAAGACTACTGTATGTAAGATTATCTATTGATATAAAAACATTTTTGCCGAAGAACTACATTCAGTACACAACGTCCCTTTTAAAGAAGCTCGTCCCTTGATAAACGAATAAATCTCGATATTAGAGTAAAGTAGTTGCTAACAAAGAATATTCTTATTTCCATCTTTGACTGTTGTGTTTGACGTTGTTGTGAGAGGAAACAATTCCCTCCATAATTAACAGCTTCAAAGGGATAACAATTATCTTGTCTCCTAATGAATTGCCATTGCTTTTCATTGATGTTTTTTTTCTCCACAAGAATGAGAACAGCTCTGGCATAAAATATTCCATCACTTCTTGAGGCAAAAGACTGCTCCCATTATTGCCTTAAATGCAACTCTGGTTTTAAGATAGCGGACAACCCATAAAATAAGAACTGCTCGTAACATTTTGTCGCTCAAGTGCCTTAAAAGAACCGTTTAGGTCCAAAGAGAGTCAAGTTCGTCCAAAGCTAAAATGTATAATCATCCTCTTCCTAAACTCAAATCCATGCACCAAGGACCGAGTAAATGCCAAAAAGACGCAAGCACTGTTGAGTTACAAATCGGATGCTTTTTGGTACATCCAGAAGTGCAACATGCCACCACAAGTTGGGAAGTGAATGGGCCCGCTGCTAAAAAACTTAATTTACGAGCCAGTTCAATGTCAAACTTGGTCTGCTTTGATCTATTGTAATTTGCCAGGGATGTTTGACGGTAAATATCGCCCTTGCTCTTATTCCCAAGGCAAAGTTTTGCTTGTAATTTCGCTCATGAGTAATTGCTTTTACCAAACACTCGATCGAGTCCAGAGAACATGCTTTTGTCTTTGTCTGAAATCTGGCCAAGATAGAAATCTCCAGTTAATGAGCCTGCTCCTGAGTTCATGCTAACCAGAGTTCACATGTTCACGTTGAACACCTACACACGATCCTTTACGAGGAAAGTCGAGACATTGAAATAGTGTCTCTTAAAATGGAAAACTATGATGATGAAATTGGACGCCAAGCACACGTTGCGTGAGTACACAGGTGATTTACACTAATCAATTCAGAGCCAAAGGAACGCTCACATTTCCCAGAGGAGGGGGAATCATCGCCATTATCATAATTTGCAATGAGAAGTTGGCTGAAGATTCGTGTTTGTTGTGTGACAACCAATCCCGATCTAAAAACGGGATTCGTTTGGATGGAACAAACAAACACATAAAGAACGATAAATACCGATTGGCTGTTGGTGATGAAGCAAGAAAGAAAGAAGTCGTGCTTCCTCCATTTTTTTCTTCTTCCTTCTCACAGATCGTTAAGCAGGCTATTGAAAGGTTTTCTATTGCCTTTCGTGTTCAAGGGCCTTGAAACAAAATTCCTCTTCAATTAACATTTAAAGGGTGGATTTCTTAGGTTGCGGCAACAAATCATGGAAAACGCCAATTAACAGGATTTCGGCCCAAATCTAACGAGTTGATGGGGAGTTCAAGGCGTTTCTTTTCTTTTTCTCTATGGTGTCTATTCACACGAATCTATGGGAACAAGTGATTTTGGTACAAGAAGGCCATTCAAATCGTGGCATGAATGCCTTGACCGTGGAATTAATAATCTCAAGCACAAAGAAGAGTGACATTGGCTAATGAAGTTGTATTCATCCGTCATTATTGCTTTTCCAGGCTATCGCTTGATCGATCTGACGAACGAAACAAATGCTGCAAATTCTCAACTTACACTCCTTTTCAAACTTCGCCATCAACAGAGGAAGACTAGATCCTCAATGGAATCGATGCCATCCCTATTTTGAATAGCATTCAATGACCTTTCTTGAAGAGAGAAAACACAATACCTACAAATCTGTTGGATGCTAATTTTAGCTTCAGGATATTTAGGTTCATGGTTAAAGGCGTTGAGTTTTCTCAATGTGAGTGTGCTTTCAAATTTCGAAGAAAAGCATCAGCCCCGAAGACCGTTCATACATCCTGCCTGTTTGTTCTCAGTTCAAATCGGGCTGAGTCATTTTTCACCCGCGAGATTTCTTCCGATTTACTTCTGTATTGATAGTCTTTGGCTTGTCTGGTTTACGACGCCATCATAAAAAGGGGAACTTGATCGTTTGAAAAGGATCTTTTCCTTTCATCGTCGTCACTTAGCAATGTATTCTCGTAATACATGCTCGGACGGACCGACAGGCCAGTCAAAGAGACGTCGAGTTGAATAACTCGGCCAGACAAGAATTATATTGTCACAGGGGTGCTATCTTTGAGAAGCCCTGCCACACTCGGATCTTCACCTCGTTCCTTCTCGATGGCTCGTAAAGATCGCCTCTTTGTCTCTCGAAGGTTCAAGACCTTGGAATGGAATTTTGACATATGAATGGTAGCACAATCGCATTCAAGGGGGAGACTGCACGTTGTCTGTAAATGCTGATTATGACCCCCACGGTCATCATTACAACGTGCGAGTTCAACTTGAGAGTGCTTTGAATACACACTATTGACGTTCACGATTCAAAACGTGGTGTGTACACACAAGAAAGAGACACGGTCTATGTAGTAACTTCTTTCGCTTTTTATGCAAGTTTTATCAGTATTTGGTGTTTCCTTTTCGTTTCATTCTAGAGCCATTTATTCTAACTTCAAATGCTGTGTGCTTGTAACGCACCAAAATTGCATTGGTTTGTCACAACGGTGTTTAAAAGTCCACTAGTCTGAAACCTTCCCCAACTCCTTTTTTAAGGTCTGAAATTGGTCGCTCTGATTTGGTTGACGGCCCCACTTGCCTTCTCCTTTTCCCTTTTTTCTCCTTCCTCATATGTAGAGGGTGACTAATTTTGAAACTGAAGTTGACGTTTTAAACGTGTAATAACTTCAAAACGAGGCAAAAATCTTGATGTCCTTAAAATTTAAGACTGTTTTTTGAAACAATAAGTAACAATTTGCTGTTAAATGCTGCCAATTACAAATCACAGAGGATGTACCAGAGGCATTCAAACTTAGCAGAGTGAAGAGCGTATTTTCGGAATTTCTCTTTTTTACACCACAGGTCATGCCATAAATGCCGCTTGAGGTCGCTTTTTTCGATTGAATCGTGAACGTCGATACATATTAGTACATATGCAGTGACATTGTACGGTCTCCTGATTGTGATCATTGCGTCAATGACAGGTCCAAGAATGATCGTTGAAAGTAGCACAAGGAGGTCGGTTGGACGATCAATAATCTGGTAAATAAGAAAATTCCCACCACATGTGCGTGAGCCAATCAAAAACAAGCTAATTACGTTTAGAAGTGAGCCGATTTTTAGGGCTGATCAATCTCGGGAGTTTGGTATGAGGTAAAGGTCCTTCGAGAGTTTCATTTGAAAATTGATTAGAATCAAGGGCCCCTTGAATAATGGTTGTGACTCGATTCATTTGCTCAGCTCCTTTTCAGGCCTCTTCTCATTTCAGTTTCTTCTCTCTTTTTCGAAGATGGCATCTATTCACTGGATGGATGGAAGGGTATCATAACTCGAGTCATTCAATTGAAAAAAATGACGATGTGTTACGGTTTAGCACATCTAAAAGTGTCTTCTAATCAGTGCCGGTTGGCCCCGATATCCAGTACGTACAAATGCTTTGATGTCCTTTTATGAAGAATCTTTCAAATCGCCTGGATTGAGTCCATTCAAAGGCAATCAATTTCATAGTTCATACAATCTTTTACGGAGGTGCTCTACTGGATCTGATCGAGTCTGCCATTCTGAATGGACCCATTTTGCTTTGGATTTTGGAGGGGACTTTTCCTTCCCTCTTTGTTCATCCACGATCGGAAGAATCCAATCAAAATGTATCAACTCATCACACGTATAAACAACCCCGGGAAATGGATGAAATTCTGAGAATAAAATAGATAGGCAGGGAGGTAGTAGGCGTCTGGCCGTCAACAGTTTACTACGTGGGTAAACACAGAAACACACCCACTGGGAATAACACGAAGTCAATGAAAAGATGGATCGTGATCTCGGCACTCGATCCTCACTTCCGATTTTCTATTGAGATACCGAATTTATATGGCTTTTGCTTGCCCTTTCTTGCAATCGTTACATTTGGGATTGGTTTGCCTTAAGATTTGACGATCACAAGTACAATTTGCAAGTACGTACGTTTGAGAATCGCTCAATTATGAAACGCCAAAAGACGTCGCTTTCGACCCCTGATGCATTGTCTATGCAATACATCGACCAATAAGTGAGTTTTGGAGGGTGGATGGTTGCTCCAACTTGAGCGTATATTTTAGACGTTGTTCAATCTTGATCCCCAGAATGAGTGGTGAGGGGGGAGGGGATTATTATGACAGAGGGTGGGTTCGCTTTAGGGAGGATCGGGAAAGGGATTCATCCAAGGCCATCTTTTTTACCCGGGCAACAATACGTTTGAAGTCAAACACGAATTCACGAGACAACTCGAAAATTCACAGGTCAGACAGACGCTCATCTTCTTTACAGCCAGGTATTCATGCTGGATTTTCGGCGTCAATGGCCTTCAAATGAGAGAATAATCTCAAATCTTGATTCCGATTCTCCTTAGGATTGTTCTTGAAAAGAAGCATAACACTCGTTGCTACTTTGCTACTCGTAGCTTTGGAGTGGTGTTTCAAGGGTCATTCCCAGGATGGAAAATGATGAATTTGAAGAAGCACACGACGACGATGATGATAAAGAAGACAACCACCAAAACCGACGAGGAAGATCAAGATCAAAAAGCGAACGAACGGAGGCGAAAAAGACCAAGTTCAATCGTGTGAAAGAATGACAAGAAAACCTTGACTGACTTCTTTGTCATCGTCACCGTCGCCTTCGTCGTGTTCGCCGTATTCGTCATCGCCGTCGTCGTCGTTCTGATTTGCATGTCTTTGAAATCGAATTTGTGATTAGCTCTTGGGATAATCCCATTTCCAGGCCAAGCCTGAGAACTCAGGGTAAGTAATACTGTAATTATTGCCTTGAGCTTCAACACGAGGGACTACTTTAGTCAAGACACGGTTCCCGTTGAGTCTATCCCTGTCCATGGATTGCCACAGGGCTGATGAGACCCATCCATTGGTCAGGTAGTCTAAGGCTATTGAAAAGGTTTTTTTCTGGGTGTTAGCTTGACGTTGGTAATCTTGAACAGCCTTTCACACTTAGTAGATTTGTAATTGCAATTTGGATTTACTCTTTTTGCTCCATTGCCTCTCAATTACGTACCCCCTGAGCAAAGTCATAAAGCAATATAAACATGATGCGGACATTGCGGGATCCTGAGTTTAAGACCAAGTCAAGGAAATACAGAATTCTTGGAAAGCGTGCAATAATTCAGGCCATATGGCCTAATCCATCAGTTAGTCTACAGATTCAGGGGCCACTTCTAACTGTAAGAGGGATTATGTATTACTAATCCCCTTCTTATTGTCTTAGGCCCAAGTCTAAAAGCTGAGTCGATAGTTCAATGATGGTTGACTAACCAATAACCATGAGAGTGTTCGATTCTTTTTTTCTGGCACCCTCTGTGAGAATTTCACGGAAAAGTGATCAGGACAATTAAGAGTGTCTTGAACAAAGAAGAAAAGCGGACATCTCACGCTCCAAAGAAGGAGGGTCGAGGAATAGGCGTGAGTGATGATGACGATCATCATGATCGGCATATTCTTTACCAAATCGATTTCTTTTACAAAAAAGCATCCAATTCAGTCACTTCCAAGAAGTTAGGATTCAATTACCCGCGATTGACACTCCACGGTTATCTGTACAACAACGGCGGTAATGAACATAATGAACGTGAGACGGCATTGGCTAAATCAACAAGAGCTCAATAGGGAAAAGCAATCTTATCTTCTTGCACCACTGTACATTAGCTCCAATCCTCCAAAGTTTTCTTATCCTTTCCCAATCATTGAAATATTCATGTTCGGCCACATGATTATGGGTCATTTTCTATGCCAAACTAATTTCAAGCCATTGACGTGAATGGGGTGGAAAGTGATTCAATAAGAGAAGCTTGGGTGCTAGCATGTCCCCTTTCGCAACTCCCTTCATCTTTTCCTCGATAGATTATAATGACCCTGGATTGACATGGTCGCATCATTACTGTGGAAATGGTTGAACGGAGTCCAGTTGTTTTTCAAGTGGCTAGTGAGAGTCTTATCACGATATCAACAGCAAAACCCAATTATTCTTTTCCCTGTCGTCGTCCATTCAATGGTCTTGGTGCCATTTAAACCGGATTTCACGACATGAATTATCGACCAGAAGTGAGCGTCAATATCAAATTTTGACAATGCTGCAGTACAAGACCCCAATTGATACTTGTTCACTCAAGCAAATTGTGGTTATCTTGGATGGATTTTTGATCCATTCACGATTCGTCGAACTCAAGCATGTGTCATTGAATCTGTTTAACATGAATCGTCTTGATTGATGTCTTCCGATTTGCTTCGTTTTCGTGCAAGTCAGCCAGAACTATTGACTGATTGTTCAAAAATGTTTTGAGCCCATTGAAAGTGTGCTTGGTCTCGTATGGGCACCATGATGTACGCAAGATTCATTTGGGAGAAAATCCTGTGGTTTTCTGGACACGGCTTGGCCAAGAACTGACGAATCAAGAGTAGTTTGGAAATCCTTTCGTTCTGTTTCTGCCAGAAACAAAGCAGCACAAATTTGCTTCAAATAAGTGTGACAAATGACTTTTCCTTAGTCTGTCAGTGAGTACCTGGTAAATACGTTTTACCCTAGGCTGCGAGAGAAAGAGAAACACAGAGACATTTGAGGCAAGGAAATGCTCATCTAAACAGAAATGTTTTTGACACATTGCTTTAGCATGGCCATAATGGGAGCGCAATGCCTCAACAAGTTCAAGACAAAGCTGATTTCATCGAGCAAGTGCAACATAATAACAAGTCTACAAGAGATCCCATGAACCGTTTCTATTGGCCTCAAGGCATGGCAAGAATTACGTAACTCACCTTCAGCCCAAAATTCTGGTTTGATCAATGCGAAAACGCACGGCACCAACACGGCCAAGTTGCCTAATATGGACAATACACCGGTGATAAAAGTCCCGATTTTCTTGTTGAAGCACAGACAACACCGGTCTGGCCATTGGGGACAGTTCACAGATGGGCAACATTTGCAACATTTATCACACATCTTGTATGGATATTGAGTGTACGGATGTAGACAACAAATCACTTGTCGACGACACACGAAAAAAAGTTACAGGATGACAAGTAAGGACTTCACCACCACAACTCGGTAACAAGTCACCGAGCTAGCTTGCTTTGCCGTGTACACGTCGAATGTAGTAGGCAATGTTTTCTCTGGAGATCGATAGGCTTTCAGCACTCGCTCAGCGTCATCACTCTCTTGGGTGATTTTTTTCCTCCTCACTCTGGTTCCCTTTGGAACAGCTTGGGCGAAGTAGAGCAATGGAGGCCGAGCTCCAAAGGAACATTTATAAGGGCTCTTGCGTCACTGTTGGTTCAAGCGTTCTGATGATACGACGGTATCTGATTCAAATCAGCTTCCTTGCGTCTAACCTGTTCTCATGTTATTGGCCGATTGGTTCTCCACTTGGTAAAAAATGCAACCCAACGGTATCTGAAGTCTACTTGACTTTGTTTCCTGATGATCGTTCTCTCCGGTTGTCGGCGCTCCTTCTGAACGTCTCATCACGTAACCAACCCCTCTGATGTCGTAATTATTGGGCATGTAGCTCCTCTCAAAATATTCGTTGTCCAAATGTTGGATTATAGGGATGAATTTATGATGAGAATAACGCTGCTTGAAACGAAGAAACACTCGCAAACAGAAGTTGTTTCCACGACGCTCCTCGTCATTAATCTTGGCCGCTCTGAACAACACCTTTTTGTTAACTAAAGCAGAGCTTCTCCGTGTCTTTCCATCATCGATCTGCTTGAACCGAGTTCTCGGCTACATACATACTGTACTGGTAAATGGATCTGTGGGCTGCACACTCTCATATATGCTCATCGTCGTCGTCGTGCTCTGCCTCTCACTCACTCCTCCATTGGAATCTAATCTACGCACAGCAGTGGAGCTTCTCTCGCCCGAGATTCGAACCCTCTCCCTCGTTTTACACTCACATAAAGACCCCCATAGAGGCCAGCCGTTTTTGGAGAACCAGAAAGTGAGGCACACACCAGAAACGACAGCATCCATAGCCAACAGAGTCTTCAACGGCGAGAGCGCTCTGAAGAGGACGAGCGAGGACCGACTGAGTCCAACGAGAGGCTGTGACCAGGAGGATGCTCCGTTCTTTACAGTCCTTCTTGCGACCACATACATGCATATTTAGACTCTCACACGCACGGTATGGCATGCGCGCCCTCTATGTGCGATGGCACTCTGTTTAAAGTTGGACACACACATCTGTGCAAGTAAAATATTTCACGTTTTCCAAAGATCATGGAAGAGTTACGCAGTACGACCCAAATGTAGAGCGGAATCAGGATTTAGTCAATCACAACAACAAAATCAACAGTCTCCAACACTGGCAGAACGAACCCATGTGTATCTTAACATGTCTACATGTGTTTGATTCATAATAGTTTTATCAAAATGCACTGATTTTGATAACTAGTCACAGATTGAAGCCTCCATTATCCTGGAATGAATATCTATCATCTATACTTGATTAGCTTGCTTCCGAGATTATTCTCTTTTGCCTCATACTTTAGCAGCTTTCTTGCGTTATTGTTGGGTTGTTTTGTATTGGAGCCCGCTTCTCGCTTCCACCCATGCCAAAGAAAGAAGGTACATACTACAAGTACATTAGTCCAGGTGGGTGGGATTGCATATTTGCTAGTCTAATGGACTTCCACGATGGATGAATCCTTCGCAGGAGAGAAAGAAAAAACCATAAAGAAGACGAGAGGCAAGAAGAGCAAATCTGACAAAACCAAACCACACTTTCATGGTTTGAACAGATGCTGTCGGTTTCTTGGTCTCGATTCGATTCCATTGGGGCCGAGTGATTCACACTCTGGTCCCCTTCCCAATCTCCTCCCTCTCACGTGGGTAAGAACACTTCCTATCATTCACCTGTCCCTTCGACATCTGGGATCTTGAAAAAGAAATTAGAACGCGAATTAGTAGTTTACTTCATGCATTCAGTTAGAGTTCATTTGTTTTTCCAAGTTTGTTCAGATCTTTGAAATTCCCTTCTCAACAATCATTATGTCCATATCTGTGGCAAGAGCTTCTCCTTTTGTTATGTTTGGAAATAT
The DNA here is from genome assembly GCA_010645155.1 of Tigriopus japonicus. Classification (NCBI taxonomy): domain Eukaryota; kingdom Metazoa; phylum Arthropoda; class Copepoda; order Harpacticoida; family Harpacticidae; genus Tigriopus; species Tigriopus japonicus. The sequence continues at coordinate 5,379,277 of CM021322.1, forward strand.
GTCAAAGATATATCTTACTACACACGTTCCAAGAGGTCAGTCCAACCAGTTCCAGTAGCCATACGTACAAAACTACACAGTCAATACATATGGACACACACAACCGTGACTTGGCCATTTCGAGCGGTTTCAACTCATTGAAGAGTTGCTCTCAATGCAATAATTACACCCCCAACTCGTGACAATTAGAAACGATTGCAGAAACCATGACCTAAATCTGTTACCCGCGTGTTATTACTTACTGATCCATTGTACGTACTACACCGGTATTCTGTTGTGTAGTAATGACTCATTTGCAACATCTGATCATCATCAACTTGGTCATTGACCAAGTGGCCTACGTGAAAGCGAAACGAAACTTGAAAGTCGACAAATTGACAAAATGCCTCCATTATTTTCCCCTTTCCCTCATTGCACTCTTAAGGTAAAGAAACTGAAGGAAAACCAATTAGAGATCTGACAAGATCAAGAATGCATTTATTTGCAAAACCTATTAGAGTGACATAATAATCTCGATTCATCCTGTTTTCCGAAAAAAATGATCGTCTGACCGACTTATCCGAGAGAAAATGTCATATCATATATGACGAAAGGTTACGAAGGAATCTTTTACGCTTCTTTCCTCGACTTCTTTTTCAATATTGACCAACAGTGGTCTTCTCTTCATCAAGCTCTCTAATTAGAACCTTTTCCCTAATGTCCACACACCCTCAGCACCTTCCTCTACACTATTAAAGCCTCAAGTAATTACGGTGGGCATAATTTATCACAGACATTTGATGAGCCTGTCCCAATGCCTTGATTTTGTCCATTTGATTCTCCACTTCCCCTCTATTTATTACCCGTTCTAACTCAGATTGAACACTTTTCCATTCTCAAAGATCCGACTCATGAGGTGCTCCATTCTGGTCTTTGTCTTGTTTTTTCTGAGAAACGGGAATAAAAAACGAAGGACGACTAAACTTGAGGGCCCCACAAAATCAAGCGTGGCAAGAACACCAAGGATTGAATTTCTTTGTCTCGAACAGAGACATTGCAAATCGGAGGCCATGGGCAATTGCCCTCCATTATCATTAAATCTGAATTCGCAATTCCCACCCAACTAAACTTAAATGTGAGGTTAGATTCGACTTGTTTTGCATCCCATATCTCGGAGTAGTTCACTACACGAAAGTGGAGTATGTACATAGGAGAAGGAGAAGGCGTCAGTAAGCAAATGCATCGTCTCAGACAGGGTGTGTTAAAGATATGAGACCACCTTTCTGGAGTGTTTTTGTCCATGTTACACTCAGGGTCTTGCCCAACTATTTCCATTGTAATATTTACTCTAAAATGTTTCAGTTCTTCAATGGTGACTATTACCAATGATAATGATATTCCTTAATACCACAGGACACCCAGTTAAAGATTATTATATAAAACGTGCTTGGGTGAGTTAATATTGCTGTTCTTGTCTAATATGATATGAAATCCTAAATGTTTTTAATCCTCGAGGCTTTTCCTACTCCTAATCAATTAGTTAAGATCCACAAGATTTTATTATACTATGCGAGCTTATCCAAATTAAAGGCATGCGTTTCTCCACTTTTTATCAAGATGCATACGTACAAATCTGAATGAACGTTGAGATGCTATCTTGAACCAACAAGATTAGACCGATTATAATGACATGCTAAAAATATTTTTTTTGACGATTCTTTTCAATAACCCAAGGAATGACATCCCTCATGACACTGAAATGGTTTGGAAATATTGGGCTCGTTGATTTATACATCGCTGTCATGTCTTGATCGTAGCATTATCTGAAGACAAAAAGCTCAACAGGTCGCTCAATTGTCAAACACCCTGTTCAAATGCCTCCATGAACAGACTTGAAGTTTCTTTGTTGCCACTAGGTTTGTCGCATCATTTGACATGACTCGCTTAATCGTGACTTCGGCATTTTCCCGACATCCATGAATTCACTCTGAGGCCTCTTTCAGAAATGGATGAAGTAAATTTCAAGCCGTTTAGAATACCAAAGGTGGGCTAGTCTACGGAGGGCTCGAGATTTATGTGGAATTGGTTAGTAATTAGTCTCAGGCCAAACGCTTCGTCTCTCGTCTGTCATGTTGAACGAAAGAGACGCCTTGGAGACTTGGGACGGTTTCCGCGTTCAAATCGGGATTGATGACAAAATATTGGCAAGCAAACGCGCCAGGAACAACGACACCTTGACACACGGGTCCAAGGTGTCGTCGACAGCATCAACAACAAAAACATCCATCTCATCATTTTTGCCTTCAGGAGGGAATTTGGGGACTCGAGACTCGTATTCCAATCTCAAGTAGTCGGGAGTACTTTACGGAATAGTACAGTACAACGTGCATTCAAGGCTTGTCTCAAAATGGAAGACGAGAGGTAATAAAAGTGGGATATGCATGAAATATCATACAATATGGTTTGCTGACTTTGGTGACAACGGCCTCGGGTGTCACAATATGATGATCATGGTTCCGGCATCATTCGAGATGTCTTTGAGAATATTCCTTTTTTCACACAAGGATCAATTTCGGAGGCAGGTCCGTTCAAAAAAAAGATGACGTTCTCAAACTTCTCATTGGTGAACTGTTGCAAATATACAGAATGGTGATGATTGAAATCGGACTGACAGCGACATTGCAATAAGACGGGTACATTTTTGGGCTTGGCATGAAAAACATTAAATAAATTAAAATCAACGTTTTGATTATTTGAAATGCACGGTGAATTTGTCTCTTATGTAACGTTTCGAAGGGAAAGTTACGTAAAAAGTATCAGTACCTTAGTTTATTCTAAGTCGAGCATTTTTGATTCTACTCATTTTTAAATCCTTTAAACCTTATAACCTAGCGCTTCGTCTTTTCATATGTATTGGAATCGGACAAGCGTCAGTGTGCGTAAAAGTTTAGAGGTGTGGTTAGGAACAAAAAAAGCTAAACATCAATTATTGCGTTTTTAATTTCATTGCAACTCAAATATCACACTGCGAG
>CM021322.1:5382320-5417694 GCA_010645155.1 Tigriopus japonicus
GCTTGCTCAAATTGATCTGCAACTACTTCCTTGATGGAAGGTATGATAGTTATTTGCCGTTTACATTCCCTCGTATATTAATTGCCTGTTGTGAGACTGCCAAAATGTTCAAGGAATTCAAGATGCCAATAGATGACAGAAAAATCTCGAGGGAATAATCCGTTTTGCTATGAGAGCAATCCATCAGTATCGCAATGCCAAGGAATTGCAAAGCAAGATTATGTTGAAATGTGAATCTATGAGGAGTCCCAAAGGATCCTCCAACTTTCTTCTGACAAGCTTGTTCAATATGTTATGCCAAAGGATGTAAGTTGATTCTCAGATGCAGTCTCCAAACTCTCACGGTTAGACATAAATGATGTTTGAAATTTGATCCTCAGTCGATACTAAAAATGCTAATACGCTAAAATACGGCCTCAAGGAATCCTCAAATAAGAATCCTAAACAAGCCAATTCCCAAACATTATGCGAGTTCCTGTGGGAAAACCGATGTTCTCACCCCTAAAGGCATAGACATACAAGTTCGATCCATCTCCATTCACCGTTAGAAGAACAGTTGTTTGACTTCAAAAGGGTGAATGATAACTTAATCCAAAAATATGAGCACTGCTGCACAAGTTATCTAAATCAAACATCATGCGACCGCCGTCCTTCAAATCGTTGGTCTTGACTTTGGCCTTGATCTCAATGGTGCATTTCACAAAGTGGATTGGTGTGGGATTCTCCGAGAATGACAGTTTGTACGACGATATCGAAATTGGAATCCGGGACGTGAAAAATAGGAGCAATCAGCCCAAGAAGATACTTGTGAGTAGATTCAAGTTAAGTCACTCGAAATACGGAAACGATATTTTCTTGTGGAAGCAGATTATGTCGAGTTGGGGATCGGGATCAGGAACTTTGTCATCAATCCTGCTCAAGCACTTGAACGTGTATTTCCATCAGGAACCTCTCCATTACTTTGGAAGCCGTCAAGTGGAAACCGTTTTGGACACCATCGAAGCGAAACGAGTGATCGAGGCATTGTTAAAGTGCGAATATCGAAATCCTGTGTTGGGTAATCGATTTCTCAAATGAAGCAGTGTTCATTTGGGTTGAGTTAACTCCATTGTTGTTTTAGCTAAATACTTGTACCATGCCCAATTTCAATGGCTTCGTCAATTTCGAAGTAACCCAAGCATCACAAAGGGATGTTCTAGTATAAGAAACTCGGATTGCTTTGACCAGGGATACCTTCAGCATCAATGTCAGAACTTCAATATTCAAGTCATGAGAATCCTCAGATTTTCGCTGAGTCATCTTGAAGAATTGCTGAAGGACAGAGGGTGAATCCTTCAAAGATGCGAAAATGATTTCAAAATAATCCCCTCATAACATTGTAGGCTCTTTGTTTTGATTTTCAGAATGGAGATGAAAGTGGTGTTTGTGATCCGAGATCCTCGTGGAACAATGTGCTCCAGAATAAATATCATGCCAGGTTGTGCCAAATCTTTGGCTTGCAATTCATCATCAATACTCTGTCGACATCTGAGTAACGATTGGAATACCTTTAGCACACTACGAACGCAATTTCCAGGTCATCTTTGGTAATTTTTAATACGCTCGGCCTTATTGGTCCAATGAAGTGACCATGAATTTTTTAAGGGCCGTCCGATTTGAGGACCTCCTTGGGAATCGAGAGGAAACGATGAGGAAGTTGTTGACGTTTCTGGATTTGGAAATGGACCTTTCAACACGGATGTCGATTGTGTCAAAAACCGTCCGAGGTCCAAACAACAACGACGAAATCGATGCCTTCGAAAGTGCGCTCGATTGGCGTAAACAACTTTCAGCAGCAAATGTCTCATCCATTGATAAAAACTGTCACTCTGCCATGTCAACCATGGGCTATTTAACTTGCCATGGGAAAGTCCCATTGACTAAATGTGACCCTTTGCTAAGAAACGTGAATTTGAACCCTTCACAATAGGCAACATATTTAGGCTTTGCTCAATAGGCCATGATCAAACTTACAACGACAGATTTCGAAAAATGGGGAACCGGTCGGAGAGAAGTAGGGCATGGTTAAAGTGTTCTTTAGTGTTTCGCCACGTCAAGAACACACCACATCACTCAAAGAAGGAAAAATTCGTGCTTTAGTTGGGGGTTTTTAATTGTCAAAGTGAGAACCACTTATATTTACTTGAGTGTGTGTCTCCCTCTGTTGAGGGGGCATTCTCGTTTAGTGCCAAAAATGAACAATTGTTTTATTCAGAACACAGGTGATTATGGTCATATTTTGCACACGTTCGTAGTTGTGCCGTCAATGATTGAAATTTGAAGAACACACAGATATTTCTCGATTGATTTTTGGGACCCTCAATGTTGGTAAAGTTTTTGTCTAAATGTTGCAATTGAGGAGGTCATGGCGTAGTGGGTGGCAATTCAGATTCAAATTTCGAGGTATTACCAAGTTCCGGAAACAATGGGACAAAGTTCACAGATCTTTAGTTTGTTGTGATTTTCCACGTTTTAGTGCTTTTGCGGAATGGTTTGGCCATTGTGGCGTTGTTCTCTTTCCTCGCAATTTTTCATTTGAGTCAATGGAACCAAGTTATGGACGAGGCTTCAGAGAGGGGATTCGAGAAAGTGGAACAAGGCAAAATATTGTGTTGGGTCTTGACGTACCCAAACCATAAAGACAGTCAAGCTGCCGCTGTGAAAGAAACGTGGGGACGTCGGTGTGACAAGTTACTCTTCATGACTTCTGTGAAAGGTAAATTCTAGTAGCAAGGCTGTTTTGAATTAGGATCCAAAAAACTTTGGTTGTTAAGTATGAGTTAAGAAGCACTTGCATTTTTCAAATTTTTCGTTTTCATGTGAATAATTCGAGTACTACTTGGCCTTTGAAAGTGCATTTAAATTAAGGAGGTTTATTGAAAATTGAGCGTGCATTGAGGCCAGCTTTAAATATTGTTTAAAAAGCAATCGTTTTAACATTTGAAATATATTTTTTTATTAATTGAAAGCTTACCATTTATTCCTTTTTGCTCATAGACCCTGAGGATGACTCGTTTGTGGCCTTGAATGTAACAGAAAATAGAGACAATTTATGGACCAAAACGCAACTCTCTTTAGAGTACATACATAGGAATCATATGTAAGTGCAATTTATCTTTAATATCGACAAAATTATCAAAAATTAACATCACATCCAGTGCTGAATATGACTGGTTCTTCAAAGCTGACGACGATACCTATGTGATCGTGGAAAACCTTCGCAAATTTGCTGCCAAGTACTCTCCTCAAGATCCGGTATTTTTCGGTTGTCGATTCAAGCCCTTCGTTAAACAAGGCTACATGAGTGGAGGAGCAGGTAAAAGTCGACAACGGCTCAACATTACGTAGAGAAGTTCCTTGTTTGAGATTTCCTTCTTTGAAGGTTATTTGCTCAGTCGCGAGTCCCTCAAGCGCTTTATCGACCATGGCCTTCGTAATGAGACTCACAATGAGTGCAATAAACTTGTCTCGAGCTCCGAGGACGTTCAAATTGGGCGATGCTTGGAACAAGTTGGAGTGAAAGCAATGAACTCAACGGATGCCATGGGTGGACAACGCTTTTTTCCCTTGGACCCAAGTTTCTTACTGATAAAGGAGAACCAAAAGAAACGTCTTTACTGGTTGTTCCATTACGTTTATGAGCCCTTGTCGTTTGTGAGTGGAACACTTCGATTTTGTTCCTTTTTTCTTTGTGTTGTCCTAATTCAATGTTTCCTTTCTTTACAGGGCAAACACGCTTATTCCAAAGAAGTCATTTCCTTTCACTACATTCCGGCCCATGTAATGAAAATATTTGACCTATTTCTCTATCACATTCGAGTGTCCAACTCTTGATATAGGAACCCCTTTCCAAATTCGCAATAAATAAAGTGTATTTAGTATCTTAATCAGGCTTTCTCATTATCGGGTGCGGGTTCCTCTGGAGATGGATGAGCATCAATGAAGTGCCAGTTTGGTAAATTTGCTTGCTTGATGGCCTCCACTTCCGAGTTGTTCCCTGTTCCAATATTATGGGCCAAAATTGTATGTCCTCCCGACAAATATGCACCCCAAAACCCAAAGGTCCCGTAGTCATAGATAGAGTGATTGCACAAAGACATGACACACATGTCAAAGTGTGCACCGGACACCACAGGCATTTTACGAAAAAAGTCCGATGGGAAAAAGAAGATGGCTTCAATGTCAATGAAAACACGTTTGCACCATTTCACGTCATCTGAGGTAACGAGGAAGATCATCTGTTGAAAGTAAGAAGATAGTTAGATATTTTGTTAGAGGCGCAATAAGGAAAAATAAGAGTTCATGACTTACTCTATCTTTATCTTTTTGGTTAGTGAGGTTTAGTGAGTTTTGCAAGGCATTGATTGCCCTTTTAAAATATTCGACCTGAACGAGTGATCCATTTTGAGTGGCACTTAGATGATAATCGTATGCAATTCGACGAACATGAATTCCGACAAAAATGGGATTCGGAATTTCATATTGAAAGTCCATGGCCACCAATTCAATAAATTGGCTGGCTAATTCAAAGATCCTGAGAGACAAGGGTTTTTATCAGTCATTTTATACTCAAATCAAGGGAAGCACGTACTTACTGTCGCTTGAATGTGAATTGATGCTTAATTATATGATACATCTTATGAAACAGTCTCACAACATTAGGATAATTGGTCAAGTGAATATAAGGATATTTCCCCGTATGCCTATTCAAGAAACGGTCCACTAATCTTGGATCCTCTCCAGGATCTATATATCGTACTTCTTGAATACAATCATCCGAAACATTCACGGGCAAATGATAGATGTTGGAAAATGGTTTGCTCAGAAAATCGAAGAGCACCTGTGAATTCGTCTCAAAAATTCCAAATATGTCTAAACCAGGGGTCGGCAACCACTTATGGGCCAAGGCCCACAAAATTTGATTCGTGTTGTCCGGGGCCCACCAAACAGGCATTGGCAGGCTCAGGGGCCCACAAATTTGCCGTCAAAGAGCTTTAGGCCTATGAGTACAGTACTATGAATGGCTCTCGGGGCCACTATTTTGGGCTTTCTCCATAGCTCTTGGGCCCACCAACGACTACCCTTCGGCCCACATTTGGGCCGCGGCCCACCGGTTGCCGACCCCTGGTCTAAACAATGGTTTTCAATTGCTCACCTGTGACACGGCTGGATAGTAACCAGACATGGTTGACAAGGCCAATAAGGTGGCATATTCACTCATCTTGTTCCCCATGCCTCCTCGATCAAAAGTAGTCATAACGAGTTTATAAGGATAACACGGATAACGCTTCCTTTCTTCCCGAGTTTGCGAGGCCGTAAAACAATTCCGTTTATGAGCAGGACATTCCGGACACTTTTGACAGAGACACGTGGGACAAGGCAACACTGGAGGGCATTGTTTTGTCTCATCTGACACCTACTTTCATGGTAAAGTCAAATGATTGGAGAAGAGAACCAATAGACACGAGACAATACTCACCGATTCCAGTTCCGTTAGGAACATGTACATGAATCCCAAGTATGTTCCCAAAATGAAGGCTAATAAAGCAAATTCCGGGCGTATTTTCATTTATTCAAGATGACTATCATGAATTTCATGACAGAAAGAAGCGCCTGTTTCACCTTATAGCGAACTGGAAGATTGAGTGTTGGGAGAAAATTTTAACAAGTGTTTAACCGTTCAAATCGCACCTATGTTTCCTACTCGTAAATTATTGCAAATCGTTGTTTCGTATTTTTTCCCTAAAACATGAAATTTCGTCTTCGCTTAAGCACAATTTCGAACTAGATTGCTCGTTGTTTCGTTCATTGAAATTTAACCAATCCTGTAATTTTGTTTTGCTCTTGGACATTCCTCACGTAAGGTTGACCTCTAATTGGGTGGAAACATTGTTTTCGGGCCTCCTAGCTTCTCATTGGCCAATATAGTAGTTCTTATGGAAAGGGTCAAATCGGTTGGTTTTTTGACATGGTGACAATTTTCCAAATTATAGCAAGAAGAACAAAGTATTGGGAAACAGACTTCCAGCAAATATCAGCCTTGATTTACCCGAAGTCTGCTTTAGATTTATCGGCTTTTGTTTCCCAGAAACGCCTTTGTTTCAGGCAAGACAGGAAAGATAAGATACATGGATTCACCGGAAAGTACGTGCTTGACAAAGTTTGAGTCCATTAATGAAAGCGATACAGTAAAAAAATCCTCCTCTTTTTCCTTTGCAACGTACTTGATCAAAGATTCTATAATTAGACTTGAAAAATTCAATGAATTGTTGTACATAAGAAGTAATTCACTAGTGGAAAAAGTTGCACTCTCTTTGTTTAAGGACACTGAACGGGGCTTGATTATCCAAGTCATGATTCTGGATGGATTCCATAAATGAAAAGGACGTTCAAAACAACATGAAGCTAGCCATCTAGGTGACCATCAACAGTCTGTTTAGAACTGTTTAGGACGATCAAAAAATGAAGGCTGTTTAAGAAGGACAAATATTTTCCTAGCTTTTGTTGCTGTTTCTGTTGCAACAAGGCAGACGTTTATTTTGGAAAAGTAATTGTTGATCGCTAATTTCATGGCGTGTTCTATTTTGGCCTTTCAGCCCACAGGATTGATTATGGATTGACAACCACATTATTATGGTACAAACCAAAGAGAAATGGCTGAATGGATTTTCCAATAAGTTTGAAACATCCGATTTTTGGCACCTGTCTTCCCATTTCCATTCAGAGTACGGCTTCTCCATTTTGTGGGTTGCTCCTTGTCCTCCCTCGTGCATGTCTAGTCGGTCGGTTGGTTGCTTCCAATCATGAAGTTCCCAAGAAGGAGACGAACGCTCATAGATATGCAAGTATGTTGCCGTCGTCATCTTCGCCGGAAAGAAATGTTCTCAAACTCTCATTAACCCCTCGGTACAATGGTGAGGGATCGAGGTAAAGGAAGGAAACAAGTTCCCCAACCGCCATTGCTTTAGGCGACCTACCCAACAGATTGTTCCACTCAAACCCTCGACAACACCTGGAATAGTCAAGGTAAGAGCGAATTGGTTCCCTCACCACATAAAGAGAAAAAAGGGGGAACCAAAGTTTTGGTCCCTAAGCCTCATGTGTTGGAAGAGTTTTCTCCCGTCTGTTCAACTCAAAGCACCTTTCCCATCATAGCAGAGGTGACATGGACGGCGTCACGGAACTGGCTCCTTGCACAGATATCCAACATGGAACAAGCGCGAACGGTTCTCTAACAAGCCGAATGGTTTTAGGCAACATTTACAAGTGGGACTAGTTATGAAAATGGAGCATCATAAGAATTTGGAAGTAGGTAAGTAGGGTAAATCTTAGGTTGTTTGAGGTGACTCCGACTCTTGGGTTAAAGATAAATTCTTAGAAAAACTGTTCAATCCAAGTTTGTTATTGTTTGTTACAATTGTAGATTACTTGGGCCTGACTGTACCCTTTACCACAATACCCGGTCCCTCATGCTCTGATCGAAGGGTCGATCACGCAACAATGCCTGGAAATTCAACAAGAGTTGAGTGTAAGTAGAGGGTGTTGAGACAGAGAAAGAGGACGAAAGCCAAGGAGCGGTGCGGGATCTACTACCAGTCTGGTGGAAGGAACAATGATGTCGGCCCGTCTACATGGAACCATTTCCAACACAATTCTCGAGCAAACAGTCGACAGTGCACTCTAGATCACCTTTTTTGCGGTGATCCTTCTAAGGCCCGGAGGAGTTCGGCAACCCGTTACTCCTCTCGAGGAATCCCCGCACCAACGATGATGGCGGCGATTCACAACCCCGGGGATCCCCGCATTTCCAATTTGCCCACTATCGTGGTTGTTGATAGTTCCAAGGCTCCAGACGAGCAGAAAAGAACTCAGATCACGTTGTACAAACCGGATTTCTCCAAGCAGATCCAAACTACGGGTAAGAAAGTGGCGCAGCGATCTCAACGAGTTCTCAGGCGACTCGATTCGACCAAGACCACGCAATCCGCAACAACCGCTTCCACGAATGGTGACCTGAAATCTCTTGCTCAATACGGGGAAGGCGGGAGTGGAGGTGGTGCTGGAGGAACAAGTTCTGGAAACAGTACTGCTGGGGGTGGTGGTGGCGTGGTTGGAACGGCCATCATGGCTCCCACTGTCAAATTCAAGTCCAGCCAAACAACTTCTTCCGCAGCGTCTCCGAGTGTCAATAGTCAGGGAAGTAATAAAATAAAGCCTTTCGAAAGCCGAAAGGCCGCCAGTCAACGAAGGAGGGCTCTGAAGCAAGGATCAACAAACAAGGAGAAAAGTGATTCATCCAAAAAGCGATCACCAGCCAAAAGTGATAAGAAGGACATTTTTATACAAATCCCTGTCATGGAATCAACAAGCGCTCAAGCTAGTGAAGAACCCTTAGGGGTAGAAATCGATGCTCTCGAAGTTGAAGTCGTTTTGCCTGAGCCAGAAACCCCCGATATAACCATCACGGATACGGCTGACAATGAAATTCGAGGCCTTCCATCTCCAACCTCATCTGATGAAGATGATAGTGAATCTCGTGAGTTGGAACGACTCAAGAATCAAATCCGAGCCAATCTCAAACCCAGAGACGCCAAGAAGGACAAAGAGGCTGCAGCTGCAGTGGTTCAAGCCTTCAAAAACCAAGTGAATAATCGACGACCAACCAAAGTGGAAAATAAGTGGCACATTTGGAAATATGCTCAATACGAGAAAAGTCGAACACCTAAAAAGAATTGGATCGACGAGTCTCTCGCCGGAGGATCGATGGATGTCGGCTGGGGACGACGGATTTACGATAAAAACGAGATTGAGGTATGTACCGTATCCCTGAATTCCTTCTTAATCCATGTCGAGGTCGTCGATTTCTCGTTCCAAAACTCACATTAGTGGGCACTTATCCAAGTTTTATGACTTTATTGTGGGAGCGTGATCCCGAGGCCAGTGTTGAAGTCATAAATGCAACAACAACCTCACTCCCACCCACAGACCTTGAGGGCCATTTCAGTTCCACAGATTGTTCCATGGTTCACAAAACAGTCATAAAAGTTGCTTGGCTTTGACAATAAGCGTGTTATCACCTCAAGGAAAAGCTAGGAATAAGACAGATAACAGCCCCTTGAAGGGCAGGAATTGACAAATTATGAACTCGGAGGACTTTATGATGAAGATTCTTTTCAGAGTGATGATCGAGAACGAGAACGAATCCAATTGGATGAAGCCAATACTCGACACTTGAACGTGAAGCTGAAGAAAATCCCTGAGATGTACGGTTTGTGGGATAATATCTATGACCGGAGAGTGATCCGAGCCTTGGACTGCAATGCTAAGTGGATCCCAAATAGAAAGGAGGTGGAAAGACGAAAGAAAAAGGAGCGCAGTAAATCCTCCCGGAAAGACAAAATCGATAAAGATCAAGATGGAGATGATCCCTTTGCCGAGTCTCGAAAGAAATGGGTTCCAACTGGTAGGATGGATCAATATTGGAATCGGTAGTATTGTATCGGAATGAGAGCAATGTTTTATGTTTTAGGCGATGAGCTGACTGAGGATGACCTTGAGTTTTGTTTGCATCATACCAATTACCCTAAGGAAAACATAAAAAAATGGTTCAAAGGATTTCGACAGACGTGTCCCACAGGTCGACTAACCAAAGCCCACCTCCATTCCCTTTTCAAACAGATTTTTCCCAATGGAGACTCGGAAATCTTTTGCAACCACATTTTTCGTATATTTGACAACGATGGCAACGGCTTTCTGGACTTCAAAGAGTTTCTCATGGCTTTGGACGTGGCTTCATGTCGTTCTGATGTGGAAAAACTCCAATGGGCATTTAGACTTTACGATGTGGACTCGTCGGGTTCCATCAATCTGAAGGAGATCGCCACCATCATGGAGACCATGGAACAAGTGGAAGGGCACAAGGATGTGTCGAGTCTAATGGTGGCCAAACGGGCTACGGAAATCTTTGGAAAACTGGATGACGATAACGATGGAGAGATCACCATGAAAGAATTCGTAGATGGATATCTTCGGATGAGAGAAAACGAAAGTGCTTCCTCATCGGACAATACGTCAGATAAACCATGAATCTTTTTCAGACCAAACCAAACGTCGATTTTTTTCGGTGTGTAATAATATGCTTTTTAATGGCAATGTAATGTTTTCAATGTTGATAGAATGAAATAGATGTAATCAGCAATGCTTCTTCCAAGACCAATTACGTATGAAGTTGTTCGAAATTGTTCGAATTGTGACTTATTTTCCAGGAACTGGAAATGCCCTGAAATTTCGATTCTTACAAATAGGTCAGCAAACAATGACGTGAAAACGCTTCTAATGCGCAGGAGTGCATTTCACGAGGGGCTTTTTTCGTTAAGACATGCGACGGTAGAAATCGGCCTTAGCGTACGTTTTTGTTCGTTCCAACTTGACAAGAAGAATATTGCTGGCTGTTCCAATGGTCAGAGGACAATATTGGCTATGAGTCATTGATTGAACGACTATCATAATGCTAAGAATGAATGAATGAGTTATTTAATCAATCGGAACCAGCACCGCAGTCGTTTGTTCTTGAACTTGAGGCATTAGATTAGGCATCTTTTTGTGAAGTTTTTCAACGTTGCCAGGATGAGGAACCTGATGGAAATCGTCTATCTTAAACGCTATCCGTCGGCGTTTCCAATGATTGAGCGGAAATCGCTTCCAGAGTTTTTCCTTTGACAAATCCTTTGTGTTCAATAACCTTTTTGTGAAATCGACCATATCCTCCCAGAAGTCTTCAAGTTCCATCTAAAATCAAAATGTCGATGAATTGGAAAAAAAAACTCTACTAAGACTATTGTGGTTCGAGGTTCACTTACCCTATCGCAAATATAGTTCTCAGTCCATTGAGGAATTACTCGATAGTAATACTTGGCTTCAAATTTACCCACGTGACGAGCATTTTGGGTCCCTTCGGTATTTATGGATCTGAAAGAGAAAACGCCCTTGAAAGAGAAACTTTCTAAAGAACATTGATTATGTTTATGAGCTTACTTGATAAGATAGAAATCGTTGTGAAGGAAAGTTATCGCTTCAGCATAAACCCATTTTTCGGACAAGGCACTCATAGTACCCAAAAACGACCTCAAGGCGTGCTCATTAGGATGCCTTTGGCAACAGGGGGGAAAATCTTCTACAAAATAATCCACTTCCAAATCGTTGAGATAAGCACATACACCAACAGTTTTTGTCTCAGTACTTAAGACGATCACCAGACACTCCTGAATATTGGAAGCGAAAGGTTCTCTCTGAAACAGTTCTAAATCTTCTCTTGTGGGAACAAAGAGAGGCTCCTGATCCAAGTGCCCAGTCTTGCCCGAGGATGATTGCGAAAGAGCTTTTTCTCGGGCACGTGCAGCTATTTTGTGTTTGATCCAATCAAAAGCTCTAAATATTAGAAGAGCCGAAGCCAAAATGACAACAGATCCCAAAAAGATCAAACCCACTGCAACCATGATGACAACACCTATGGATTACGTTTTGAGGATGGGCAAATATCGGCCTTATCTCCTAGAAGAAAGGTTGCGCCAATATCTAGATCCATGTTCCGCTAAAGACAGCTTGCGATGTGACATGAATTGCAAAAATCCTATTTCTAGAGGAAGTTTTCGCAAGTTATGAATGATCTTTTGAAAAAAATGACCTTTTAGCACCTCTACTCTCCTGTTCCATATACTTTCATTATAGAGAAAGTTTCCTAATTTAGCTCCTGTAACTTGACGATGAACTCAAACATATTCATTTCATTTTAATTCAAAGAGGAAAACACTGAACGAGAATTGACATCCTGTGCAAAGTTGTTTGTTTCTAATACAAAGCTCTTGAAGGCAATATTGGCGTAATTTTTTAATTCCTCAATCCTTGAATGATTGTTTTCCCAGAAACTATCCAAATCGGCAACATTTAGGTGAAGGTTAAGACAATTTTAAAACATCACTTTCAATGCCTCAAAAAAGTTGTTTCGCTTGCGTTTAAGAACAAATTGAGGGCAAGGATCAGAATAAAAATAGCGTTCATTTTTTTTCGTATGTTTGTGTATTATTGACGATAGGTTTAAAATATTCACCAACTACAAATAGTAGGTTACAGAAAGTGTAATGGCTCTTAATGAACATCCTGAACTAAAGATTGAAAATCAGTCAACAAATTGAATCTTACTTTATCATACTGATGACTAGATATTTTATTTTCATTTGTCTGTAACTAAATCTTACTGTAAACGAGCTTGTGAGAAAGAAAGGAAGCTGAGAACGGGGAAGTTCCGAAAAAGTGGGTTTCTCTATTAGCAAAGGGAGTCCGTTCAGTTTTGATGGGCTTCTCTTGAGCGAGAAACGTGGCCTTGTTTAGGTTGCTTTGAAATTGGTGCCAAGCTATTATCAACAGCATATCCATATACATGAAACATATATGATCGTGAAACAGCGAGACCCACGGTGGATACAAGGGAATATCCTTTGTATGTGCAAAGTACTACTAATAGTAGCAGCAACAAGATTTCGAATACGTCTTTGTTCTGTTGTCGCTGAGGAAGGCGTTCGGGATTTGGGGATGGAGGTGTGTACGTACAGTAGTAAAAGAATGGTGATGTTTGTTGTTGAAGAAGAAGAAGTTGATAATGATGTTGGGAACATAAATACCGTTAATGATCTGACAAAACAAATTGAAAGTGTTCTAGAGTTCCGCTTTCTTGTGAATCAAGCCTATTTTCGGCCATTTTTAATGAGTCAGGCTGTAGTTGTTGTTATTATTCTTTCTTTACACATCCAATGGGCGTGGTCTCGTTTTTCTTCGGGGGGATGTATCCATGAACAAATTCTCAGGGGAGTGGAGGGGGGAGAGAAAACGAAATGAGCTTGCAATATTTTCTTTACGAGAAAAGTGAAGAGAGAAAAAGGTTTGCAGAAGGACTACAAGAACGAGACAGAATTCTGTTTCTTTTTTTTTTCTTGACGTACAAAAATAGTCATCTTTCGCTTTTCCTCCATCGTTTCATCGCATGGGATTTCCACCTCTCTCTCGACAAGCATTCTTTGGGAAGCATCGCAAATGTAATCATAGAATCGTAGAATTATCATAGTAGTATTAGTATTCGTAGAAGTATTAATTTGATGATCATCACCGAGCCGGATGAAGCATTCATCCTTGATTTCGCCGTAATCAAGACGTGGATGAAGTGCCATTTTTGTATTGGGTGGTTTTAGTCTTGCTTCAGATTTGAGACTGAAGTCAGATCATGACACACCCCGTGCTCTTGAGCGCAAGTGATTGATTTGAATTTATTGTGGTGCAGAGCAAAGCGGTAGCGGTGAATTTTCTTCTCGGTCTTTTCAGAAACTTCAGTCAATTAATCATGGCACAAATGTTTCACAGCGTCGTCGTCGTCATCGTCGACCAAAATTTGCAGCTTGTGGCAGTCCTTGTGTGTGTGGGAGCCTTGACAAATTGTTCCAAAGCTCCTTGTTCCTTAAACAAAGCAACCACCAACCACAACTTCGGCCCACCGATACTTATCCTTCTTATTTTTTTTCTTCGTTATAATCGCTCCGCCATGCATTCAAATCGTACACTCAAAAGCACGTGGTCTTATTTTCACATAATCGTGCAGCAGCCTTTCTTCTTCTTGGGCCCTTTATCATCCCCAAGTGTGACATGCTGCACCCGTCCAGGGGTTCCAAGTTGGGGCATGTTCTCACGTTTCACCGTGTCTGTTGTCAGTGGTTTCCCGCCATTTTTCATATCGCCATTACTGTTGTTGCCGTTGCCCTCGTTAGCCCCTTTGACGCCACTGCTGCCAGGATTGGCCAAGCTACTCTTGCCATTGGCTTGAAGATTGTTGGACTGATTCTTCTGAGCCTGGGCCGTGGATTCCAGGAAAGCTGCGTCTGGTTCGTCTTTGATGGGCGTGCCATCAGCGTGCTTCAGTTTGCCTTCTCGCCAGAGGCGTAATAGCTCCTCTGCTTCGTGACTGAGCTGTCCTTCAGGACGGAAAGGGTTGTCCCAACCCTCGTAAGAACTGGAACAAAGACCAATGATTTGGGTGAGATAGGGCAGCAAAGACCAAGAGAACAATCAATCTAACTCTAATGCTAACAATCAGGAGAAAGAGCTGCTTTGTCGTGTATATTTCTTTGTTTGCCATTGGCTAGAAAGTTCCAAGTTAGTTGCGTTTCTTGCCGTGGTTTATTTGTTCAGTGGGAAGAAGTCTTGCCATAATCAGAACCCGAACTTTCACACTCGTTAAGTTGTCAGAGGTTCTTTGGTTCCATCTCCGCATTTTACCCCTCTGTATTTGCCACTTGTGTCCCGAAAACAGAAGCCATTCATTCGCCCTTCTGCCACCTTTTACCATCTTTGCTACACTGATTTCCTCTGGCAAAGCCGTTGTAGCAACGTGGAGGCTTTGTATTTTGCAGTTCTCCGTGACTAGTTTCAAATCGGAGGTCCTTTTTTTACTTAGGTCTAAGAGACCAAAGGCATCATTAGCTACGTCGTAGACTATTTGCGTAACCAGACACAGCATAATTAGTTCAAATGGTAACCATAGTCGCGTCTCTCAACAGAAAAAGAGACCCCAAACAAGTTGGTTGTCAAACAACAAGGCTCAGTGTCCAGTGTGACGGTTAGTATCGTAATACTTTTGGAACAGATACTTATTCATTGACAATTTGCGTGCGCAGGTCCTGGTATTGACACTCACATTATTCTTGCGTTATCTCTGCGATAAGAACCATCCCTCTGCCAATTCAAGAGACCTTTTTTGGAACGGATCCATTATCCGCCTTTTTTTACAATGACCTAATGGGGCAATCCTAATTATTATATAGTGCCCTCCCCTTCCAGTCTGAAAGACTCGTTACAAAAAGTACAAACAAGATAGTAATTCCAAACACGTTCGTAATTTGTTCAAAAACTGTTCAAGCTATGCAAGTTTCCATCAAAGGTATGAGTGGTACAGGGTCTTTGGTTCTCCTCTCATACATTTATCAAGGAAACTTTTAAATGCTAATTCCCGCCCAAAGTCAGAGACCGATTCTGAAACCGGACATGACAGAAAAAATGCCCCTTAGCTGCTTTCAGGTTTTGAATATGTGGCAAAGCGTGTGGAATGTCGTTACTATAAATGGCCAAAAAAAAACTACATTTACGAACAACGATTTCCTCTACCTCGAGATGAATATTCAAATTCATTCATTCCTCCATGCTCATTCCATTTGCATCCTGCTATGACGGAGGGATAAACTAATTGTAGCCAGACAGGGCTGCTGACTGTTTGACGTTGCTGTTTATGTGCATAAGTGTTAGGACACACAATACTTTAGTTTTTGTTCAATATTGGAAAAAAATATCCTGTGAAAGAGACCTGTCATCGAGTTAGCTCAGAGCAACTTTACAACCGGGCAAGGGTCCAAGCACATAAGAGTGAATAGAAAAGCAATTCGTGCCCCAAGGTGATCTCCAATTTTTCGAGCCATTGAGCTATAGTAGGGGGCTACGTCAGCATGGGGAAGAAGCTTTATGAGTGCGAGCGTTATAGTTCAACATAAAAGCTACACTTGTTACAGCCAAAAAGAGGATGCATCTGCATTTTCCCTCCAAACACTCCGAAATGACGTGTCGTAAAAATGAAGTTTTTCACCAGATTTGCCCAAACCTATTTGTATTTGTTGCCCCATGCAAAGGATTGTCCGCTTTCGATTATTTTTACTTTCACTCATATTTTTTCCACCTTTAAATTGAAAATGATCGCTTTTTCCAGCTTAATTTTACGGTTTGATACATTTACGTTAAGTGAGACATGTTGGGATACCAAGCACTGGACTCCAACCCAAAATTCTGCCCTATTCCTCTTGAGGGACAAATGCAAGGCTCTTTGCCAATTGTCCCAATTACTTCATCAATGCCATGATGTTATCCATGCCCAAGGGCTCCTACAGGGATATGCGCAAAACAACTTCTATTCCTTAGAACTTCGGAATTCTTAAAATGTAAATTAGAAAATGTCTAATGAAAACTACCAGACTTATGATGGTGTTAATGGGTCTACACTTGGACCGCCGACCCTGTAAAAATCTATTGGATGAGGCCATATATTTTCTCCACAAAGCCTTTACTTTTAATAACATGAAGGAATGACATGGTGTCATCTGTTTATTGGCATTTTGGTTATTTATCCAATCAAGTAGGCCAGAACACACGAGGTTTCTTAAAGATGGGGAAGTACGTCAAATTAAGTTCATAGTGACTTTGAGGAAAAAGTTCGATTGTTGAGCCTTTGACTGATTTTTGCCCCTATGTAATGAAAAAGCAAGGCATCGGGAGGATGTGAGCAAGAAGAGGTTACCCACTGCTCGGCCCCATCTACCCCCTCCTCGTCCCCATAATAATCACAATCATCTTGTTCACACAAACAAAGACAACACCAATGACTACGCACCCCAAGATACTGCATTGATTGACTGTGCTCACTCCCTAGTACTTGTATTTTGGGCGTAGTGTTTTTATTATTAGTTTTTTTTTCCTCAGAACGGCAACAAAGTAACCCGAGAGTGTATTTTCAAGCTCCATGAAAGCCCAAGTTTTGCCTCTGAATTATTCATCTTGGCCGGTTGGGGGATCCTTGCGTTCCGATCATCTTGAATCCGGGATGGAGTGCGTGAATGAGTGACTCGAGTTGTTGGCAACCTGACTAAGCTTGAAAGCGAGGCTTCCATATACACTGTACGTATTTGCCCTCAACTCGAAACTACTTTTCCTTCTCAACGTAATACTGTTGCCGTACGAACAGAGAAAGGATCGCACTTACATTCATACTTAACTGCTTCTAGTCTAACGAAGCTGTAGAGACGGCAAACAGTGGGTACGTACGTTGTATGTAGTGTCCGGTAGTCTGCACCGTTGTAGGCCTAATAAGGAATGGAAACTAAATACGAGGAGAGGGGATAGCGTTTTGGCCATCTTCGATGATCTCCCCCGCTAGGAGCTCGCTGGCTTATTTTCTGTCAAAATCTGATAAAGCGGCACGACAAACCCACTGAAGATCATCAAGCCTTGTGCATGTAGTGCGTGCTTCACAGTAGTGTGCACTGCTGACTTGTATTTCTTTGGACTGAGATCGTGGGCCATATTTGAAGTGAATGAACTTTATGAAGAATCTTTCTTGATTGCCCGGATATTCTGTCTGCCCACACTGATGGCTTAAAGATGAGGAAGACATTCTTTTCGAGGCGAAAAAGAAAACAAATGCCTTGAACCCAGATATTTTTCACGCAATCTGATCACCTGTCCTGCAATCTCGAATGAAGCCCAAAGCTTTTGATAGCAATGAGGCAAAAAATGTGGGCCCAATCTCAATCAAAAATTATTGCCACATTGGCGAAAATGGCAGGCCTGGCGAGATGTTCAAACTTTAGTCGGTATTTCACCGATTCAAAGCTTATTGACCACATAAATATCATTTGTTAATTGAGTCAATATTTCAATATTCATTACTATTAAGTTGATTACTCACAAGAAGTCGAATTAGCCGAGCAATTAGACGGATATTGCCCTATGAAGAAAAACCTGGACAAATAAGTGTCTTAGTGATGCCATCTTGCGAGAAAGGTAAGTTCCGCTCTTTGAGTGTCTCCGTAGTCTTGTTTGCTCTAGTTTTTAAAAATGGGGTTGCCTATTAGTCAAGCTGTCCAGAATCGCAGTTGATTGATTTGTCTTGGGTAGGAAACTCTACGG
Organism: Tigriopus japonicus; assembly: GCA_010645155.1. NCBI lineage: Eukaryota > Metazoa > Arthropoda > Copepoda > Harpacticoida > Harpacticidae > Tigriopus > Tigriopus japonicus. The sequence continues at coordinate 5,400,129 of CM021322.1, forward strand.
ATATATTGGATTTCAGAGGCAACAAAGTGACTGTGTGCGAGAGCTTGAGAATCTGGAAGCAAGCACTTCTTGCTCGTTAAATCTTTCCCTCGTTGCTTTATCAATACAGAAGTCTTCCTTTTTGTGCCACTATACTTACAACGAGTAGTCGTCGTCATCATCAGAGCTATTGTGAGTGACTCAGAGAATTTCCCCGGCTCAACAAACATCAAAACTAAACAAAAGAACTTCAAATGACAGAACACTTCACCTTTTGTGACGAGGCTTTATGTCTGATTTTTCGCCCAAACAGCAGTAATCCTTATGTATTGGCATGTTTCTTTGCGGCTTCTTCGCTTAACCACTTGACACTATGATCCAAGTGATCCAACCGTTTCAAGTTTGCGGTGATTGCAGGTCTCAAAACCCATTGGTTAGAGCTTAGGACAAAATAGTGCAACGACCGATGAAGCGTAAAAACCACGAAAATATCGGTTACAATGCCGTTAAGGGTCACTTAAGAAAGATGGAGGACTAGGGAGTCAATGCCATGAAAAGTCTCTAGAAGAAAATGAGTTCATTTGTGACGGAAATTGCTGTAAGGAAACAACTTAGCCCAGACTGTTTACAAAGTGTTTAGTCTCCCTTTTACCGTTAGATTACTCATTAGCACATAGATTTGCTCGGAACTGTTGGCCATTGTCTACCATGGAGTGTTGGAGTCTGGAATGGATCATATGTAAACGAGGCCTTCCCACCAATGTTCACGAGAATCTGTAGGCATAAACAGTTTAGAACTTGGAATCATTTTGTTGGATGCACGCGCAGACAAAAATGTGTCACTTTATCTTGACGATGAGATTTTTTTCCACACCCTGAGGGCTTAAATAAAACCGAAGAACCAGCCCACCAGTCCTAATGACAACATAATGATTAACTAATTTCTAATCTACTTTCACAAAAGAGCGTTGCCACTTATCAAATGAGAAAATTCCTCGATATCGATTTGATTTAAGTGGCCCTTTATCAAGGAAAGCACTTTCGAGGGATCAGCACAACTTATCTTTGCTGAAAAATTCTCTCAAAAAGTAGGTCCACTGACATGGTTTACACTTGGACCAATTTTTGCCGCAAATTTCCCCTTTTAGAAACCTTTAAATATCGCCGTATTATAGAAGCATACTCGGAAGCTCCTAATAGATCTGTCCGCAGTTGCAAACCCAATCTAGCAGAAAGAGAACTGATTTCTGCCCATAAAGCAGTTCTTTGGGCTCCGAGAACCTCTCTCATCGGCGATTCCTTCCTTTTTTGAACAACTTTCCGGTTCTCATTTTTCCTTCTTGTACTAACACGGTAGCAGGGGAAAAAAGGGTGGGGTTCATGTTTCATACCTCAACACGGGACGAAGCGATTCCTGGGGAACAGACAGGATGCTTTGTATTTGTACTTGAGACCTGAACTAATGGACGGGATATTGAGAAAAAACGTCGTCCTATTGGTAATGTAAATGGCCTTATGGTCCAAAGGTCACCGCTGTTCTAGACCGTAATTGAAGAAAGGTACTTGTTCCATAAGGAGCGGCGGTTAGGAATCGAGAAAGTGCATGTGGAGACGGATTAGATTGGAGGGAAACTGCGTCGTTGCATTCGAAAAAGCAAGCCGAAATAAGACGAGCAGAGCAGGAGCAGCTTGAGAACTGCATGTAGCTTGGGGACTGGCGAGGCCATCTTTGCTCGATTCTTCCACAACGGACTGAATGCAGTTTGCACTGCAAATATGCCTGGGAAACGCAGTCAGAAAGAACGAGGGCTGGAGAAGGGCCTTGAATTCGGCCTTGGACCCCCCATTGGGCTCGGTAGCACCCACCGCAGACAGAAGAAAAGAGAAAGTGGTGACCTTGAAAAGGTTGGAACTCGACGAGATCCACTTTATTAGCTGAGGGAGCAGCTTCTGTGATTTGTGTTTCTGTGGGATCAGTGGCAGTAAAAACGCCCTGAGAGGCAAACACGCACTTGTTTTGCTTGCAATCCTATCCTCGTCGCTCATATGTACACAAGTCTCAAAACTCACGTTGTACACTCTGTTCCTATGGCATGCTGGCAATTGCATGTGCGAACTACTACTGTATTGAACATGAAGCAATTCCTAAAGATCCCGAAAACAACGCATGATGATGTTGATGATGATCGAGTACCCTCAAAACTAACAAAGATCATACAACGCATTGTGAATTGCATATCAAGGATCTCAATATGATAATGGTGACACATGAAACGAGCACAAAGTGTCGACAGACAAAATACCATTTCTACCCAAATTCGTCACAATGACATGAAGCCGCAACATGATTAATCATTTCTTTGCAGAATGCGATGCATCTCGCCTTTGTACGTATCAGATACTAAGAGATAAGAGTCTCACCAATAGACTCCACCTTCGTTCGTTCCGTTCGAGAATCGCTTCGTTCTGGAAATAGGTTCCTAGCGGCTTAAAGAGACAGGTTTGTAGTGAAAGAAGTCTGAGTACCTTACATAATCATCCGACAGCGATGAGATAAGAGCTTTATTCATGCAATTGTGGTCTAGTGTTCGCTTTATGGCCTCTTATTAAGAGCCTCATAATCCAGACAAGAGCCCCTTGAGAATTCATCCAACGACTGAAGGCTACACATGAATTGCTCTTGCTTGATCCTTTCTTCATTTTAAGCTTCCAATTCAAATAAAACGATCTGTTTGCCAACAGTAACATCTACATCAAAAGCGATATTCAAGACATTTGCACAAAACAGAAACAACGAGGCAAGAATGTGCTCTGGAATTGGCACAATTTCCTCTTGGCAACGAATTACACGATGATCATTACGGGGCAACACGTACTCAAGGCTAAATTGCATGTTGTTTTCTCATCAATTTCAAGTTAGGGCCTGAAAATGCGAAATTAGCTTGCCTTCCCATATTGAAGATCACATTGAAAATCGCACTAGCGGCACCATTTTGGAAACACTTGTCTAATATTCGGTCTCGAAGAGTTCCCAAAAGTTACACGAATATCGAAAAACTCGACGAGACGAAGGAATCCAAACGCTTATCCCAATGTAACGAGATATTTCTAGGGACAGTACTAGCGAGAAGGTGCCGAAGGAAATACCTTTGCTAGCCACAATCTGGATTAGACCAGGTCTGAAAGGATAACAATGCAAAGTGTCGCCAGGGAGCTTCCTCTAAGAACCGAAACTAGATCACTCACGTGTTCATCAGCTATTCGTTGATCCCATTCTTGTGCTAGTGCATGCACATTTTGGTGTGTCGAAGCTAGCTTTTTAAAGTCTGTTCATTGATCGTTTCTATGCCCAAGTTACAGTAGAGAAGAGTAGGTTCTGCAGGCAACCTGTACAGGAGCCTAGGTTCTTTCTTCTGGATTGCTTTCAATTCCAAGTCGACCTGAGCGGAATTCCGTCCTCGAAGGAACGGGGATTGGGAACGAGCGTCAACACAAATTGATGGATAGAGACAAATTGTTTCCAACGGAATTGGGAGGAGGCTTTTGATTATTGTGCCAGCAATAACAACATGAATACAAAAAACACGAACTAACCCCTTCTTGGCTGGCTGCCGTGTCTCTTCCGGTCCTGAAAGTGCCGGAAGGAATTCAATCCAAACTGATGTATCAAGAGGAAAAGGGAACAAGGGTGTGTGACACGTCCTGTTAAGACACGTAGAATTAGAGTAATTCTGCCCTTCACAGAAGGACACGCCATTTGAAACATGATGCCCATAGACGTAATTCGCCATATTTGATGCTGTTTGCAAGAGCATATGTAGTACTTGCAAGTCGTTTGATGCTGTTTTCAAGAGCACATGTAGTACTTGCAAGTCGTAAAGAAGACCTCATTTGTTTCAATCGTATTTTACACTTGTTTCAGAGTCGATGGCGGAATGTTCGAATTTAACTTGTCCTGCAAGAGAAAAGGGTCCTCTTTCTTTTCCCTTCAGGGCTTGTTCCAATTGTCCCATTTGTCCTGAAGCCAAAATCCCCGCCCTAACCCCTGGATGCCCCAGTATTTCCTCTCCTTTTATGAGGCAAGAAAGGGGCTTACAATTCACCGTTGCCGGGTTTCACAATCAAGATTTCTAACTCGAGATCGTTCCCTTTAGAGAGTTTCGTGAACAAAAAAGAAGTCAAAGACTTTGTGAAGAAGATAACTGAGGATGCTTTTATGCATCAGCTTCCCCACCTCGTCATTCGTCAAAGTCAGGAGGTTCTCTGAAAGTTGTTGTTTGTATGACTGAAAGAGATGAAGCAACTAACCACGAAGGGTTCTTCAAATATGAATGTGTAATAAAACAGATAATCCGCTTCTCTCAAGTACAATCTATCCAAAAATAATACGTCGAATTTCTTCTGTGGGAGAGATATTTGTAGAGGAAGCAATGAAGAAATGAGCAATGAAACTGTCACACATTTCATCAGAGCTAAAACAAAATCATCCAAGCCCCATTCCATTCCCAATTCTATTATTGGGTCTTTTGAAAAGGACCCTATACGAATGTATAGAATGACTGAGGGAATGCCGCCTTCGAGTGTATCGCAATTGCTACAAGTCAGATGAAAGCACAAGTCATCACCATGTTCGCAATTCATCCAGACATGGTCTCGAATGGCTTGGCCAGCTTGTTCTATTCTTAGTGCTAAATCATGGCCAGACCCACTCTATGGGATGACATTATTCACAACAATGCCACAGCTCAATGGAAAGCCAACTTTGGCTAAATTCAGCCTGTGCTCCCTGTGAGAAGGGATTGCGCCAAGGAGAGTGGTGAGAGAGAGTTCAGATCAAGTAGGTTGATAGCAAATTAAAACGACTGAATTGCAAATTTGTGCCCAAAGCTCTTGGTGACGTACACCAGTTGTATATATATTCTAGAGTACAACACCCACTTGTGAACGAGTCAAATGTGAATACCGTGAGTCTCCTACCTGTCAATTTTTGTTCTGAATGCATTATCTTCATGAAGGGGGTATTCTCCCGCATACTCGTCAATGGTGATTTGAGGATTGGAACCACTCCTGTGGTCCACAATCGTCACATGATGGCTGCTTTGGTGGTGATGGTGTTGTTGTTGAGTAGTAATGGTGTTGGTAGAGGAACTAGTCGTGGTGGTAGATTCGTCCATTTTGACCTTCAATCGGCAAGGAAGCGGAACCGCTTTCGTAACCGTTTCTATCTGACAATCGTCCAGAAATTTCACCTGGCGCTGTGGCGGACTTGGCTTCGAGAAGCTCTCGGACTTGCTCTTGGAGAGACAAGAGGGCTTTTCCGAAGGCCTTGTACTTTTGTAGGATGAGCCTGGGAGTGGCCTGTCTATCTGAGGTGGGCTATTCCTAAAACTTGAGGTCGAGAAGGCATCCTGATCCTCGAGGTGTTCACTGGAGGACTCTCTAGGTTGCGGTGGATTACAATTGTCATTCACTTCACATATCACATGATTATCTAGTTGTGGATTCCCAAATCCTGGTCCATTGGAAGGGTGGTCATCAAGGGAAGAGGGCGTGATGTGTTGCCGCTGATGATGATTGTTGTTTATTGTATTGTGACTCCACAACCTTGATTGCCCATGGTCAATGGGCACTGAATGGAGTCGACGTTCACAATGATTGTTCCCGTTGATCAGGCTGGAAGAGAAAACAAATGAATTTGTCCCGTGGGTCGTATGTGGATCACAGAGTCACTCAGCAATGTATTCTAGATTTTTTTTCTAAATTTCCAGCACAACAGAGCCTATCGTTCGTTGCTTTACAGCTGAGTTCAGTAACTGGCCTCTCTCTCTCTTCTCTCTCTCCCTCTTTCCCATTCTTTTCTTCTATGCCCGCCTTCATTGAGTAAGAGCGACGACTACTTTTGATACTCGTACATCTCTCCAAGTCTACAGATTTGGCTAGCGGTTCGTTCGCTCGGCAATGCCTGCTTTGGAGGCAGCTGTAGCGGAGGTCGTCCAGCTGCTGGGGTTTGAGGTTCCAGCACCGGTTCGGGTAAGCTGCCAGCTGCACACTGGTGTCCAAAGACACTCAACTTATGCTTGATGTGAGAGTGCCGAGCACGAGCACGAGAGTGAGTAGCGAGAGTGAGTGAGCAACGCACTTCATAAGTAGGAGTGCTCTCCGCGGTTCCTCAGGCAGTTTCATGGTCTAGGGGCGGCTTTTCCTTGCTCACCCATGACACACACTCTCTTTCTACAGCTCTCTCCCCAACTTTAAATGAAGGGAACTGTAGGAGGACAACAAAATCCGGAGGGTGACCAATGGCAATGACAACCCAATCATTAATCATTGCCAATAATGTAAGTTGGAGTGTATCTGAATCAAAGTCCTGGCCATTAGTTAATGTTTGGAACAAACTAGCCATGCTTTCAAGGCAATCTTTTCTAGGCAATGATTGGGCTTGAAATGTCCTATTGTTGAAAGTGAAAACAGAGCTATTCAGTTAGACCAAGTAACATTGGTTGTTGGAAATGAAACGCATTGTTCCCAAAGTGCATCATGCATGCTTTGCACCAGATGCTTAGCCTGGTGCATAGTCTCACTCTGGTTGCTTCCCAAAAATCTCATCTCAGCTGTCTGATCTGGCTCACTCTTGCCACATGTATTTTCCCTGTCGGCCTGAATGCTTCTAAATAGGAGTCCAAAGCACAAAGTAGTCCGTCCGTGTAGATTGTAGAAGATCGAGGAGGCATGAGCTAGAACACCGACTGGGGACTGGCCTCTCTCTGGAAGCAGAGGAAGTTCGACTACTACTTCTATCTTACCAATCCCTATTTTGTAAAGAACTCAAGGAGAATAGTTTCCAATGTTCCTCCTCTTGGACAGAAATAGTTCCTGCTCCAAAACTTTGTGTCCAACCTCGAGCTAATCCATGATGGTTGGATATCTGTCATGGAGAACCTCAAGGGTAATTGTGGACTGACGCTTCTCTAAAATAACAGTTCTCTAAGAGCAACGTTGTCAGTTTATGCTTTTAAGGCATTTTGGCTCGTTCCATCCCGGCTTTACTTTTTGAGCGTCATTGCTCTAGCTGGCTGAAGTTTCAAGGCGCTATTTCTTTCTGCTCTGTTGTAGGTAGACCCGTTGCCCCGACAACTACCGCAACTTCTATGCGTTTTCTTTTTCTTACCACCTTATGTCACCAAACTGAAAGGCAAAGACACTCAGGCATTTAATCACACTAGTAACCTACACAAAATACGTGACACAGTTTTTGTTACTTCGTTCCTCCAAGACGAACGACCTCCTAAGCAACCCCAATGGTCTGAAACTGGGGCTTACGAAAAGCATGTTGACTATACAATGGGAGGATTATCTAGGGATAAATAAATGTTGTTTGAACTTGAGCTCTTATGATACGCAGTAACTCAATTTGCGGTCAAACCGTCGTGGAAAAACCACGAGACATTGCACTGAACAGTTTATTTGTAAGTGAAATTTGCTGCTTTGTTTTTACTTTACGGATTATTTTGAAAACGAACAAAAGCCGTAAAGAGTACCCAACATCTTACCATTAATGCATTCCTAATGCATCCCTACCTTGTCGATTAGTTGACACAAGATACATGGCACTCAATGTTTCGTTCTCATTCCTTAAGCAGATGTGGCCTCACCAATCTCTCGACTCTTCAACAAGAAGATAAGAAGAAGGAGTGAATGTGTTCCAGAGTATCACAGATCCTATTTCCATGGTCCGCATCAACCATCATATAGCAACATTTTTTGTGATGCCCACACCTAACAACGATTCCCAACCTACTAAATATGATTGTCTGACGAGTTGGCACGATCAGAGATGGGCCTTGGTGAAGACCATTTGATGTTGAACATGCTTCCATCAAATATACTAGTCCTTATGCAAAAGCAAGACGTGGTGCAATCAGGCTAAAAACTCTAAGACAAGAGAAAAGAGTGCTCAGGAACTTTGTTTCGAATTGACAAGGTGTGAAAAGCCTTCATTGACTTGAGAAGGGACGATCCCCCTTAGAATTGTAGCATTGGCTCTCTAATGTTGATTCTTTGTGACATGGGGAAAGAAGGTGCTGATTGTAGCTTTGGTACTAGAGTGAAGTCCCAAGTTTTTACCCTTTTCTGGATTTATAGAGGAACGCAGACCCCTTTTTGACCGCGTATGTTCTACTCAGTCCCTGGTTCAAAGGGGTTGATCCCGACGATTTGGAACGTGATTTGAAATACGTATACTGCTGGGGAAAAACATCAGAGCATGATCAGTAGGGCTGAATATTTTAGGTTTTACATAAAAACCTAGGTTTTAACCTAAAACGCCTTTTTTGGGCAATTTTTACCTAAAAATAAGTTTCCAACCTAAAATTAACTTTTTTCTCGCATTTTTCAGGAAATTTTTACCTAAAACTAAGTTTTCAACCTAAAATTAACTTTTTTCTCACCCTAAAGTCATTTGACTAAGCCCACTTGAAAATTACCCCAGTGTCTTTAAAACAAAAAAAAGGAAGAAAGTAGAAGAGTGGGAGCCACAATGTTTTTCATCTGATCAACATACCGAATTAGCTTTATCAGGTGGTTTCAGGCCGACATACTGCCAATTAAGGGCGCTCACTGTCATTTTTTGAAGTCATATTTTTCTCTCGTCTCGTTTTCAGTCATTTCATCTCGTTTTTAGGGCGCAAATTTTCAATTCCTTTTTTTAAGTCGAAAATTTTTTAAACTTGTTTTTAGGTCAAAAATTTCTGAACTCGTTTTAAGGTCAAAATTTTCTGAACTCGTTTTCAGGTAAAATATTTCAGAACTCGTTTTAAAGTCAAAAATTTCTGAACTCGTTTTAAGGTAAAAAAAATCCGATCTCCGTGTTTAGGTCGACAATTTTCGGTCTCATTTTAGGTCAAAAATTGCCGATCTCCTTTTTTAGGTCGACAATTTTTGATCTGGGTTTTTTGGTCGCATTTTTGCCACTTTCTGCCATATTCTGCCGCTTAAGAAATTTCACTGGCACAAAATTTTCTATACTGGCATTTTCCCTCACTGCCAAATAAAATTTTCATTGCCTTTGTCTCTGCTCAACTACTTATACTCTTGCCAAGAGTAAAGTGCTGAAAAACAATAGATAAAAGGCAAAATTTGGTCTGAAAAGCCACTGTAAAAGGTGTAATCTATTCAACCTAAAAAAAACCTAAAACGTAGTTTTGGGCAACCTAATTATGTCATAATTTGCCCAAAAAGTTAACCTAAAATATTCAGCCCTAATGATCAGGCAAACCATTTTTACGAAAAAGCACGCCACTTCTTATTGACAGAGCCATGGAAGGAAATGAAAGGGAAGGAAAGGAAATAGTGCTTATCAGACGCTTTGGACATTTATATTGGTTGGAAGAGAGACTAGTAAAGGGGGCAAAGAGGTTAGGAGTAATCCAGCTCCTTGGTATGCAGGCGCTGACAAGCAGAATCCAAAATCTTCTGCCCTGAAATCTGATTACCCGGGACTCAAAAAAGAGAATGGTTCCACCTCGAGAAACTGATTTAAAATGTCTTTTAGACATGAACAAGTGAACCAATCTTGAAAACGGATTACAAATCAATCTAGTAGAAACGAAAAAAAGTGCATCTTCAACCTGAAAAACAGACCTCTGAGACGAGCTTAACATTCTGCGTGATTCGTTAAGTTGAAAGAACTTGGTATTGGAGTAAACGTACAAGAAAGCTGAAGCCATTGTACAAAGGTATCAAATTCAGGGCATTGGGCTACTAAATTTGAACCTTGGAAGTAATCAACTTTATGATCATAATGCTTTCCAGGTCGATTTCTTCGTTGACCCCCTTCTCGTCTTACTGGAGCCATTACATCAATCAATTCCATTTGGCGACTCTTCCCAATACGAAGTCAGTCTCATTCAGTATTGACAACGACAACTTGGTACGAATTGCTTTTGACCTCTTCCACGAGGGCAAATTGGCACATGACACTGAGGGGTCAATTGGAACTGGCACAGAGAGATGTGACCAAGATAGCCAATCTGAGAGAATTGGAACCCTAAGTTCCACTTGTCGGACAAGCTCGCTACTTCTCATCAGGACGGGATTAACTTTGGAACTGGACAAAGGTGCGCTTTTATTTCGAAAAAGGTTGCTTCTTGTTGTGGGAAAATCCTTCAAAAATGCATTACTTCCACAACATGCTTCCAACTCTCATGTTCGAGCTAATTGTGCTCCCGGAAAATGTCCCTATTTGTAGCGCAAATAGTACAGGATTGTTTTCCATGGAACCCAACCACGCCCCATAATTACCCGCTCCTAAATCAATAGGTTCATTTTCTGAAAGGCGAGTTGTCGAGGGCCCTCATTAGTAATACGTAGCGTAGACGTTTGAGTCTCACTCGACATGTCTGTGATAAAACCAGATGGTCAAAATGGTCTCTCCATGTTGGGTGAGTTATCCCTGAATATACATGTCGAAAGGGTAGCCGGAATTACATTCCGCAAGGGGTTCGAAAATTAGGTACCGAGGGGAGCTGGAGAATCCAGAGACGCTTTTACAGCTACAGTAGCGTTCCGTTGGGAAATGGGAGATGGAAGCCAGCTAGATACGTGTTATGATTCCCTTTGCAGCAATAAAGTGGAGCTTTATGAGTGGATGTCAGTCTTTCTATCTGCAAATTGAACGCTTGCTGTATTGAACATAAGAACATCACTCGATTTTGTGCGACGTTTTGCAGAAAGATGTTCCAACTTTGTATCAAGAATCCAGAATATAAGAAACCAGAATATGAATCATGCGAGTGGCATCACTTAAATTCCATTTGAACAATCCTGGCAATCAGCAATGCCGGTAATCTCAGACGATGATGTTGGCGCACTGTTCTTTGGGACATTTTACCGTTCGTAGGAGTCATTGTTAATAAATCACCTCGACAACACATGAGTAATGGCACCCATAGAGTATTAGTGCATTGCTGTAAGAACATTTCAATCGTTATCACCTTTCTTCTGGCTTCCAAGATTTCTGGCAAGAGAGATCATATGCCAAAAACTTCTTCTCGTAGAACTGATAGTGTGTTTTTTACGTTCATAAGTGAATGTTCGTCTCCCGCAAAGAAATAACTTAAAGTGTGGAATGCGAAATCGTCAAGACGGGTTCCCCTCCTTTATTTGGTCATTTGAACGATAATTTTCATCTAGGGGTGAACAAGGAGAATAGTGAGGGGTGCAAATTCTTTGCCTGATAAAACTTAATAGGCCATTAGAGTGTGGAATTCAAGTCTAGTATGTGTCGAATCACTGGGCTGTATCTGTTTTCTACAAGGCATGATTTTTTTGCAAATGAACGAACGGATGGGTAAAAGCTCTGGATTATGGGACAAGTTTTGTTGAAAAAGAAAACGAGAAATCGAGGGTGCTTCAATAACATTGGCCCGCCGATAATTTCTTATTGACATGAGGTCATGGGATCCATTTTGTGGGTCGCTTTTTCCATTCTGCATCGAAGCGCCATCTAGCTTACAAGGCCAGAACTTCCCCTGTGATACTTCGCTCTCTTCCAGTAATCATTGAGTTTGTACAAACTGCAAACTCTTAATGCAAATGATTCCTCATATTTGCGACTTCACACCGCCTTTTTCTTGGCTCGTCCATCATTCTGTTGGAATTCGTTTCTTTGGTTTGTCGGATTAGTCCAAGTACACATGCATTCAAATGAAGAAGAGCGAAGAGAAGGAGGAGGAGGAGGAGGAGGAGGAGATGAGATGAAAGATGGCGAGGGGAAAGATTTCGTTCCAGAGCAATACGTGCCAACTCTTGACAATGCTCGCTAACATGTACTTGTGAGTGGCTTTTGCGAGATGTTCTACGAATGGTGTTGGCCTCTTTCATGGTTATTGATGAGTCAGAGGAACCCAACAGAGTGACCAAAGTAATTAGTCTTGGGGGCGTACAATCTCGTCCTATTAGAGAGAGACAAAAATCCTGGCTCAAAACATCTTTACCACGAAAAGGGGAGAAAAGTACTTACATTCATGTACAGAATGCATTATGTACGTATACCAGCATCCGAGAGATCGCCAATGAAAACACGTGTGACGTGAGCAGCTGCAGATGAAAAGTCTATTCGTTGTTCAGAGAAATATTAATCCAACTATCGTCGAGATATAGAAGATAATTTGGTAACGACACCCTTCACCATCCATGTTCATATGTACCTGAGAGGCAGTGAGAGGGTGAAACTAGGGCGAGCGGTTCATTAGAGCAATGGTTTGTAATTGCATTTCAGACCCTTCGCTCCAACTTCAAAATCAATTTGTGGGCCATACATGAGCTTGTAAGATCGTTCTCGAGTATTGACATTTCGATTGGGAAAGGTCAAGTGGAAAGAGGGCAAAGGGAGAGAAATTGACAAAACTGAACCACTTTCATTTTCGATTACATTTTCGGGGAGTCTGTGTCCAGTTTTTAAAGTGCTTCTGTACAATTTGTCTCTCTCGTGAGAGTCTCTGGCTCATTTTTATTATCTGATTACAAATCGTTAAACCTAATGAAGCTAGCCAATCTTTGGGCGGATCATTCCATTTGAGAAAGAAGAGCAATCTGAGAGGAATAGGGATAACAAGGTACCCAAAGCAGCAATTGGTGAATTCCTCTTTGGTAATCTGAGCCCATGAAGGCATACCTGATGTAGAAAGGAACCTCTCTTTATCTGCATTCAATTTGTCACAAAGCGAGGAGAGTCAAATTTCATGTAAAGATTGCCGAGCTCAATGGCAGAACTATTCAACACTTTAATTTCAGGAATGAGCCCAAGTCCGTTCTTTATTTGTTTATTAAGAGAGGTGGAATATTCCCTAAATTGGCACTAGGACGTCATCTGATTTTAGTGTTTCCAGTTTTTGATGTGTTGCCTACCCTTGAGCGCAATACTCTGCTTTTTTAGATATCAGTTACTCGACTAAATTTAAGTTATGGAGAGACTGGAAAAGCTTTGATCATGGTAGTTTTTGCAACGATTTTGATGCAGCCTGATTGAAGGGACTTAAGCTGAAAAGATAAAACACCAACAACCTACAATGTGGTCCAGCAAAATTCGGAAAATTAAAGTACCCTTATATAATGTGCTCTGGAACAAAATTTATTGAAACATGAATGTACCGTATTTCTTTTTAATTTGCTGCATAATCTGCGTCCCTGTACTGATTATTTTTCAATGTGGCCACCACCCACTCCCACAATATTCTCCAGCCTGGCCCTGAACACCTTGCACGTCTTGCAGACGAAGTCCTCCCCCATATTGTTCCACTCCAGCTCCACGGACGCCTTCAGGTCAGCCACACTGTGTTGGGGAGTGGCACAGGCCCTGGTCCCTAAAGTGCCCCAAATGCCATAGTCCAATGGATTGGCATCTGGACTCTGCGGTGGCCAGAATGATGTGTCCCAGAAGTGCTGGAAGTTCTCAAGGCACCACTTTTGCACCAACTTGGCCTTGTGGCCTCGAGCAGAGTCCTGCTGCCAGCACATAGGACTTCACACCCAGGTCCTCCACAGTCCTCTTGATGGTGGCCTTGTCTTGCCCACCCTGAGCTCCTTGGACAGGTTCCTGGTGCTGCTGGTTGGGTCGGCATTGATCTTAGCCTCCAGGGTCTCCTGGGTCCTAATCTTGTTATGCCCCCCAAATCCAACCTTCCTCTCAGGGTGTCCCTTGGCCTTGATGTTGTAGACGGTGGACAGACCGACCCCCACAATGTTGTCTATCTCCTTGGCCGGGATACCGGTGCAAAGCAGGTCCAGCACACGCTGCCTTTTGTGGGCCTCCATCGCGAAAATTTTTCATCGCACAAAAAAGTTCACTTCAGCAAAGTTGTTTGTTTTGATTTGCTCTACAAATCTGTGTTGGACAACATGTCTCGGAAAAAGCAAATAATTGCGTAATCTATCACGCAAACTCATTCTGGATTTTGCTGGACCACACTGTATAGGAATAACACTATCACAACTAGAAAATGGAAGAGTTTTGGATAGTTCTAGCAAATGCGAAGCAATTTTTAGATAATTTTAGAAAATTCTTGTAAAATTATCTTTCAGTTTTCTCTTAATGGCCATGGGCTCAAAAATATTAAAACGTTTCAACATCATGAAACGATAATAGCTTTTAACAATCTGTCATTTTCATACAAGGCCTCTATGCCAGAAAGAGTCTTTCTTTAGGCTTTTTTCCAAGAATATCCAAACATCTTTTCGGAAACGAGCCCATGATTGGAATATCTTCACCTGATTACCATCTCCACACAATCATTGTTGAAGTGGTTTGTCATTGTTGGCAAAGCTCATTCCGCATTGTAACAAAAAACCTTGGTTCTACAAAACTCCACCGTTTGTTTGAATTCGCTTGGAATACATCTTCATTGATTACTTTTTCTCTCTAAAGGCACTCAATCAAATGAACACATAATATTCCTCCGGGAGTTGTCATGTCGTGTTGAATAAAGTATTGTGTCAAGGATTTATGGTAATTTCATGCACCAAGAGATTCCTATTGTGAACGTTTGGAAACCCTTTGGTCCCTTGATTAACGATAACTTTGTTTGAGAGGAATTCAAAAAGAATATGAATATTTTCCTGCGGAAAGCTTAAGGTAACGATAAATGGAATTCCGAAACTGAACGGACCAATTCCTGTTGTGACATTTTCAATCTTATTTTCCCCCTCTCGATTTGCTGTCAAATTCAGTAGTAAATGCATATTTTCTTGGAAGATCATAATGAATTTACTCGGCAAGTTTGTATGCGCTTCTGGTTGAAATTCCAATATGGTCTAGAAAAACTGCGTTTTAGATACTGCAAATATACCCTACTTGGGATTCCCCACACTTATTAAGGGAGCTCATAAAATTCTTCTCTTCCTTCGTTGTTTTGACGCTTTACAAGAGAAAGTTCCTTTACACAACTCACATCTCGACAAGAAAGTTGATCTTTCCCAGAATCCCAATTTTTCATTTACTTGTGATCAAAACACGAAACTCAAAACTCTGAGCACTCTGTTGACAATCACGATTTTGCCGTTGTTCCAGAAACAGGCGTAGTTGTGGAACCACTTGGGGGCTACCTTTATTTCAGTAACAAATCAGGCCTCTCAAGACGAATTCTTTCTTCCACAAGGTCTTGCTTTTTGGTCTCTCTCTCTTTGTGTAAGTGCCACTTGCTTTTGCACGCAATGAGAATTGCAACCTGGGAGTGGAAAAAGGCCTAGAGGCCTCGGTCGAAAAAGCACCGCATTAAGGACTCACAAATTGGTGGCATATTTGAAAATTGCGCTCAATGGATTCAGTTACAACAATCGACCAATGAGTGATTAAATTGAAATGTCGATGAGCGTTCTTGCGAGATGATTGATTGATGGATCAATTTTGGACGATTGACATTGATTTTGGAGCGCCTGCCAAAGTATTGATTGAGAACAGCAACATGCATAATGAACATGCTAATGAATACTGTCTAAAGAACATTTGGAATAGACGTCTTGAACCGAGTTGAGAATGGCTAAAACATGCTGTTAAGTAAAATGCTGGCTGGCTCTCGGACATTTTTTCGTGTTTGAAGTGCTCACTCATTTCTTCATCTTTACGTAACTTAATTGCTTTGAGAAGGAAACTGCGCTTAAAAACGTTGAAATAATCGCCTATTTTAGGTTCAGGGCACTAAAACTCTCAATGCGGTGTGGGAAACTGTTCATTTGAATGCTCGACAATTCCTTGGATATGGCCCTTGAACTTCTGTGAGGTAAATTTAGTTGAGTCAAACGGAGTCAAACATTCGAGCTTACAGAAGCACCATTTTGAGTAGTCGAAAATCATTTAATGAGTTGTTTTTAGTCTCACCAATTTAAAACTTTTAGAATCGTTGTTTCTCAAAAAAAAGTTGGAAATTGCCCTGTAAATGCAATGGGGCTTCAAGCTTCTTTTAAGAACGCTTGTAAGGCCTCATTTGTCCCTCTAGGTTGGTTGGTCAGGCGAGGTGTGAATGCTCTCGCTCGATTCCTCGTTCAATCACGAATGAATGGTTTCCCGAACCGGAAAAGCCATTACTTTATCATTAGGACTCGCTGTGGGGTAGAAGTATCAATTTTCTTCTTGATCAATTCAGCCCAAAAGAAAGGAAATGGATACGGCAGGGAGATGAACACTGCAAATTATGACAATTCTCGCACCCCGCTTGACAAATAAAAGCTTTGATCAACGTTTGGGTGCGAACAAAAGTCCCCCGGCCTCTCATAATCTAGTTAATCCGAGATTATTTTTGAAACTTAGATTCTCACACACACAAACTCATGGATTTTATCCCTCTCCAATGATGGCATATGACAAGCTTTCAATCTTAATTCACAATTCGAAACGATTCGTATTTCGTGGACGGGGAGATCAACAAGGCGCCCATTGTTCGTTATGACGGACGGTCACCCTCTCTCTCTTTATTCTACACGGATTGAATGGAAGCTGACAGTCTGACGAGATTGAGGCTCATAAAAGGCCCTTGAATGACAAAAATATATTATCCGAAGGGCCTGTTCGTGTTTCAAGCCCCCTGGAGAACATTGTACGAGAGTTTGTCTACATTTTCATGACAAGCCTTGGGTAAAAATAAGAAAAAAATGCCAGTAGTTGTTTAAAATTAAACACACTTGGGCCTTGTTCGACCTAGTTCGAGAGTCTTTTTCCACTGAAACTAATTATTCAAAAGCGTTGAAGCCTCGAGCAAACACTTGAAATGGCGCTAGATTTTACAACTTTGCCGAATTCTAAAGTTTTAATGGAGTGTTTTATCGCTTTAGCATCCGCAATTGATGCTTCATGGAATGATGACGCGATAACCTCCCATCTCATTTGACCAAATATGGTGGGGAGTAATAAATGCATGTAGAATGTCCATCATTGCGTCATCAGGCCCGACTAATTCGGGCCTAATTATACTCACAAGCACAACGACTTGTCTACTGAATTATTTTTGGGACGATGCAGAGGGCAAATTGTTTTCGAGAAAAAAACCACACTTCCAAGCTCATAAAATCAGAAACCATCGGCCATAAAATTGTGGGGCTTTAAAAGCAGCAAGTATTCGACAGCCTAATATTTGACTGATGATAATCGAAATGGCAGGCAATCTGACTTTATACGGTATTCGTGCACTTCTAATGAATATTCACTGCCTTTTTGCCCTCATAAAAATCAAATGTCCATTTCCAGATCGAAAATTGGTCTTGAACAACTCCATAAGCCACACGAAACGACGACGATAAGAACCCACCAATCATGAACAAGTCATGGCTGTCAGATTCAGAGAGACGTGAATAAATATACTCATATGGATTCATTGACAAATACTAGAGATAAGAAAAATATCGTATTTGCCAATCATTTGCTCGACATTCCTATTGATTGCTACTTTTTATCGAAACCATTCCTCGGTCAAAACTGTTTGATTCTGGCAATCGTTTATTTCAGAATAAGAACAGAAGAGAGAGAAACTTAGAGAGAAACTTATAGAGAGAAGAAAGGTTCCGTTAGAGCGATATAGATGCAGAGTATACAACACGTCCC
>CM021322.1:5419549-5557673 GCA_010645155.1 Tigriopus japonicus
ATTGGCGGCATATAACTTGTCTTGAGATTTTGAGTATGTTATGTTGTGCTCACGAAGGATATTCGTGGCAATAATTGTGCGAGTCGCACCAGTGTCAGGAGTCGTTTGAAACTTGAAAGACTTCTTTTAACACTTAAAAGTAATCAATAGCTTCGGAGTAGGTTGTGAAACATCAACACCTTTAACCGTAACTGAGGCTGTTTTGGCCTTAGAATCGGGAGATGACGAACGAGTTGGATTCCGCGATTCCCTACGAGAGCCTTGTCTGGATTGATTTGTTCCATAACGGCAAACTGTTGCTATATGTCCCTTCTTTCTGCATATGTTGCAGGTTAGTTCATGCTTCCGATTGCAATGCATAATTAGATGAGAAGAACTTCCACAGGCAAAACAATTTCCCTGACTTTTGTGTCTTCGGCTAGATGCCCCATTGTCTCTTTTTGAATTTGTCCATTTCTTTCGGTATTTTGGATTTGTAACTTTGGCGACTTTTCCTTCCGGATTCATCGCTCTTAAAGCGGCATGAGCGCTCTCCCATGCGCGCGCTTCTCTTTCAATGTCTGCTAGAGTTGGATTATCAAGTTTGAGAAACTTCTCCTTGAGTTGGGGGTTGCAAGTTCCACTTATCAAACGAAATACGTAGATATTATCGATCGTCAAAGATTGCAAATCTGCTTCTCTGCCTCTTTGTTTCACTTGGCTGGCAAAGTCTGTAAATGACTGACCTGAAACCTGAGACATGCTGAAAAATGTGTGGCGTCTACTAAACAGAGGATACTGCAATAGGAACTCCTCTTCCAAAATGGCGATACATGAGTCATCTCCGAATATGGGCGTATCCACCTGTACTTTAGCACGAATCCTTGTTTCTAAATCGATATTAACACAAGCATAAAGGTATGCATGCTGATCCTCCACAGTAGCACGATCGAGACCCGAAGTACTATAAAATGCTCTGAATTTTTCCACCCATGAGCGTAATTCGGCTGGAGAATGGTCTTTTGTCAACGTAAATGGTTTTAAAGTTTCGTTCACTCGGGACCTTGGAATGGACTGTCCATTAGGAACTAGGGTAGGAGCATGTTGAAGATTTGGTTGAGCTGGTAATTGGGCATTTGCGAGAGCTCTGAAAACTTTTTGACTTGTAGATGCCCGGTCTTTCTCATATTGTTCCAATTTGGCACGAGCCTCTCTATAAACACTTCGCTCATTTGTTATTTGTTGAATTCTAGCGTAAGTGTCCTCCACAATTTGAATACGAGTCAGGTATGCATCATGAGCATCCTGTAGCTGTTTCACGGTGTATGAAGAAGGATTCTCTCGGATGAATTCAATTAAATTATTCACCACTTTCACTGTTCGAGTTATGTAACCCTTATTAGCTGGCAATGATGCCTTGAGCCGCGTAAGCTCCTCTTGAAATTCGGATGGCAAAACTTCCAAAAGAAAGTTCTCATCATTGTCTTCATCACCAACATCCTCTACGATCTCATCCGGATTGTTCGGATGAGTTGGAGGTTCAAGATGTGTACTCCCTTGAGCACCACTTTTGTCACTCTTCGGTGGCATGATTCAATCCAATGGAATAGATTGAAAAGGATCAATTAATGTGATCACTGAGCATCAAGTTGTGGTCCTTGCAACTTATGCTTTATCACAAATAAGTGGCATCACTCATCCCGCACTTGTATTCACCAAACTGAAAACGGGTATCAATGTTGCAAAAACTGCAAGTTCTTTAGAGCCACTGCGCCATGTTTGATTCTGGCAATCGTTTATTTCAGAATAAGAACAGAAGAGAGAGAAACTTAGAGAGAAACTTATAGAGAGAAGAAAGGTTCCGTTAGAGCGATATAGATGCAGAGTATACAACAAAAACCTACACGACCCATTTCTAGAATGTGTAAGACTTGCACCTGTGTTTGACAATAAGCCTTTTCTAGCCCATATTTCAAGCTAACTTCATTTCACATTCCATTTCAAAGTGGCTGGTTGACTGGCAATGAGTAAGTGGACGTCTCAGATTCCTAGCTCAAGGACTTTGTCAACTCATGTTTCAAGCTTTTTTTCTTTCTTTCGAGCATTACATTCTAATGTGACTCGTCAACTCTTGGTCACGTCCGATGTTCAAGTGCATTGGAGATGATCTCTCTTGTCAAGAGGTGAATTATAGAGGGTATTAACTAGCATCATAGAATAACATATGATAACACTAAGAATAGTCATGCTCGAGTTTTGTTTCACCATATCAATTGTGTTCGTAGAAATCGAAAATCGAAAACTTAACTGGATGGACATGACTAGAATTCCAAGACTGAAACTTCCCAAAGCTCATAACAATTCACCTATTATGGAAAGATTTGATTCAATTGTCGCTCAAATCTGAGTTATTATGAACTTTCCGGAGTTTGGAAGTCAAGGAAACGAATGAATGCATACAATGAGGAGCTTATGGCTAACAGGCAAGCTGGAGATTTTGGAAATGTTCAATTAGGATAGAATTGTTTATTTTGTTTCAACTCTCCTCCACGTCTCTTTTACAGATTCAACTTTGAACGAATTAGAGATTCCACGCAAGAGAAGGGTTCTTACACGAGATTGTTTTGAATATAAGAACAACTTGGCGAGACGCTTATCTCGGTAAAGTTTTCTATCGGAACAAGAGTTCGTCCGACTTTGATCCCCCTCCCTCTTCCAATCAGGCAAGATTTTCATCACGAGTTCAAGACAATGTTTGTATTTATGCCTCTATTTCCACCCTGGGAATTCGTTTTTCTTCCAAATCAACTAGCGATGAATCATTCGCGAACGAGAGAGGCTAGGATGGACGAGAGTCGTGTTGAAAATCATGATGGGCAATAATAAGTTCTCTGTTCCATCGGAATCATCACGTATCATTACAATAACAATCATACTCACCAACTCTTCAATGGGAGATGCTGGCTCAGTTTCTCATCTTCAGTGAGGGATCTGGTCCCAAATCGATATTCCTTGGGTATCTGAGCATTGCTAAGACCTTGGGAATTGCTCTCATTTGAGTAGATCACTTGCGACATGATGTTTCCTAACACCTGTGAAAAAGCACCACAGATCTTCCACTGTCGCACATGAACCCTCACGTACAAGGCCAGATGTGAGGATGGAAAAGGCTGTTGTTGTTATGATGACTTTGACACATCCACCAGACTGGTCAAACACTTGCAGAAACCACTCCGTTTACACAAGGAAACAAGTCTTGCCAATAGGCTTTTTCACGCAATATGCACAGTCACAATTGTGTGATTTCAAGTGCATTTCAAACTTTGTCTCTTCGCACGTCAAACAGTCTTATTGGGTGCATAACTTTGATTTATGGACATGCTTTTGTCAAGAAAATAGCACAACTCCTCTTTAGAACGGGTCTCGACAGGAAAAGTGTGGCTTTCTCTTCATTACATAGATGGCAATCAAAGAGAGTGAAATCTGACCAAGCTCAAAAAATGTCACTTGAGCTTTCACCGGTACCTAACAAAAAGAACGGATCTCCTGACATTTGCAGCTTATGATTCACTCCAAAGAATGTCACAAATGTCCACCAAAAGCAATATGTCACGGCACATTAGTTCCATATAAATATTGTCTAACTCTCCAGAGAGCGCACTAGTTACACTACATTCGCGCTTTTTTGAGTAGTCAAGAGCCAGTCAAGGAAATAAAACTCCGTCCAGAGAGACTGATCGTATTCGACTGTACGTAGTTCTCGTGTTATTCAACATCAAGAAGCAGTCGAGGAATAAATCAGATTGGGAAAAGCGCATTCGGCTTCTTGTTCTTCTTCATTCTCTCTTCGTGTTCTTCCTCGTCTTCTCCACGGCGCTCTTTTTCCATCGGGAACCACCCCCATCCTCTGGCAGAGACATTAGCTTCCTTGTCCGTTTTCGTGAAGGGAGACCCTCGAAATCGCAATTGCGCAGAGCCCTCCGAAGCAACCGTACGAATCGGAGATCCAAGCCGGTACCGCTTTCATGCGCACGAAAAGGTGCGTCTCCTAACCAGAGACATCGTGCGTTGTGCGTAGTACTTGGGGAGGGGATTATTTATATGTGTAGTGTTGTGTGTGTTCAATGTGCAGGAGAACGTAAAATCCTTATGAGGGGGAAATGAAGGGTCTAGGGGGAAGCTAGTTCTTCTATTCTTTGATCATTCTATTGTATAAAGCAAGATATTCATGGAAATAAGCCGATATTCGAGAGCGACCACTTCAAGCCACATCTCACGCCTTAATGCTGATCAACATCGACTTGGTGCCCAGTCAAGCCCAGAACTCTTCGATATTTGGTGGATACATAAACGGCAAACCAAAATGAACAAGGCGGGTTCATCGGAAACGAGGAAAAACATGGATCCGAAATGTGAGGGAAAACACGAGAACACGCAGACACACACGTGGCAGTGAGGTTTAGGCGTGGAAATGGCAATTCTGTTCCACAGCAGATGGGACAACTCGATGGTCGTGGTTCAACATGATATTCAATTTGTCGACGAAAAGATCCGTAATCCTCGTGAATGCAGGGCGGAACAATCTATGAGAAGACTTTTAGAAGCCGATAGTCATGCGTGAGAATTGGAAGTACGGCTGTTTGAAGTTTAATGGAAACTTAAAGGTACACCAAACTGTGGCCAAATGGTTATTGATTTTCGACGGTTCACTTTCCCCTCGTTCTGTCGACACTAGTATTCACACCTTTCTCAAATAATGTTACTTTATTGGGACCTATTATAATGTGGTCCTTCAACATGGGCACTAAAAAGACGAATGGACCAAAGTTTGCCTTGCTCAAGCAAGATCCAAGAGCAATATGCTTAATGGCCCTTGTCGGAAAGGAATGGGAAAATTTGAAGAGCCCTTGTGTGACATTCACCACTGAAAGTGCCTCTCTGCCATCATGGGTACGTAAAATGAAACGGAGGTGGAGAATCTCTATTCATCAACGAGTCCACAACAAGAAGACTGCAACCGATTGGCTCTCATTGGAAGCTGATTGTAAAAGGAATTCAAGAGGAATGACGACGTGACAATCAGCTTATGTCAGTGGCAGAAAACATTTATATTGTAGTGCCAGTGATGGGAGATAAAATTCAGTAACAATTAAAAAATGTGGGACATCAGGAGAAAAGGAGAAAGGGGAATAACATGAAATGTAACAACAACGTGGAATTTCATGGTGGCCAATGAGGAATAAACGTTTGATTTGGACGAAATGCAAATGTGACGGGTGGTTTTTCAGAGTCCCAGGTAACTGCATAAAATGAAGACACTGATGAGGATGGCTGCCATTATGAAGAAGGCCAAAACCATGGATATTTTTCCTGCAACAATAAGAAAACAATATTACTGTTGAACCAAAATCATCATTCTTCTTCAGAAAGTAGGCCACTAGTATGGGTATGTGATCAAATATGGAAGCTTGTACAATAGGGATTACGTCTTATTTCAAATAATCATTCCATCCCTAGAAGTGAATTGGACCATTAGCAACTAAGGCCACGCGTTATGAATTTGTAATGAGCACTTGGTCGTCGTTGTCTGCAAGCCTCTTGGCTATCAAGGAGAAGATATATTGGAAAGAAATGCAGCTCTTTTGCTATGGCTTCGAACTAGGTTCTAAGTTATTCTTTTTCAAGAACTTGGCCTTGTCCACGGGTAAGAACGTTGACAACTGAAGACGTGCTAGCCTATCCTTCAAACCATGTAGCAGCTTTTCTTTGGTTTTTCTACCACGGTTTTGGTTGGAAGTTTCGAGAGACTTCATCAGGAAGAAAGTAATTCGAGGCATCGAAGATAGATAGCAACACTCTCATTACTAGAGCAATCTATAGATGTATCCTTGGAAAGTTCTTGTGAAGGCTGACCGGATGAGAAAACTTTGAGCAATTCTTACTGGAAGTTGCATACTTGGATAGCCTCATCTTTTTTTTTACCCCAGAAGGTTTTTCTATGCTTTCATCAAACTTTGCAGTGAATGAAAAAGAGATGGAACCGTAAGGGAGAGACGCAAGGAAAAGCTAGTCCTACTTACTCATCTGGGGAACATGGTGAATACAGATTTGATGGTCCACGGAGATGCTCACAACCGAGCAGTCATTGAATCCTCGAATCACATCTGAGCTCTCACCACTGGGTAGAAATTCCAAACCGGTGACGAATGTGGAATGAGCTTTCTCAACTCGCTTCAATCTCTGTAACAATCCCCAAAACCCTCAATACATAGGCAAAAAAAACATTCGAGAACAAAAATAAGTCCGTTCCTCTCACCTGAAGATTGAAAGCCACGAAGATTTCGATGGTTCCATCAAACATGGAACCCGTGGCCACATAATGACCGTTATCACTCACAGCCAAGGCGCTTAAACTGCCATTGAAGGCCACCAATTGCTCCATGAGACACGTTTTGCCATCAAAGCGTTGAAGATACGATGGCGGTTTGGAAGCACCCACGGGATTACTGATGCTAAATATCTTGTAGTTCTTATTACTGCCTTCAACACGGGCAAATCGAGCCCGCTTGTACAAGTATTTAGTGTTGCCTGGCGGATCCCAACCCAAAACCGCGTGTTTCTTGCCCTTCCTCGCGTCCCAAACCGTGGCCGAACGGTCTTTGCTCACGGTCAAGATCTTGGCATTATCCGGACTAAAATCAAGGTCGTCGATCTCCTTCTCGTGAGCTTCCACTTCATGAGCGCGAAATAAATCGGGAAACGTCCAAATGCGAAGAAACCCATCATCTCCACCCGTGGCCAAAAGCGAGCCATCCGGACTAATACGACAAACCTTTTGATACGGTTCAGGCATACTAAAAAATACATCATCGGAATATTCGGATGTGATCTTTAGATCACTTGAATCATGACTATCTCACTTGAAATCGGTTTGAACCGACTTGAGCGCGCTCACTTTGAAAATGAGCCGAGTTTGGGCCGGAGTTTGAGGCCCATTTTGCTTTATGGCACCATTGGGCTGACCTAAAAGCAAAAAAATCTTTTATCAAACATCGACCTCATTCATATTTCAAGGTTTAAGGTCTCGTACTAATTTTTTGTCGAGCCATTTGCACTTTGAAAATCTGGCATTTGTCATCTTGTCCCACGGCCACCACATTGGATTGCTCCGCCTCCTTGTAACGCCCCGTGGACAAATTCATAACGGCAAATTCGCCCGTTTCGTGACGACACACCGATTCAGCCTCGGTATTCCGCCCATTATGAGAAAGCTCAAAGATTTCCTGAAATGGCAAAGATGATTCATCAATAATCGATCCCGTTGAACATAGATCACTCCTTTTTAAGCATACGAATCCGTTTTTGACACCGGTTTTGGCGGCTCCTCCGCCTCCACCCACAATGATATGACGGGGTGAAAGCACGCCCACATTGTATAAAGGAAAATTGACCCGGGTCAATAATTCGGGAAGAGAGGAGGATCCCATGGTTTTGGCTTGTCTTGAATACGATGGGAGAGAGCCAGGAACAATTGGATTTTGATGGACGCTTTTGCATGAACTTGAGGTAAAATGAGAGAGAACAATGACATGCGTGAGATGTCAGTGTGACGATACACTTTTGAAAGTGATGTCAGCTTTTGAAGGCGTTAAAAGAGAGGAATGAGAGTTTTTGAAAGAGAATAGGTGATAGGCGATGGTGTTTGTAGCTATTTTCAAGGAATTTATCTTTGTATAAGGATTTTCATTCGCAAATATCGGAAATAAGAATTTAAGTAAATGTATCATTCTCGTCACGCTAGTAGTATTGACAATCAGCTGATGTGGCATGTATTGAAACAAAAGTGAAGTTGAAGCGCAACGAGCTGAAATATTTCAAAGAGACCGCGAAATGGGGTGCCCGTCAATGCGCCGGGCGTTAATATTTCAGTTGAATTGTTTATAAAATTGCCAATATTTCTAATGGCGGTTTTTTATGTCAAAGTGCCATAGTAAATTTGCTGAAATAACTATATTACTACAATTATTTAAACTGTTACAATAATTAGTTATTTACACTGATTTAAATCTGTTAATCTTGTATTGCTCACTTCTTTTCAAATAGATATTGAAAAGCTCCATAACCATGAATTCAAAAGAGTAGCTATCTGCAATTACACGTATGTATGCCTCTGAACCAAAGAGATGAGGGTGGGCCTTTGCCTAAAATCTTTGTTGACCCCTTACCATAAACTTATTTTTTCCCGTTCATTCATTAAGAGGTTTTAATTATTCATTTCGAAACTGAAATACTAACAATTGCTAATTATTAGTTCAAAATAAGTTATCGTTAACTTGTCCGTCATTGGAAGAGTGGAATTTTTAAGCTCAAGTCTCGGGGTCGGCAACCAGTTGGCCACGACTCACATGATGGGTCTAGAGGGCTGTTAGGCAGGGTGGGCATTTGATTTTTGGACATTTTGTCCACCCCTGTCCAAAAGGTGTCCAAAAGTGTCCAAAAATAAGGCTGTCCAAAAATAGGAGTGTCCAAAAGTGTCCAAAAATAGTAATTCGAAAAATAATGGTTAAAAACATTTTTAAAATAACATTCCACAAACTTTCTCTCCAAAATAAACGTCACTTGACGAAATCTAAGCAAGAATAAGTCAATTCAGCATAAGAAACTTACACTTAATACATTAAATGAGCCAATAACTTGAAGGCCAAACTGGACATTTGAACTTTCCACTCTTTTCATTTGACCACCGAGCATCGTTCAAAATGTGGGAAAGAATGATCGACTGAAGGAATGAACGAACAAACGAATGTGAGACTGGGACTACTAATAACACGCTCACACCACACTTCATGTTAAACATAGTCTGCGAGTACATTTTAAAGCTAATTGTGTCTTGATTTGTGACAAGAGAAGGTTACCTAGTATTTTGATTTATATTCCAAAGTTTATCATTGTTGCAAGTGTTTCCCATCCAAGAGGCAAGAAGTCTTTTGACCTGATTGTCCAAAAAATGTTAACTATAATAAAGCACACTCAAACTCATATCAGATTGCAATGTGGGTATTATAATGCTTTTGCCAAAGAATTAAAGCAGTGTTGTTTTACTTTTAAAAAAGACAAGACTCTTGTTTACAGATGAGGAAATAAAATGTAAATCTTGAAACATTTTGAACAGTTACACACATTTTACCATATTGTGTAAACAAAACAATTATTTTTTAACAATTTTTTAACAAGTTATCATGGCAAAGTTTATTTCTCCAAGTAATGTTCCCATTAATAGAACTATTTTTGTTTAAGTACACAACCATGCATTCTTTAGAATTCAATTACTTATGTAGTGTAACTGGTTTTTCGTCTGATTTGTACAACTTTATTTTACGTTTGTTGGACTTTTGGACACTTATGGACATCTTTTGGGGATTTTTGGACACCCTCTGGGGATTTTTGGACACCCTCTGAGGATTTTTGGACACCTTCTGGGTATTTTTGGACACCTTCTGGGTATTTTTGGACACTTATGGACATCTTTTGGGGATTTTTGGACACCCTCTGGGGATTTTTGGACACCCTCTGGGGATTTTTGGACACCCTCTGGGGATTTTTGGACACCTTCTGGGTATTTTTGGACACCTTCTGGGTATTTTTGGACACCTTCTGGGTATTTTTGGACACTTTTGGACACTTTTGGACACTTTTGGACACTTTTGGACACTTTTGGACACTTTTGGACACTTTTGGACACTTTTGGACACTAGGGTGTCCAAAATGCTCTCGATGTCGAAAAATGCCCACCCTGCTGTTAGGTCTCTAGATGGGCCCAGGCGCTTTAAAAAAAGTCCAAAATAGTGGGCGCGAGGGCATCCATGGCACTGTACTCGTGGTGACCAACGGTCTCTTTGATCGTTGATTAGTGGACCCATAAACATCAGCCTCTCAGTTTGGAGGGCTCCTAATTACAAAAAAATCAAATTTGGAGGGCCTTGAACCAAAAGTTGTTGCTGACCCCTGCTTAAATTGGTAGTTTACTATACACTATACACTAAAGAGTACAGTCTTAGAGTGCGCTATCTAGTGCTTTTTTGCGGCAACAGCTCACACATTCCGTGATACATACATATGTATTTGTGGATGGTTGATGGAGGGACTCACGATGGAACTACAAGCATTTTCTGCGAAATTTTTGCATGGATCATAATTGTCCAGTTTTCCACGCCAATTTGAAAGCGATTATACTTAGTAATTCTACCAAAAAACCATAGCACGTCAATTAGCAACCCCAGTCAACATTTGATGCACTACAGCTTGTCCAAAACTCAGGTACGTACGTTCTATCTGGAAATACATGGGTGTCATGGAAAGTGCGAGTTGTTCCCAAATAATATGCACCAGAAGCTTCGCTTTATGATTAAATTTTTACTAGAACCATAGAAGAACTTGTATTTTTGTCCTCTTTACTACGACTTGTATGGACAGTCCAAAGGACCTTAAAAATGTCTCTGAATGGGGGAACCCTGGGTATTGCACGAGACTTTGAGGAGTGTATGCGAATATGCAGCTCATGAGATCCTCACAAGAAATACAAATCCTAAATCACGTTTTTGTTAACGAGTCGTGACTTAAATTTAGATCAAAAATAGTTTACTTGATTTCAAACAGAATGTGTGATGGAAAGAGATCATTGATGAAATCGAGTGAGGACTTCTTTATGAATGGATAATGAATGTCAATCCCATGAACACAATTTGCTTCATATATAATGTTGCTGTTTAATTTGTGTTTTGACTTTTCATTTACATGTACTAGCCAAGAGTCATTTTAATCTCTAAATGTCTCTCAACTGGCACAGTAGGCAATCCTGTAGAAAGTTGAACACGAAAGACCCTTTCAAATTGCTAGCTCCTATAAACCAAAGAACCATTCAAATTCCTTGGAAATCTACACAGATATTTTCAGTTTGTATCTTAACCCACTTTCTAGATGTCCTTGAGGTTGGGACGGTTCCAAAGTCCACAATGATTCTTACATCTGGCCGAATTTTTTTTGTAGGCTTCACTCAAACCTCATGCTTTGGTGATGTAATGAACAATGAGCAGTCTGTTGACTTTTGACCTTATTCTCATGCTGACACATTAAACAATAAGCTTCAAACTGGACATCTCTGGACAAACGCCATCAGCGGAATCATGTATCTTTGGAGGAAACGAGTTCGAGTTATCAGTTCTCGCTCACACAAATAGAGACAGAAGTCCATTTTGGGCACTGATATACTTGACATGGCTTCCTTGTGAGTTTTCCATTAAAAGCACATAGGGCAACTAATGTACTAAGTGGGTAGCTATTCTTGGCTTGGCCTTAAAAATGCCGTACATTCACTTGGACAACTTTGATGGAAAATGGTGTTTGAAGTTTGTACTTGGGTTCCACTTCAAACAATCATCCTTTAGTTTCATGATCTTCGACTTTCGGGGATTTCTAGTAGACAAGATAACCATCATGTATTTTGCGCTTTTAAGTGTTTTAGATTCGGATTTTTGGGGTTATTGTGCCGTAGTAGGCAACGAGTTGTTTTAATATTTGGTCCTTCGCACAAAAAGGGACAAATTAAGAGTTCCGTTCCACTTTACAAGATCTAAATGCAAATAGATACAGCAATTGTTCCATCTCCAATGTTTTCCCGTTTAAATAAGTATAATGCGACAAGTTTCAAGTCAATTGTTGTTTTTGGGATTTGCAGAGATTCATACCAATGAACGAGAAACATGGGGAAAAGCAAGAAAGGATTTGGAATGAAGTAACGGGATGATTGGATAAGTGAATGGACAAAATGAGGTTTAAATATCAGTGCTTGATAAATCGATTAAAATATTTCTTTCTAATTAATTTTCATGCAAATAGTTCCTACAATTAGCCGATGTTATTTGTTTTGAGGAGGCTGCTCATATCTTTTTTCATCAATGTTTTTCGAGTTTAATACCGTGTGTTGGAATGACTTGGGAGCAATCGCATTTTTTGCCGTTGATTGGTTAAATATCATTTTGAATGAACTCAAAGGCCAAAATCAAGTTGACTTGTTTTCTCTTGAAAGGCTAGATAGATTTCACCATCAATTACAGGCTCGGCGTCCAAAGTATACGTAGACCCCTTAAGAACATCATAAGCCTTGTAGTTTTCGACTTTTTTTTCAAAGTTACAGTTGAAAAATTCTGAACTATAAACAGACATGTTCAGTTATCCTATCTAGATAAAAGATAAAGATAAAAGATAGTTTATCTTTTATCTTTACTAGATACTTTTTTCGAGAAAGTATCTTAAAGTATCTTTATCTAGGTAATGTGTTCTCTCAATCTTTTGCGTTAAAGCATCCATTATGCATTGTTTAGTGTGCATTATGCATTTTCCCAAAAAGTATCTACCGGTAGATAAGATACTTCTAGATACTTTTCTTCAAAATGCATAATGTCAAATTATTTGTACAGTATGCATTATGAAGAAAAGTATCTAGAAGTATCTTATATAAATACATTTTGTGAAAAGGATCTTAAAGTATCTTATCTAGATAGTTTTTTCGGGAAGCTATCTTGAACTATCTTTATCTAGATACTTTGCAGAAAATACTATCTTATCTAGATACTTTTTCAAAGTATCTTGAACAGGTCTGACTATTAAGGATTATAAGTTGTTTTGTCCATATTCCTATAGAAGGCCTTGGGCATGGATGAAATCATGACATCGATGACGTAATTGGGACAGTTGGCACAGTGCCTGGAATTTGTCCCTCAAGAGGAGGAGGGCAGAACTTTGGGTTGGAATGGACTGGACAGTTTGGTCTTCTAACAAGTCTCACTTTAAAGGAAGGGCCAAAACAGAAGTCTAAGAGGCTCAATTAGACCTGAAATGGGCCCTGGTTATGTACTAAACAAGTCAAAATCTACTATTGGACCGCCGTATATCAAAATGTAAATAAGCAGAGTTGTATAGCTCTCTTTCTTACAAATGAAATTAAGTTCTGACAAATATGCAAAGACTTCATCAATCTGACGTTCAAGGTTTGTGCGGATCGCCCAATTCTAGTCCGTTCGTAAACAAAATATTTGATAAATTCTAAAGCAATACGTATCTGTTTGTTAAGTATTTTAAAAGGTATCTTTACAAGGGATCACTTGTGGCGGTGTTTGAACATCCGGAAGTAGCTTTCAAAAATATATCATCAAGCTGTAGTATCTGAAAAGTTCATGTCTCAACCAAATACCTTCAGGTACACTATGTACTTAAAATGGATGAACAAACATTGGCCGAAAAATTTATTGTTAGTTTAATGCCAAAACAGAAATATAGAAATATAACCAAACCTACGTACAAATGCAAAAGCAAAAGCTTCCAAGTTTGCAAAATCAATTCTTCTTTTAATACAATAGAAATCAATTATTTTCAAACAATTTTGTTAAAACAGCATTTGAGTTTAAATATTAACAATAGGCGCAAAGTTACCGATTTTTTTTACCGGATTTTGAAAAAAAAAAATGTTATTCCTACTTTAGATCATCCTGTGATTTCATAATAGGTAACCAGTTCCGTGGAATCGCTCAAAAAGGGTGAAGGACATGACTCGTTATGAAATGAGATTGTATTGTCCATTTAAGGTTAACTTCAGAGGACTACAGTTGTTGGCTGCTCCGGTCCGTACTTTAAACATGCCATGAGCGCATCATGCGTGGTGTGGAATGAGTTGAAAAGCCAAATGCTATCATGACAAATACGCTATGGTGTCTCCCATGAGCTACAAACATCTCAAGATCACGGTTTCTTTTCGTGAATGGGCTTGCACTTCGTGACGGTATAAAAGCTCAGCAGATCCCCTTGTTGGCATCATTCAATGGCATCGGCTTCCCTAGAGAAGAGACTCGATAATCACTTGTGACAGAGCAATGGAGGTGAAACTTATAATCGTTCGACAGTGAGTATTACACAAGAAAAAATATCACGGACCCACCATAACTCAGCTGACCGTTATTATCCTGTTTTTTTTAGCGGCGAGACCGCCTACAATCGCCAACACATCATTCAAGGACATCTTGACGTGCCTTTGAACGAAAATGGCCGTATTCAAGCCTTCACAGCCGGTCAGGCCCTCAAGGACGTAAAATTCGATGCCGCTTATTCATCGGATCTTTCTCGAGCTTACGAAACTGCCGAAATTGTTCTGAGCAATAACAAACTTGGATTGAATGGGGGTATTTGGAAGTGCTACACCCTTCGAGAACGCGGAACGGGTGTCATGCAAGGCCAAAGTAGCAATTTGTTGCTGGAAGAAGCCAAAGAAAGGGGAATTCCCGCTTACAAGTACACGCCCCAAGGTGGAGAGACTTTGGAGATGATGACTTATCGAGCCGCTCTCTTCTTTGAGGTACCTTTGAAGAAGAATCCGGATTGTTGGCTTCATGTCTATCAATACAGTTGTTTTCTAGGATCTTTGTGAGGACATCAAACTCCGATGGAAGCTGGGACAATCACCCACTATTCTCATTGCCAGCCATGGAGGTTTGATTAAAGACTTGTTGGTTTATTTGGTTGAGAAGAAAGGCTGCGGTCTGCCAAAGGCTGGGAACGCAGAGTATCGCGCAATCTCGCCCAATTGTGGACTGACCACCCTCAATCTGAAATTGGACACGGAGCTCGATTTGAAGTCCATGCAAATTGCCGATTTGTATAACGGAAAACATTTACGAGGATTGGACTTGATGACGACCAAGAATCATCATCTCTCTTCATTGAGTGCGGTCTCGAATGTGATGCGCATCCGAAACGATTCACTCTAACCGCAATAACGTGTGTCAGATTTTTTTTTCAAACCTAATAATTTAATGGTCTTGAGTATGAGCAATAAAGTTCTTTTCAACATTCAATTTATCTTTAAGAAACACGATCTTTCAGTGCTGATAAGATGTCCAACCCCGTCTGCCAGAAAATTATCTGAGCCTGAACTTGAACATCTTTCTCACGCTTGATCTTCTCCATATAAGGTCCAATCGCAAAATCTCCTTGACGTGGAAAGGCTAAATCCGTTTTTCGTAACTTCAACATGGCCGAAAAATCGTTTGTGCCATCTCCAGCATAAGCCACTCGTTCAAATTCAATGCCTGAAATGCAGGGTATTTATCGCCAATATTTTGATGTCTTTGTTTGCCTGATATCATACCTTGGCCACGTTTGTCATCGAGATATTGGCTCAGAATATCGCCTTTGCACATGTTTTTGGGACTGAAAGGACAATGAGTTTGCTCGTGGAAAGGGTGGATCTTTAAGCATCCTTTTGCATCGAATTCAGCCGGATTGGTGAAGACCTTGTCGATCACTTGATCAAGGCCTCGGTGAACCAAGATTTCTTGGATGAAGAATGAATTCGAATCCGAAATGATGACAACTTCCCCCAGCCAATCTGATTTTATGGCATTGATCAGTTCAATCATGCCAGGTACGAGGGTCATTGCTTGCAAAAGCTTTCGATAGTCCTCTTGTGTCACTCCATTTTTAGCATGAAACTCGAATACCTTTCCCATGAACTCTGTCCATCCATTTTTTCGGGCTCCTTTGGTCAAATCTTCGGGTAAAGGCCCAGATTTCCCGGGAATCACTTGAATTTCCACATCTGTGTTCTTTTCTACAATTGTATGGTCGAAATCAAAGACAAAGAGGAGCTTCTTTGATTTGTCCATGATTTGTTTGATCCAGAGGCCTTGAAATGGGCCGTCTCTTGTTTGTTTTCTTTTGAAAGAGGCCTATTTAACAGGGTGATGAGTATTTGAGAGAAGTAAAAAATAGTAATTTCATTTAAAAATTGAATTTAAGTTTTGAGGATTGGTTTACAACTTTACAGAAATAAACAGCCATAATTTAGGCATTAACGAATGTGAAAAGTAGATTATAACTTGAAAAATGTCGTCCAACAAAATGTCTTTGTTGAAAAGCGCCACCTTGGTCTAATTTTGTTCAGCGAGTTGAAAATGAACTCTTTAAAGAAGTACTAAATTTTAGCCGAACCAAAAAAAGGTGATTTAGAGCAGCATAAACTTTTGCAAAAGTTAAAAAAAATCATCCAGAAAGTCAATTTATTATACTTCATGTCTTCATACTCTCAAAATCCATCAAGACCAACGGGAAATGTCAAGGGCAAGGATATCTTATAAGAAAAAATCCACACATGTTTTAATGTAAAATAAGCCATAATGGTGCATCAAAAACTCTTTTTTTCACTTTTGACATTTGCCATTGCTCCCTCAAACCCTCATGTTTTAACAAAAAATGAAATGACCTGCAGTCGCATTTACTAAACTCGACACCCTGAAAACGTCAAGACTTGTAAAACATCCGTGAAAATCGAAGATTTCTTTCTTTCCAAGTGAATCCAATTTGCTCGGGCGATTCAAATCCTCATTCAAATGTCTTAGTCCTGATGTCTTCCCAAGACAATCCTCCATCTCCCAATGAACTGGAGGGTGGCACAGAGGCGGGCCCCGAAGATCCCGGTTCCACCCAACAAACTGAAGATGAAATCGCTCCGGATCCGCCCCCAGATTCGGCGGCTCCATGTGGTGAGTCACAAGTTTGCTTCCAACCCAATTGTTCATGGGACATGATGGCGATTTTAATGTATGCTCACCTGGAAAAATGAATGTTAAAGAGATTTGAGATTCTTGGAAACGGTTAGCATGATCAAGTAATTTCTGTAGGGCAGAAAATGTTTTAGGCAAGTTTAATTTGGAAAGGTTTCGTTAGAGTTTCAGACAATTGTCCCGGAATGAGATGCATTACGGAACTAAAATTGACCATTCTCAAAACCTACAACATTTTTCTGTCTGAAGGCCTTGAGGATTTGAATCAATGAACGGTTTAAGTGTACAGTTTTTGAGTTTGGCCAAGATTTAAAAGAAGTGACTTCTTTGATGTGAGTCTGGATTGGAATTGACTTATGGAGAAAATGATTCCACTTAGAAAGGTTTAAGATCGTTTCAAATGTTTTTGACTTAGCTTTTGTTTTTGTTGAAATGGAACCCAATCTTTGGGTGTACTTGTGGAACGATGGGAATTTAAAAGGGATTGGTGTGACTGATTTTGAATTAGTCCTGGATTAGAATTGCTCCACGATTCGATATATAGGTCTAATATTTGGCGACTGACATCATTATATGACATGTGCTCTCATGCCCGTTTATCCAAGTTTGTTTGCGCAACTTATCAGAGGCTAACGAGTCACTTGCGAATCCCTTCGTCGCTCCAAATTTTGTACGTACTTTGGGGGGCAAGTATTCTACATTACATTGAGTTTGTCTCGGTTGTGTGAAGGCCACTCGCCAAGAAATAAATAGCTCTGTGCCATTTGATCCGCTTTGTTTTGATCGCATTTCATTGCGGAGATCCTCAACATTCACTCTTCTTGTTTCCAATTCAATGTTTTCGGGGGCTCGCACTCGCTTCTCTTCGTTTCTTCATCCGGATTCCTCGCCTAATCCGTTCCAAATTGAAACCTTTCGTAAGGCCGTTTTCCATTAAACTTCATCGGAATTCATCCGTCTAGAAAACTTCCTAGGCTCATGAACTTGATGGATCCTTAGTTTGAGTTAACATTTGGTTGATGTGAGTCCGAGCACAGATGTCTGTATAAATGTATGCGGGAGTGTGCGACCTTTGAACAAGTTGTCTCCGAATACAAAGCAGTGGTGTGAGTGTCGATGCTCTGGATATCCAGGCTAACTAACGACTCACCAAACTGTGAAATATGAAGTGTACCGAGTATTTAGTTAGAGAGGGAAACTCATACACAACAAGTACAAGTAGTACTACATACAATACTACTACGAAAGAGGCACAAGGAAAGAGAGAGAGAGAGCGGTTGGGCTTAAAAAATACTCACAGGCCTGGACGAGAAACACTTGATGGATGGAATCGAAAGCCGTGAAAATGGCGCAACGACAGAAAAGGCACCAATTGTATCGAAGTATTTGTGAATGTCACAAACGTGACTCACCGTGCGTCCTTTGTTTTGTCTAAATTCACTCGATCTCGCTCATCGTTTGGTAAATATACAAATCCACATTGCGGTGGTTTAGCAAAATGGAAAAGCGGCTTAGAAAACTTATCCATCGAAGTGAGACGAGTTCAACTTTTGACGTTTACGCTCATTGACCCGTTTCTTTGTTTTTCCAGAATTCGAAGATGATCTGACTGTGGTGGGATTTCCTCCCGTGGAAGAAAGATCTGGACCCGAAGGTGAAGAAGATCCAGTTCCATCCTCATCTTCACCCCCTCTCCCAGTGAATGCATATGATGAGACACAAACCAATCCAATTGAATTGGAACAAGATGAGTCCGGTCCTCCAAGCGCAGATGTTAGTGAACCCGAAGGTGGAGGGCAACGCAAAGAAGAGGATCCAAACGATGAAGATGACGAAGATGAAGATGATCCTGAACAATGTAATTGTTTATGTTTGAAGTTTTTTTCTGTTTGAATAACGTTAACACCTTTTTTCGATCGCAGATGATTCTGTTCCATCTACTATCACATCCAGTCAGATTCTTCCCTGGGGAGCTCCAAAAGAGCGATCTCGTTATCCCAGTAGCTTTAACATCGACACGGATATCAAACCGGGAGAGTTTGTGATGCGGACGCTGTTCGCTGAATTTACTATCGAAGTCGAGAAGAAGATCTCTGCCATCATGGGTGAACCATTGGAACGACCCTTGTCGAAATCCTTGCAACGTGGGGAGGATTTACAATTCGATCAATTGCTAGCAGCCTTTGGCAATGTGGGAGAACACTGTTTGCCTTCTTTGTTGAAGACACTCTTTGGCTGGTATGACCGACAAGGCGTAGAATGGGTCTTGTCAGATTACTCCAAGGGAAAAGCTGACTCAAAAGGAAAAAGGTATGATGATTTGTCGATCATTTCGAACATTGTGATTGAATTCCCCAACAGAAGAGTGAACCTTTTTTCTACTTGATACTTTTTAGTGATCTTACGGGAGTTCGGTCGGAATTGGAGTTTGTCTCCGAAAAACGAGATTTAGCCATTGAATTCATCTTTTGCTTGGTTCTGATCGAAGTTCTCAAGCAATTACATGTTCATCCTGGCCATGAAGAATTGGTGCATTACATTGAAGACATCGCTTTCCGACACTTTAAATACCGCGACTCGTAAGTAAATGAATCTGGTTTGATTGATTGTAGCTTTACTTTTCATTTTTTCTCTTATTTAGAGCCTTATTGGGTCCCAATGCGGCCAATATGCACATGATCGCCGATTTGTACGCTGAAGTTTTGGGTGTTTTGGCTCAAAGCCGGTTTTTATCCATCAAACGCCGATTCTTTGCCGAATTAAGAGATCTCCGTGCCCGAGAGCCTTCAACCCACACCACCCAATCCATCATATCGCTTCTCATGGGCATGAAGTTCTTCCGAGTCAAGATGGTCCCGTTTGAAGATTTCGAGTTGTCCTTTCAGTTCATGCAAGAGTGTGCGCAATACTTCTTGGAAGTCAAAGACAAGGACATTAAACACGCTGTGGCCGGTTTATTTGTTGAAATTTTGGTTCCCGTAGCTGCTGTGAGTTGAATTGAGAACCACGATCTGAGCGTGACGGTTATAAACGCCGTTCATTCATGTTTCAGGCCGTGAAGAACGAGGTCAATGTTCCTTGTCTGAAAAACTTTGTGGAAAAGTTATATTCTCAGACGTTGGATATGTGCACAAGAAACAAACATCGATTAGCCATATTTCCATTGGTCACCTGTCTCTTGTGTGTTTCCCAAAAGGCATTCTTTATTCATAACTGGCATTACTTCTTGACCATGTGCCTCCAACAACTCAAAAATAGGGAGAACAAAATGGCTCGAGTTGCTTTAGGTAAAGCCGAAAGTCAAGCTAGATTTATGAACGTGCTTTACCTGACAGGAAAAGCTCCTCTCCGAGCAAAAGTTAACCTACGATATGTCTTTTTCCTCTTTGACAGAATCGCTTTACCGATTGTTGTGGGTGTACATGATTCGAATCAAATGCGAGAGCAACAACGTGACCCAATCTCGACTTCAGAGCATCGTCAACTCACTCTTTCCCAAGGGATCTAAGGCCGTTGTGCCTCGAGATGCTCCTCTGAATATTTTTGTGAAAATTATCCAATTCATAGCCCAAGAGAAGTTGGATTTTGCAATGCGAGAAATCGTCTTCGATCTCCTTTCCGTGGGTCGACCTATTAAGGTAATTGATTTTTCTTTGCCTTTCGTGACAGTGATGTCTATCTCCTAGTATGCAAATTACTTTTGGAAAAACTCTTTGTGAGCCCTTTTTTTTTGATGATATTTCCATTGCTAAGGAATCTGAAGTGATCATTAATTTTATCAAAATAAAGGCTGTGAACATTTGTAACATAAGTTCTGACTATCTTTCTGACTTCTCCAAAGTTTTTTTGTGGATTTTCGTGTCAAGACGTTGAAAATTTAAGTTGCCTTCTTTCACAGGTCATCAATGCTCCAGAGCGAATGTCAATTGGTTTGCGGTCATTTTTGGTTGTGGCAGATTCTCTTCAACAAAAAGAAGGCGATCCTCCAATGCCTCGAACTGTAGCCGTCATGCCATCGGGAAGTACACTTCGCGTAAAGAAGACCTTTTTGAGCAAAATGCTCACTGACGAGGCTGCCAAAAATATTGGAATATCATCCTATTATCCCTACGTGAGAAAAGTCTTTGATGACATCCTTCGAGCTTTGGATCATCAATTTGGAAAACCTCTATTGCTGATCAACACACAAAACGCAGCCAAGGTGAGTTCTTGCACACATTGAAGATGATCCTAAGTTTTGTTGATCCCCGCCGTTGTTGGTTTGTTACGATCACGTTTAGGAACCCGATGATGCGAAGCCCAAACTCGATTTGTTTCGCACGGTGATTGCGGCCATTCCTCGGCTAATCCCAGATGGAATGAGTCGAAGCGAGCTCGTGGATACTCTAGCTCGACTCACTGTCCATAACGACGAAGAACTGAGGGGTCTGGCCTATCAGAGTCTGCAAAATCTGGTGAATGATTTCCCAGATTGGCGAGAAGACGTTCTATTTGGTAATGAAGAGGATCAGAACTTTTTCTTTCTATTATCCGTCCAATCCTTAACGGGCTCGATTCTGCAGGCTTCATGCAATTCGTGGTGAAGGACATCACGGATCAGCACACGAATCTCTTGGATAATGCCTTGCGCATGGTGTTCCAATTGCTTTCGGCGTGGCGAAATGCCGCCGACAAAGTGGCGAGCAAGTCGCAACACGATCCCACTCGGAACCATGATCAGCACAATCGTCCTGACTTGGCAACCACGTTGCACATGGCCGAAGGCTTTGCCCTCGTCATGCTCTGTCATTGCAGGATTCAGACCCGAAAGATTTGTCTCCTTATTCTTAAAGAGGTGAGCGAACTAATCAATCAAAGTGAACCGTAATGCTTAAGGACCGATTGTGATGGATGCCCTCGGACCCGAGGTTACAAGGGTAGCCCGAGAACTCAAATTGCTCTTCATTTTATCTTTTCGAGGTGAAACAATTGTTCAAGATCTTGGAGGCTGTTCGAGGAGATCATATCGTTTTAGACGTACTTGACAAGGTCGCCGGGAAAGTGGTGGAAAGCTGCCTTCATTTAATGCCTCCTCCCGATAAAACGGCCGCTTTCAACATCTCGTCCCTCGACTTTCAATGGCTTACGGGTAAGCGAGCGAGCGAGCTCACTTTATGGGCCATCAATATCTCTTTCGCGACGACTTTGATGATGAGACTGATGGCAATGGATCGATCGTAAACTAAAACCTTTCGAGTATTAATTTTATTCTCTCTCCTCCCCCTTTTTCGACTTCCTCCATTATTTAGAACGCACGTCCTCTCAATGGACGTCGGGTTTCAATGAAGAAGGCGTGGCCAAGTCAGGTTCGACCCAGCACCTCTTTGCCGCTGATCCCTGGTCTTCGTGTTTAATGGGATTTCTCGAGCCCGATCGACTGTTGGCTTTGTGCCCTTCAGCCATCTTCCAAACTTGGCCCACTGTCCACACTCGATTGACTCAACTCTTTTCCGTTGTGGATCCTGCGTAAGAATAGCTTCTTTTTTAGTCTCTCTCTTTGTAGAACGTGCCAATGTACTCTATGCAAAATAAGAGGCAGTAGGAGTCCAAGTGAACGAAGGGTTCGGGTCAAATCCCGTTGATCCCTGTCATAAATCTTCACTTTTCCCGTTTGGTCACGACCAACGACCACTATGAAGAAGGAAAGTTTCTAGTTTATGCAAAAGGCTCTCCTCAGCTGTCAGTAAGTGGGATGGATATTGTAGATAACCTTTGATCGTATTATTGCCAACGGATGACGAAGCGATTTTCACTCGGGGCTCGATCCCAACTCAATGGGGAGAAATGTGCCAATAAACTCCCCAAAAACTCACTCTGTCTCTTCTTTTCTGGTGGCTGCCGACAGACCGGTGACTGACAATCGGGCCTCTTTATTGCGCCCGGGAACAGCGCCCAAGAAGACTGTCAATGAAAAGGATATCTCGCTTCATCTGTGGAAGAACTACACGGCCTTTGCTTGCCGAGTCGTGCCTCCCATTCCGAATCCCATCATTCGATGCGTCTCTCCAGATTTGCTGAGGTAATTGAGCATGGCGGGGTTGCATTCTTGCGTGTGTGTGTGTGTGTGGATGATTTGGGAGGATGGTGTGAGAAAGGCTTGGCGAATCTCGGCGGGAATCAACAATGACCGATTTCTATTTCCAGCTCGTCTCCTGAGAGTCTGGGCATGGATCGCTCAGATACGAAATCACCCTCTCCGATGGTATCCCCAACGGTCTTCTATAAACTGATCGTTCCATTGCTGCGATGTGAAGTGGTCGATATGAGGGATTCCGTGGTTCAGGCTTTGGGACGGATCAATCATACCGCCATTATGGATCTCATGTCCGAGGTACGCTGGGTTGTTGCCTAAATGAACGATGATGTCTGAATTGCTCTCTGTATCTCATGATATGGCTGGAAATTTTGAACTTTCTACCTTTGTTTGCATAGATGGTTGTGTATATTCGAGAGGCCATTGATCGGAAGCAAGAGAATATGAGACGACGAAGACGCCGCGATGCTCTTCGCTTGCAATTGGTTCGGGTGTTTGATTTGATAGCCAAACAAGGGACATTCAGCTTGGCTGCGTTGGTTACTGATCCAGATAACGGCGGATTAGCTCAAACTTTCACGGATTACATCGATGGAGCTCGGCTCTATTTGGAGAGTGAGGCCGAGAAGGAAATTGTTCCGAGCGTCCGTGAAATCAAAACCTATTTCAGCAGCTTTATCAAGAATCTCATCGAAAGTTTTCCATGTAAGCAGTTCCACGTTCCGAGCCAAGATGTTGATCTTGGACCACTTGCATAAAACGCGGTTATGATCTCTTCAACGAGCCACTCAGGATGGTTATCCTGTTGCCCTTCCAAATTTCTCTCGCTTCGTTGAATGCTAAGGAGACTGGAGCTAGTAGACTAGTCAGACAAATCTTACGAGTTCTCTTAATTTCTCTGCAATTCGTTCTTTTATGTCATGGCGAAGTAAAGAGACCACCCTGATTAGGCAGAAAAAGCCACTCACTATCCTGGACCCACTTCAAAAGTCTTCCGAGGCAAAGAAAGACCTTGGGGTTTTTAATGCACTACACCGTAGTTTACTGTCCGAAGGACATTGCAATTGCAGTTCAGATGAGCATGAAAGTTTTCTTTGCGGTCATTACACGTCCAATATCTTGCTTGTCCCGTTTCATTTACTCATAGTGGAAAGGCGGCGGAACCTCTTGAAAAAAAGCCTGAGAAAGGACTTGTTTTACTTGTTCGCGGGTTGGAGTGGAAAATTCGGTTACCCATTCGAGAGCTCCCAAAGTAGCCAACATCACCATCAACAGCATCCTCATCACAACCAGCATCACCATCAAAGCGGAAGCAGTGGAGGCAAGTCCTTCACTGGAGAGGATAACAACCCAAACTCGAGTTCCTCGCCCATCGTTTCCACCACGGAATTTGAATTCTCCGCTTTGCAGGTAAGAGAAGCTTTAGGATGGCAAAGGGTTATCTTTATGAGGTGCTAGAGATGGAACATTGAACCTCAAAACAAGGAATGACGTTGATGTTTCTGGCAAGAGTTGTCAGAATATGCTTTAAAGCGAGCTCAGTGGCTCAAAATGGCTACTAATTTGCCAGAGAAAAAAATGAGGCGATTTGGTTCAATAAGAGAAAAAGAGGCCTCTTTTGAGTTTTCCTCGAAAGCTTATTCATTAGTCCATGACTGGGAGGAATTCGAACAATTTGGGCCTCTTACGAGTTCTTTCATTGTGTCTCAATTTCTTTCAAAACCATTTCCAGTCCATGATTGCCGTCCTTTGCTGTGGAACTTGCTTTGACGACAAGGCTCTTAGTGAAGAGAACAATCACATTTTCGCTCTGTTGGACATGCTTCTCAATTCCAAGGAAAAGAAGGTAAGCTCTTAACCCAAGTTATTTTACATGGACAGAACGTACTTTTGAAAGAGCAAGGAAAAAAACACCAATGTTTTCATTCAAACAAAAGACCAGAACATAATTCGAATGTTTATTGGGGAAATTTCACGGAGTTCTGTAACTCATTTGCCAACGATAAAGAAGAGCAAACTTTCCCATGTCCGAGTTAAAAAAAAAAACACTTTCCAGACTGACTCTACTGAC
The DNA here is from genome assembly GCA_010645155.1 of Tigriopus japonicus. Classification (NCBI taxonomy): domain Eukaryota; kingdom Metazoa; phylum Arthropoda; class Copepoda; order Harpacticoida; family Harpacticidae; genus Tigriopus; species Tigriopus japonicus. Next base: position 5,444,283 of record CM021322.1, read on the forward strand.
TTGTCAAACTCAGCCAAAACATATCAAAGCATGTACTTGATCAAAGGCTCTATTTGATACCGCTGCAAGGGTTGACGTTTCTCACACAAAAAGGAAACATTGATAAAATTATGACTTTGTCATTCGTTATGTTTGAAATATCATATCATGATGTACTCAGTTGTACTTCACAATAAACACCACTTCAAATCTACCCCGAGGTTGTCTTTCCTCTTTGAAGAGAAGTCCTCAAACTGGACCGAAATTGGGCCGGAAAAGGTCAGAAGAAGATGGTTCACATTTTATTCCTGGTGGCAGAGTTCGTTTCAACTAAGTGTAAATTTGACCATGCTTGAATTAGAAGACAAGGAACCGAGAGGTTGATTTCCTAAGGGACCAATCTTTCCCTCCTCGTCCATTGCCTTGGCAACTCGTCTAACTGCTTCCTGATCTCGAGGTAGTTCCAAAGTTGCTCAAGATTTCAATTCTGATTGAGCTTCCGACTCAATGGGACTTTGAGCCACTTGGGACTTGTTCCTTAGAGAATGGAAATCTGGTGAAGGTGGTGATGATGCCCTTTTGAACGAATGGAAGAAAGTCTTTAAACTTTGGTGTGGAACGAGCTGGAAACTTGGTAAAATTACCTGGACCGGAAAATTGTTGGTCACAAACCTCCTTGTACTGGAGCTCAATGCTTTTGATTGCCTGTTGATTTTTCCCAATGTGAGATTGCTTGTGGTCTCAGATGTCACATCATTTTGAGTCCCCAATATCAGTAGTGCTGGAAGAGGAAATAAGGACTTTTTCTCACATGCTCTCACTTGTTTTTGGGAACTTCCTGCAAAATTGATGTTACGTAATGCAGCTTATGTTAGAAACCCAAGTTCTGATGAAAGTGTAATTGTGTGTACCACTTCAACGTTACCGTTCACTCCTTTAAAAATTGCACCTTGAACATGGAAGCCCTACCATGACTTCAGTTCTTCTAATGAGTTTCATAGACAACACCCTACCAAATTATTCTTTGCTTGAGTGCAAATTCTTTTGGATTCCAAGTTTGAAAAAGCTTAAGAAACATATTAACTACTAAGAAAATGTATACCTGCTTCTATCATTGGCATAAGAGCGCAAGCCTCAGAAGATTCAACTTGTGTTAATCATGCAGACCATGAAATGTTCTTCAATCCGTGCTTTCAAGAAGTGACCGGCATGATTTAATGGGTTAACTGTGAGAATCAAACAAAAATAGTGATTTGTTGCCACCTAAGGACTCATTGGTTGAGTATTTGCGGTACGGGGAACATTGTGTGTAGAAAATGTCTGCACACTGTCTTAGTTGTCTCACCTAGTGCACTATTATATAAGAGTACAATCATAAAGTGCCTCTTCTATTGATTTGTATGTGGCAACAGCTCGCCGATTCCATGTACTGTATCAAAGATTTCTAGAACTTATTGTATTGAACACGGCTAACCAAAATCGAGTCGATTTAGTACATAGAAACAAGCGAAAAACGGGGCTTTTCCTTTTTGTGTGTAATAAATCTACTCGATTTTGGTCGGCCGTGCGTAGTCCATCAAATTCTAGATGTCCTTGCTTGTATGTACAGTATTTGCAGATAGCAATGATCATACATTAGTTTTGAACAAACTAAAGTGCCTCAAATGATGATTGGGAATAGCTAATGGGTCCTGCAATGGTTTTTGGTTGAAACATGACGTAAAGTTACCCTAACATTAGCGGAAAAGCTTGAATATTGAAAACCTGTTTTTTCTATTATCCATGTCAGGATTCAGCTAAATGAACCACTGGTAGGTCCATTTGGAGTCCCTTCTTCAACATTTTATCCACATTAGTTTGTTCAAAACTGATGTATGATCATGCCTAATTGCAAATCCATGCATCTCATGGAATTAACGAGCTGTTGCCATATAAAAAGCACTAGATGGGAGACTTTATGACCGTACTCCTCTATAACAGTGCATTAGTCTTACCAAAAAATTGGTTTGTAGAATATCTAGTTCTTCCATTACAGTGGAATTCTTGGAGCAGGGAGAGTTGGGATAGCCGTATTTAGTTTATCTGTGTTGACATTCAGCACATTTCATTTTCTGGCTTTCGACTTTCTTTCATCACTGTTTGTACCAGTGTGTCACATGGGTGCTTGCTGATAATACTAAGTGCATGCCCAGCCTATAATTTTAGCAAACTAGTACCAAAATTAGGTGAACATGTTATGGAAGAAAATAGTTGGAGTGTTCTTGAAGCCTTGTTTGACACACAATTCATGCAACCCACAATTATTTCAGTTGAAGTAAGAGGAAAAATGAGACCTCTGGTCAAAGAAGGGCTTAAGGAAAAACTTAGTAACAAATCCTCGGGAACCAAAAAACTGGGCTGGCTTCCTTGTCATAACATCCTCCCAATTTATATTGAAGATTTGAACCTGTTTCCTCCAATAATGGCTATGAAGCTTGTTTTGGTCTTTTCCTCTAGGTAACACTTGTCTTTTAAGGCTAATGAATTCATTTCCTGTGAAACGAAATTATAGCGTTTATTTTAACCATAATGATGATTTCTCAATTTAACGATCACATAGCGATCATGCTAAGATGATTTCGGAGCAACGTAATGATGACATGGTTTTTTTTTTTTTAAAGTTCGCTGCTTTATGAATCTAAACACACTTAGCATTTGGCAATTAAGTGATGTGTGAGTATTTATCCCAAAAAGTATTTAAATATAAGGGGAGCAATGTTAAGATTCAATCAATCTGCAATTTGGCAACGCATTGCTATCAACGTTAGCCGAACTGACTTTGGACAAGTTTCCCACGTGGACCAAATCCGGAAGCGAAATCTGTTGAACTTGGATCAATTGACTCTCATCATTCACGGTAATAACCACATCTCGTTTGGGTATCAAAGGTGAACGACCTTCAGTTTTGGTGGGTGCCTTTGGGGTGCTTCCATTGGAAGCATGAGGAGTTTGTTTGCCTGTGCTACTTGTTGGCGTTTCTGTGGAGGCTACAGCATCTCTGAAGCACGGAAGTAATCGTCTGGTAGACGGAAAGAGTTCGATAAAAGCTGCTCGAAAGCCCTTGTCTTTCCAAATGTAGAACACGATGTTGACGGAAGCATTCAGAATGATGCAAGTGTGGTTCAAGATGATAAGACTCTCTTTGAACGGCGTGTAGTCGGTCAATGTGCCATAAAGTGCCCAGTGAATGAATTCGGCCGAGGTCAAAATCAGCTGGAATCATACCAAGTGACATTTAGGACCATTTGGGTCTTGCCTGAGGGGTCTTTTTGTCATGTTATTAGCCTCTCGAGTGCGCTCACCTTAAAGGATTGAGAAATCACAAAGAACACCACGATCAAGAGCAATATCGAGCCAATGGTAGGCTCTGGAGGAGGTCCTCGGAGGGGTTTATTGGTTCCAATCCCCTGATTTTGGGCCTTGGCTATCCGCTGAGCCAAAGCCGCTCTGGCTTCCGCTCGCTTTACAATGACTTGTCGGATCTTATAGTTCATGATGGCTAGAGCGATCACTGGGAGTATGACCATCAGGAGACCATTCCCACACACCAAATATAGCCTAGAAACAGATCCAATAAACATTGGACGGATGTTGATATGTTGATGTCTAATTGGAACACCAACATGACACCGAAAACAGGATACTTACCCTAGATAGATAGGGTGATTTCTTAGCCAAGTGGAAACCATTTTGTATCGATACTGAGGGTGACCATCGTCTAGTGGATCCGAAGTCGTTCCTGGATCTGGTTCCACCTTAATTACGTGAGACTTGAGCTCGAAGAATCGACCCAAATTGTAAACAAACGGGAAGAGGATGAGAAACAAAAAAGTGGCAATATAAATGGATGGCCGATTTCGACTAGGAGCATGAGGATGGCACACGGAAATATATCGTTCCATGTTGATTGCCAATATCGTATACACTGATCCTGTCAGAGATATTTGGCACAAAGGAGTCAAGATCAGTGGGGTGAGCAAATTCTTCAAGTTGTAATCGTAACTTGGGCTCAACATGGGCAAGGAAATGAGGAAAAACGCCGAAATCAGGAAGAGAGAATCGTATGTAGACAAAGCGATCATGAGTTTCCGAAGATAGGGCTGGAGGTCGAGTTTCTTTTTACTAATGAGATACACTGCCACGGAGTTGCCAAACAGACCAAACACGATGAAAATCGTGGAAAGCACGCCTTCTCCGATTAGACGAAGGAAATAGCTGAACGGCTTACTAGGGTCAGCTAGATGTGGATCCTCCTTGTAGTTGGAATAATACTCCGTGGGAACTAAAAAAAAGGTCAGGGATGTTTTCTCATCGAATCTTGTAGGTTTCATGAGCTGAGACTTACTTGAATAAGGAGACTGGTCATCAAGTGATTGATTTGCTAAGGAACTAATCCTTCTCTCTTCGTTTGCCTTGGTTATTTGTGGTAGAGGTTCCTGTTCTAGAGGTTGTTCTAAAGTTGCTCGAGGTTTCAATTGAGCTTCCGATATTGTGGGTCGTCGAACCCGAAAATCTGGTAGAATCGGCGATGAGGGCCTTTTAAAAGAAAACAAAGACCAATAAAATTCCTCTCAAGACATCCTAAATGGTTGGCATAAACCTTTGTGTGGGACTGAACGCTCATAAATACCTGGTAATCCCCTCCAATGCAATGAGATTGCTCCTTGATGAAGATGTGAAGTCAATTTTGGTTCCCAACATCAATACCAATAGAATAAAAATCTGGCTTTGTTGAGACATCTTTGTTCAAACACGATCAAAGAACCTGGCTTGACGAGTTGTTTTTGAAGCTCCTGAGAAAATAAATCAAGCGCCAAGTTAAAATCAGAAAACAGTCATTAGGTGACAGGACTAAGAAATTAAACCCTCAAATCAACCACACCAACCTCGTTTTCAAGGCGCATCTGTATGCAGCACATAAAACAAGGAGGATGACGAAGCACTATTTGGTATTTGAATGTAAATCTCACGTTAATTGTAAAGAGGAATCAAAAACGTTACTGATTCAAAATTGTTGATAAACTATCCTGACTTTAATTTATGTCACATTTACTTGAAGCAAAACATGTGGAATTTTAAACGCGTGAATAGAAGCATCCAAAATATGGCACAAAAACTTCGTTGCTTTGCCATTTTTCCTCAATCGAGTTGATTCCATTACAATTGTGTAACGAAAGTGATCAAATGAGTCAAAGTTTTGTACGAAACACATGGTATGTTTTTTTTTTACTCCGTGACAGGTCGAGCCATTTTTCAACCCTTTAGTAATTGTGACGTTCGAAAACGAGCCAAAGGGGAATTTCCAATATTTTATCAGCTTTGTTATCTGAAAGTACCTATCCCTTTTAAGAGTGAAAAAAACATGTACTTTTCTGTCAATTTGGTTCTTCAGTTTCGCAGCCGGTTTAAATGTTGTCATTTCATTTTAACACTTTTCCATTGTTCAATATCGATTAACAAGCTCAATTGTTCAGATTGACCTTGTTGAAAGGACCAATTGGAAAAACTATTTTCCAACTCTAACAACTCTTTCCTTGTTCCAATTATTTCAAGTCCAACGAGCTTGTCAAAAAGCGAAAGCATTTGATGGACAAAAACCCTCTTGTTCATAAAAAGGGAAAATTCACCGACATATTCTTGACGAACTTGAGGATTGACAGTCAAATCCAGACACATCTTACGGTTGCATCTTAATCATGAACTTGGGCATAACGTCTTTCTTACCCAAAATACACCCCACCCCAATTTCCATAGGTCCTTCTCAAAGTTTAAAGACAACATAGTCTTAACGAAGCTGTTAAGTCCCTTAGTAGCTCTCCAAAACTGAATGGTGCTTCCTTCGTCTATGATGTGAGTGTGCGTTGTTTCCCCAAGCTTTTGAAAATGACATCAATTTGGTTGTTAGTGAAAGAAGTGCTCATCTTCTCCTTGACGTGCTTTGTTCCATCCTAGAGCCACCAAACTAGAGCTTAACCAAGTTTCTGGTTGCAATTTTTTCTCTCTCGTCTGAAATCAAATGACATGATGGAACAAATTTGAAGGTTAAACAATGAATGGCAGAAGAACATGGCGATTGCAGGATTTGTGGAGTTTGCCAAAAAAGGGGTAATCGAATTTTGTCGATTTTTCTCGATTCAATTCACTAATGCATTGCCATTAAGACTAATAGCAGAGCTAAAAAGAATTCGAACTTGGAAGATTGTCAGAAAACTTCATATCTAGGAAAAGGATGACTTTTAAGATTTTGGGGAATTGAATAGTACTCTCTTGATTATTACGAACGTAATCCAAGGTTAGCCAAGATGAATTTCATACTTTCAGAGCAAACTTTCCTAAAAATCTCAGGGACCTTCTCCATACCAAAGTTCCAAAGTTTTTGAGAATATTTTGAAGGAGTCATCTTTCAATTTTGTTCTTGACTAAACTTTGCAGCCATGTGTGTTTTTAGCTGATAATTGAGACTTCAGAGACCTTATTGGGCAATTCCTGTCAAGTTTCATACTTGAAACATTGTCGAATGAAACAAAATATCCTATTGAACTTGTGAGCCCTTCGTATTTTTTTTGAAGCGGTTGAGCGTTTGCTAGAATTCGGTATGTTTACTTTGGGCAGAAGCCCTCTTTCCAATAACATTTCTCAGTATTTTTTTACCGTAATTATACAATCCTAAAACGTCTTAAGTGAGGGAAGAATGTCTACCGCAAATAGTTGCAGAATTAGGTCCCTTTTTTGTTCATGTCTTTTGTAACTAATTGAATTTTGTTGTTCGAAATATGTTATACTGGCATTCAATATATTTCATATCCAATTTTCAATCAAGAAATTTAGCTTTGGAGGATTTTAAAAATCTAGAATCGAACGATCATACGGAGAGTAGATGTCTTCAATGTAAAGGAGGTCTGAGAAATGAGATTTTTTTTCCTATTGGAAACGTATCTCGAAAAAAGGGTAATGTGGAACAAATCAAATTTTAAGTCCCTGAAAATTCACGTTAATACCTTCTTGATTATAGTTTGGGTTACAATAGTCATGAAATGGGGGATTTCGTTTTACGTCAGGAAATGATAAGATGCTTTTAATTCACGTACAATACGTTGAGATGTAAAAAAGAGAAAAGAAAAGTTTCAAAGAATTTGAGCAAGGATTCAAAGAAAGTCACCAACCACTTACTAGTGGCTTCGCTCTATCAAGAGATTACACAAGTTCATGCTTGAGAGTAGATTTAACAAGATATAAAACCATAGTTTATCATTTTATCATCCATATCATCCTACCGGTTGTCGTTTCTTCAAAACTAGCCCACGCACAAACCATTTCCAAAAAACCTTTCTCAAGATTAAATCTCAAGGTTCCGAGTCAGCCTTACCTCAATCCAAAGAAATTTTTCCGCGGTTCACTTTGGCTCCGAACAAGATAATAGTATTAACCCACCGTCTGTTAAATGACTGAGGGCCTTTAGAAAAATCCTTTTGACGCTCCTCCGTCAGTCAGTGTTCAAGTCTTTGTGCGACCTTCGTTGTTTCCTGACTTTGCTAAGAGGAAAAAGACCGAGAGAGAAAGATCGAAGAACGGCGACGCTGTTTCCAAGTTGAGAACGAACCCACCCATCAAACCAAAGGGTGGACAGAGAAAGTGAGGGAGAAGACTTTGAGAGGGAGAGCGAAGGCCTACTAGAGGGCCTCAACGACCATATTTGAGTATTGGAGAATTGATGAAGGCTGCACATGTCACAAAAGTATGAAGGATGAGGTGGACTCAAGTTTGGGGATAGTTTTAGGTAAGGCAGGGAATCAGCTAGAGATCTTGCCTGTCAAGAGCTGTAGGCTTGGAAGAAATAGGAATGCCAATTATTAGTGAAAAAGCTGAGTCAAGTTTTGACAGAGGAAAGTGAAAGCGAAGCGAGTTTTCAAAAATTGGCACGTTGTCTGAATGTTTCAAACATGTCTTGTCAAATTGAAAACACATTTGGGATTCGGTTGCACATTTGGAATTTGACATGGAAATAGTGGGGTATTCAGTTTTTTTAGAAGCTAGTAGGTGTTCATCGATTTATGGGAAGTACATGTGAAATGATCTCAAAACATTTTTGAATGGTCCTTACGGCTATTCTGTATTTGTTGAACGACTAAGGTAATCGATCGATCAAGGGGCTCACTGTTGCTTTTAAGTATATTTTTTTAACAAAAAAATGACCGCTCATTTTATATAAAAATGAAAATGAAATGATGGCAACGAATTGTATATAGCAAACAAAAATAAGAGTCCCCTCTAAAAGGGCTAATCGAGTTCTTGTTGAAAATGAAAATCCTTTTTTAATTTAAAAGTTCTCTTTCTTTCCCCACAAAAACATGCTCCACTTTTCTTTGTGTTTGAAATGCGTCTATTCAGTAATCACGAAATAGTAATACTGTAGCCACTTCCATTATTACTATTATTATCATCAGTTTTATTACAGCTCCAAACTGTGAAGAAGCGGAGCAATATTGTAACTATCAAAGGGTTGCCACATGCTGCGTTTAGTGCCTTGTTGACATTCGTACCTAAGGTATCATAAAAACTCTCGGGCAGTCAAACATGATGCTTCTCGTTTCTTTCAGGTCTATTCGTTGGCGCAAGAAACCATCGTGTTGTTATTGGAGTACAACCAAGATCGTTCCTACGTTTTGGAATGGTTGGTGGATCGTTGCTTCACCGGAGAAGATCAGGTTGCGGATGGTTGCTTCCTGGCATTGGCCACCGTTTTCGCCACGAGGTACCACCCAACCAATTCGATATTGTATATTCAATAATCATGTTCCATCCACTTTCAATGTACCTATAACTTGGAATAATGGAAGCACGGAAGCATGGAAGCCTTCCCAATGGAAATTCAAATTCCCCATTCCATTCTTTCTTCCAGAGAATATCCATGCGATCATTACACAGGGATCATCAACGTCACGTTACTCAACACGGGATGTCCCAGGACCCAAATCCACGAGACTGCTCTTCAATTACTTCAAATCCTGGATAAACGTTTCTTTGGAAGCATCTCACCCTTGGGATCCGAGAACGAGCAAGGTAAAATGGACGTCGAGAGGAGACATGTTTGAAATAGTTCATCATTATGCGTTGCAATTTCCATCTCGTGGGCTCTAAACATGCTCTAATTGGAATGCACATTCATGATCCTTGGCCTTTTCTGTACTACTAAATCTTCCTCAATCGACCTTTTTGTCTCTTTTTAGATGATGGCAACGACACATTACCTCGTCGAAGCACCTTGGATGTGCTCCTATCGACCACCTATTCTCGGTCGCAATTGTATTTGTCACGTCAATTGGCCCAACTTCATCCGGAGATGACGATGCCAATGTTTTCAGGTGGGAAGTTCATTTCAAGGACTAGTCTTGCATCTAAGATCAAAGACCAAATGAAACACCTCGTTGGTTCTCTGTCTCTTTCGTAGAAATTTGCCATCGACTTCAAACGGCTCGGCCCTCTATCGTCAAGTGTTTGCTCTACTATTTGTTGCCCTGGTTGTACAATATGGAGCTGGTGGATCCCAACGTTTTATTGGAATTGAACCCCCACGAAGCGAGAGTGCCTACGGGAAGAGAAGGATGGGGAACCACGGAGGCCACGGAAATGATCACCAATAACCTCTTTTATATCACTGTTAAGGTATTTCAATTCCATTCATACCTGAGCGCGACTCGTCGGGGTTTGATTGACCTTTTACGTGACGAACTAGAATATTTTGGTTTGCCAATATTTGGACTTGGTAACTCGGAATTAGTTAGCGAGTAATGTCAATGGCTCCGGAAGAATGACATTCGTATCATACGTGTTGATCAAAATACGTCAATATTTCCAATTCTCTAGTTTGGAGATGAGCACCCGAAAGAAGTCGAGGAATTGTGGCAAGCCATGTGCGATTGCTGGACCAAAAACCTCCGAGTCATCATCCGATATTTGTTCATCATTTCTGGCTTGGCTCCGAGTGAACTGGTTGAATTCGTAAGTTCACCTTTTTGTATTGTAAATAGATGGGGAATACAGAGCATGTTTAACCTTTGCCCAATGGCGGATGTCGTGTTTCTCATTGCTCACATAGTTTGATGTTTTTTTCTTCTTTTTCTTTTCATAGGCAAAGCGTGTGGTTTTATATTTAGCGCGAGCTCAACCTGTCAAGGTTTTGGAGGAGATGATGATGGAACTCCAATCTGTGGAGACACTCAATTGCACCATTGAGAGAACCGAGACTCCTCCTTATTTCAGGTGAATTTCCGAAAATAGAAGGTTTAAGCAAAAAGTGAAATTTGTAAGCGAGTTGAGGATGAATACTATAAACCAGGCGACTGATTGGCGTTTTTGTCTGCAGTATTCTTTGCAAGTTACTCGGTAATTTGATACAATTTCCTTGAATCATCGCTTCTATTTCCAAGCAAATGTTGTTTAAGAACAATTTTCATCACAAACAATAGATTTTGCTGAGGTAGGAATATTCCAGAATGTCATTTTGTGTTTCAGTAGATTGAAGAACCCGAAATCACTCATTTAGGCAATAGCTTTGATGATTTTGTCGCTTAGATGGTTCCCCAAAGACCAGAAAATCCTCGTTTTGTTCCCTGTTGTCAAAGGAATAAAAGTTCTTAATGATCCCTTTTCACGCCCAGATTGACGTTCTTGCGGAAGACCTCCAGTAATTCCGAGTCTAATATGCAATTGACAAGCTCGCGGCAAGATCTCGCCACCGAAAAAGGCACCATTCACACCAAACGGCATTCCCAAGAGGAGCAACAACGACGTGAGATGTACGTAAGCAAAACTAATGTACAATACAGTTGTAATTCTGCCCACGGGTTTCCTTACGTTCACTCTCCCTTCATCTCCACTTTCCTGTCAAAAGTTTTACGTGTTCTTCTCTTTCAAAGACCGGAGAAAAAGCGAGAGAGAAAGAGAGAGAGAGATGTGATATTGAAATGGTTCAACAAAAGTCGGGATGCAACAGATGGAAGTTCCCGCTTTCCGTTTCGTCAATGGACCTTGGTTTCCTGGAACGATATTTGACAACGTGTTATTTTTTTCTATTGTTATAGCTCTACCCGGAATGAGATTAGCATTGCTGGATCATTAAAAAGTGCCGGAAGTATGGCCTCCAGTGCCGGATCGGCCATGGTAGCCGGAATTCAAAGAGTCGGCGAGAAAGTCAGAGCCCTTTCCGGATCCACTAACTTCAACAAGCCCTCTATTATGGGCGGAGGAGCTAGTGTCCATCCCCAACATCTCAACAGTGGCATGCCTCCTTGTCCCGAGGGTATGAGCCAAAGTCTGGTGATCACATCACATGGTGAGGCTCAATCGAGTTCATTGATGTCCCATTCGGACCATCAATATCTGCCCCAAACATCCTTGAACTTTGGCATTTCGCTCTCGAAAGAGGGCTCATGTAAATCTGAGGACAACAAATCCGAGAGCAACATCTATTGCCAACCCCATCCTCTACCTATGCCTGAATATGGAGGGTGGTTTGCTCCTCTCACGGAATTTCTTCCCCACGCTTCCCAGCCCATTTCGAGCTTCCATCGAAGCAATTTGGCCGTGATCTTGCTGACAGATCTTGTGGTGGATGGACTGGATCTCGATTGTCATGGAGTGGATTGGAGTGTTCATGTGCCACTCATGCTCCATATTATCTTCCTGGGCTTGGACAATAGTCGGGAACTCGTTTATAAGTAATCATAACTAATGAGTTCAAGAATGAAAAGTAGTTTCTGAGACTTATCTATCTCTCTTTAAGACACTGTCAGCAACTTCTTTTGAATTTACTGATCGTTTTATGCGAACATCAAGACCATCTGTCCATCTCGAGTATTCTCATGCAGAACAAAGCCGAGCAACTCAACTATGGACTGGTCCTCGCCAAATTGCCCATCATTGAACATAACTTCACCGAGAGCTATCTGGCCATGGACCCACAAGATCTGGACGAGAGTCAAGATGAGCGCACGGATGAGGATGGTGAGGCTTATAATTCAATAAAAATGACAAGTCAAAACCTCGAATGAGCCTGCCAAAAGCTCATTTCCATACTTCTTTTCCCAGCTGAGTCGGTTCAATCCAGTAAAACGTCCGAGGAGCCAACCAATCGAGCCACTGTGGCTGTTCAAATCGCATCGGAAAGTCATGAATCCTCTCGGAAAAGTCGTGGAACCACCAGTGGAGCCAGTGGAATCCAGTCTGCACCGACTGTGGCCGATTTGACCAAGGCCATGATCCACTTTATTGCGTCGAGGAAGTGCCAACCCTTCTGGCAATACGAGGACATCACCCGCAACGTGTGGAGCATCCGCAGTGCCGAACAAATCGATGTGTTTTTGGCTCATGTCTTGCAGGTTTTTGAACTATCTCTGCCTCATTCTCGTCTCGCCGAACGATGGTCACAATTGTCGCTCCATCTGGCTTTATCCTGCTCATCTCGACATTATGCCGGACGTTCCCTGCAAATATTCAGGTACAGCTCCGTTTAATTTGATATTTACGAGTCACTTGTCCTCAAAGTCTGGTTGAATATCTAATATAGAGCCCTTCGAGTGCCCATTTCTTCGCGGATGCTCTCGGACATCCTTTCACGTTTGGTGGAGACTATTGCCGAGCAAGGCGAAGATATGCAAGTAAGCAAGGCTGCCTAATAATGCGAGACCGGATTTGAGATCGATCAGTTGTCGTCCGATTTTTTTTAAATTGATAAGAAATAATTAGCAGTAAATTCATTTTTATTTTGACCAAGAACCGCTGAATTTCACTGGACTTGGAGGACTGGAGGACTGGACTTGAAAAGAATCATGATTTCCAGTAGGAACAGATTAATTGCGTTCTTCTGCAAGTGAGACCTTGCCTGTGTTGATAAGAATACGTATTTCAATTTTCAGCTCAATCGAACGTTGAAGTCAAAAGTTATGCTCACTCAAAGTTCAGTGCAAATCCTACCGAGAATGAATGAACTAGCCCTTTTCTGGTAAATGTTTTACCACAAAAGGGCGAACTCATTCATTCCATGCTCTTTGCAGTACATAAGTTTGAGAAGGCACAACTTTTCACTCCGCCATTCGATTGAGCTGAAATTTGGAATACGTGTTCTTCTCAATGCAAGCCAGGTCTTGTTGCAGAAGAACGCAATTGAAATAATCCTTCTGGAAATCATAATTCTCACCGTTAGCCTCCCACTCCAGTTTTCAGTGCTTCTTGTTTTGACACCAAAACATCACAGGTCAAGGGCTCTTTAGCATTTTGATTATGAGTCGTTGTATGGTTACAGACCCTTTTCGAATGCCTCTTCACATAAATTGGGAAATTTACTGTCATCGAAATTTTCTTTAGCGTTGTGAATTTAAAACCTAAAAGTTTCTTTGACAATGTAAAACAACCAAAGGCAACCGATTTTTTGGGGAAAAGTCCCTTCATTGCAAAAATCAAAATCCGGTAATTGTGCATAAATATCAAATTTCAAGGCCAAAAGTTTACTTTTCTCGGAAAAATTCCCCCAAGTTTGCCTAAAAATTGATTTTATCCAGAAAAAAACACCCATCAATCATAATCAAAATTAAGACGGACCAAAAGCTGACAAAAGATTCAGGTCCAGTCTGTGCTAAGTCGTGTCTCTTGACTTCTCAACATTTCCGTGTCTCTCTCTCTTCCCAAGGGTTATGTGACCGAGTTGATTCTCACCCTTGAGGCCGTGGTGGATGCATTGGATTCGGATATTCGTCCCATGGACCTCTCGCGGGACATTTTCAAATCCACACCCAACCTCAAGGATGCGTCTCAAGGTCCGTCGGGTGGTCCCAGTCATGGAGGCAGTGCTGTGGGAGGCCACACAGCCTCCACCAATCCCAATACTGGAGCAGGCGCATTGCGTGATCAAATTGAAATTCAGCACTCGACCTCGCCCATCGGTCATGGGTAAGTAGATCGAGGCAGAAATGAAATTGAAAGTGAGCCACTGCGTCCTGTCGAATATCTCGTGGTAGATGTCTGATCGAGGACCTTTAAGACATTGAAAATTCCATATCGATTGCTACCGAATTTCCATTTAGAGCCACAAGAAATAGTTGCGAGGGAGCCATAAATTGCTCACTTCAAATGCAGTTTCACTGAAAGGGGAGCGACGAGGACCAGACTCGATGGAAAACTTTTTCAGGAGAAGATGGGATCTACGTCTGGATAAAAAGACAATCTTCAACGTAAACAACCTCTCAATGATTGGATAGTTGACCGCACATTGTTTTCCTTCAAGCCTTGTCTTAGCGTTTCATTGGTTGGTTGGATTCATTCAACCACCCACTGAACGACAATTTCGGGCATTAATTTCACGGCAAATTCGTTCTTCTTTCAGCTATCACGTGTCGGCTCCACCAAGTGGCCCATTTTCCCGCTATGATCGGAATGTCTCGTTTCCTCGTCATCCAGCTTCTGGTGCAATGCAAGCATTTCCTCCGAGGAAAACCATTTCACCCGTTCCGGGTAAGTTGTTCCGCTTTCCACACCATCAATCGAAAACGTGTTCGAATACCGCTCAAATTTTCAGCCAATGGCGATATTCGAGGACGAAGTGGCACTGAATCAGAAGTCAGATACAAAGCCGGTCTTGTTAGCAATGTTTTGGGGTCGACATTGCCTCGATCGAGATCGGCTCAATCGCTCAAATTGCAAGACCAAGCATCCCAAGATGACAAAATGAACATCTTGGTCCAGCTCTTTTGGATCTGTTTGGCGGTTTTGGAATCAGATTACGAGCACGAATTCCTCTTGGGACTTCGTTTGTTGGAACGAGTCCTGTCCAAATTACCCTTGGATCGTCCTGACGTTCGGGAGAAAGTGGATAAACTTCAGATTCAGTTGAAATGGCCTCGTTTTCCAGGGGTTCATTCGCTTCTCTTGAAGGGATGCACCAATTCGGGTACCTATGAGGCTACGATTCAAGTGATCAGCCAGATGACATCACTCTTGGATTTCCCGGTCATTGATCCTTCTCAAAGCCTTGGCTTTCCCATGAACGTTATTGCCCTCTTGCCCTATATGGTTCAAAATTACGAGGACGCCAATGACCTTTGCATACAAAGCGCAGAAAATATCGCACAAGTAGGTTAACTCCAATTTTTTCACACAAATACAAAGGTATCTTTACCAATGCTTCTTTAGGTGAGCCAAGAGAAAAGCAAGAAGTTGGAGAACCTTGCCACCGTCATGACGTTGTATTCCCGACGCACTTTCAGCAAAGAGTCCTTCCAATGGACCAAGTAAGTTTGACGACATTCATGAATTTTAGGGAGTAGATTTCTGGGATATTAACTAAATCTTGGAATCCCCTAAAGTGACAAATAAGAATTCAAAATGCCAAGTAAACCTTAAATTAGCAAATAAAACATTATGAATGTCTGGGTCTGTTTTTTAAACCGAAACTAAGGTCAAGTACCTCAAATATACAAAAATGGCAAATAAAACGAAAATTGGCTAATAAATAGATAAGCTTAGGCATCTCTAGATGTCCGTGGGTTAGGAGACAGTAAATCAACCAGTTTTTGCATGCTATTTCTTTTGCTTGAAATCTACACCCGTATAATCATCAAGTCCACCATAAAATTCGTTGAACTTTTTTCAGATGCGTGGTGAAGTATCTCTACGACCTTTACTCTCATTTTTCATTCAACATGCTCAGTTTCCTTGTGGAAGTTCTCGAAAAGGGCCCCGTGAGCACTCAAGGTCCGGTCATGACCATCATTCACTGTCTTCTCCATTATATTGACATGTCGCAAGCCACTCAAATGATCAACGCCGACTTACTTCGAACAGTGGCCAAATTCATCGAGACTCCTCATTGGAAAGAGGCCCTCAAGATCTTGAAATTGGCCGTGACTCGAAGTTCCACACTCGTGGCTCCACCTTCGAATTCGGGTTCGGTGTGTTATCATTGGGATGCATCCCCGTCGAATTTCTCAAACTTTACCGAAAGTGACCTCTACTGCAAAAAGGAGCTTCCGGGACGCACCATGGAATTCACGTTCGACCTGTCTCAAACGCCCGTGATTGGCCGCAAACAAACACTCAACCGTCAATCACAACTGTATCATTCGGGTAGTACGAGTGTGAGTCAATCATCGGCTTTTGATGAGAAGGATAGTTTGACAAGTCTTCGGAAAGATGATGGAACCTCGACCATGTCTCCGAGACGATCCATGTCGATTTCAGCCGCAGATTCGGCTTCTACTTCTGGTTGGAAACGTCCTTGGTTGAGCCAAGTAAGAAATAACCCAAAAATTGAGGGTGTGGTTTAGTTTAGTTTAATCAAATGTAATTGTTTTTTAATGGTAGTCTTCGGTGCGTGAAAGGTTGGTGAACCTTTTGAATTCGTGTGGACAACGTGTGGGACTACCCAAGAGTCCTTCGGTAAGAAATGATGCCGATTTTTCAACGACTTCGTAGCCCTCGTAGTACTTTTGCTTCCCTATGTATAGAAAAGCCCGTGATCTTGAGACCTAATCCTTGAAGCAGGCTTCGAATCTTTTAATCAGCTCCTCTATCTGTCTCTCTTTTTTTCACCCTCCAACTCTGAAATCTCTGTCCTCCTCGCCATCTTTGGCCTCTTTCTCTGTCTCCTCTCCTCCTATCTCCGTAATATCTGCATGCCACGACGAATCAATCTTCATCTTGGACCTCATTATTGGATATGGATTGGTGTAAATATGGTTGTTGGTGTTGGGCAATCGCAGGGCGACAACTTGAGCATCAAGGTATTGATATCGTTTGCTTCTTTGATATCTCCGGGCTTGAATTTGCACTTGTACTTTCTTCACATTTCTCGCTATCACTTGATCAAAAGCTATTTATAATTCCGAATTTGATCCTTGAAAATTAATCTTCAACAGGTGATCTTCAGTCAGACCTCGGAGTTGCTGGAACGCCAATCCTCCATGGCCTCATCCACAGAAGAGGTTTCGGCCAATAATGACCTTTCTCAAGAGAGTCGCCAACACGATACCACCGATACGGAACAGAAATTCGGGATGTACATGCGAGAGTTCGATTTTCTTGAGTACGAACTCGAAAGTTTGGAGGTAAGAGTGATTCTTGAAAAGTAATGACTTGCATTTCCAGCTCATCAATACCCATATTTCAGGGCGAAAGTGTGGACAACTTCAATTGGGGTGTCAGACGACCCAGTTTGTCGCATTTGGAAGACACGGGAGGAAGAGAAAACGAGGACCATTTGAATCGAAATTCGGGCAATGAGATCACTCCCATGATGTCCAAACGCGAAGCCAATGCCGGAGTTGGAGCTGAAGAATCCTCAGATGACGATGTGGGATCGGTAAAAACTGGAGCAAAGGTGAAACATTTTCGAAGACCGTTATTCAAAGGCTTGTTTTTTATCTTTACAGCAAATGTCTGCTCGAAGCACAGATGATAATAGTGGAGCGTCATCCGTCTCGAGTAACTCTTTGGGAGCGTTTCCGCCGAATTCTCTTCCCTTGGACAAAATTGGCAAGCGACGATTCTCCGGGAAAACCCTCTCGGAAGCCGATGATTCGTAAGTCTTTTAAAGACACGATTCTAGAAATTTGATTCCTTCATCTAAAAAACAATCTATTGCAGAACAAGTGATACAGATGATGAGGGTGAAATGACCGATCACGATCTCACTCCTTGTAACGTTTCGCCCAGTCTGTCCCAATTGCTCAATTGGAGCACGGGAACCAATGCTGAAGGTGGGAACCGGATCATGGAGCAAGATGATTGCGAGGAACACTGGAAGAATCATGTTCAAATTGTGATGCAAGACCCCAACAACGAGTCCCTGATCTTCACATTTTTCGCTTTTGCCAAACTGTTTCACGTGAGATTTGAACACATTAGAAGGTTCACGATATGCAATTACATCACGATACTTATTTTCAAAGGAGCTTCGCTTGAAAACGTGTCTCATGTCACAAGATGCCGTGTTCAGTTTGAGTAAGGAACGAACAAGTTTCAGCCAATCGTCCATTAAACAAGCTTCGGATCAATTCCAAGAGGTCACGGATGTGCTCTCCGAAGTCTCTGATTTTCCGCATGTTTGGTGCGATTTCGAGGGAATCGGAGGGACCAAATTGGTCGAGAAGATCAAGTTCAACATCCTAGAGATCCAAGAGAATTTTGACAACTTCATGGACAAAAAGGAGCTCACTTTAGAGGTGAAAAGAAAACGGCGTTATTCTGATGTGTTCAAAATAATTCTTATTGTTTGTTGGTTCTAGTGTTTGGATGCCGTAAAAATGCATCAGAAATTGGTGAATCTGGGCGAACAGCTTGATTACAACATTGATACCGAGCAAGTGGATTTATGTCGATGCTTGTTCAAGCTGCATTTTCAACTACTACTCTTGTTGGAGTGCTTTGTCAAATTGGTCAGATTGATTCTCCAGTCCGCACAAAAGAATCCGGATCTCAAAGACATTTCCAAAGAAGTGCTCGACAAACGAAACGAGCTTCTCAAAGTGACCCACTCACGCATAGCCATAAGCACGCCCATCGAAGGTATATATGTAAATTTCATTGCCCATCTCAGCTCTTTTTATCTGAATTTCATAGAACACAATTGATCCTTATTAGAGCCCGGAATAAAATGCCAGAAGTGCTGAAAACATTTAGTCAAGTTATGAAACCAAACACAAATAGTTTTTCAGCTTGATTTGATGAAAGCAAGATATTTTTTTTTTTGCAGAATTTAGGCAAAGATGTGCGATTTGCTTTATTTAGTTTTTCTTTGTCAAATTTTTCGTCCAAAATATTTCATTCGCCATTATTTTCAACTGGAAAGCTTTTTAATCTAATCTGAGGTCTGATGTAAATCTTTAAGTTGACCTTGGATCTAAAAATTAACAAATCTATTTTTCTTAAACAACATCTCTAAAAACGCGAAAAAAGTTCGAAAAGTTCGTCGAATGTTTAAAAAATAGTGTGAAAACTTTAAATCCTCCTTGCCCTAATTATCATCATTCTTTTTTATATCAGGTTCACCAGAACCAAAACCCACCAAAACCGACCAGTGTTCACCCACTCACGAAAGACCCCAGAGCTCGGCTAGTGAGAGTGAATCGCTGGTAATGGGAGCATCGGCATCGGCTCTGCCCTCCATTGTCATTCAGGAAAGTGCCGATGAAGACAACAAGAAAGGCGACGATGATTGTGGATCCGAGTTCAGTTCATTGAACTCAAGTGAGATCTCCACCGCCGAGACCATTCTGTTCGAGGCTCAATCCAAACGCGAGAGCGAGTATCACGTGTTCGGATTGCTCTGCGAGGAGAAATGGGCCTCGGTTTTGGCTTATTATCGCCAACAGCATAAAGCCAAATGGACAAAGAACCAATCGTCTAGCGAAGAGGATGATCTGACTGCTATTTTGCACATCTATTGTCAAATCTTGGCCGAACGCGGCGAAAGTAAGATGATCATGATTGTTGTTCTCTGAGCTGTTGTTTACGAACAATCCGTTTTGTTTTCAGATATTTTTGCCATGACCGTGACCGATGGCGAGTTGAACGAGCATTGTAATCGTCTCAAAGACTCGAGTCTTCAATTGCAGAGTATTGTAAAAAGCATGGAGTCTCAGTTGGCCAGACAAAAACAAACCAAATCCAATACGGAAAGTGCTTTGTAGTGATGACGAATTGCTTTGGAATCTCACTCGCAATAAACACATAAATGATATTTATGCCAAGACGGTCGTTGGTTTTCAGAGTTTTTATAATAACATTTAATCTTCTTAGGTTTGTGGGTGGTAAACTGTTTCGGTTGTGAAATGACATTAGGCAAATGATTCGACTCGAGGGTTGAGTGACTTGGGATCGTTGGGATTCTTCTCGATATCCTCGTAGTCGTTGATCATCTCTGGCACGGTTAGCGATTGGTGGTCTCTATGATGAGACACACGACTACTCCTGTTAATATTTACATTGGCATCTTGATTCGTA
Source organism: Tigriopus japonicus (assembly GCA_010645155.1). Classification (NCBI taxonomy): domain Eukaryota; kingdom Metazoa; phylum Arthropoda; class Copepoda; order Harpacticoida; family Harpacticidae; genus Tigriopus; species Tigriopus japonicus. The sequence continues at coordinate 5,464,293 of CM021322.1, forward strand.
AAACTGGTTGAGTCAGGAGAAGCTCTTGGACTTGAAGTCGAATCATCTGAAATCGAAAATTGAAAGCTTTTAATTTTTCATCCTAATATGCATTTTTTGTCGTTTTGTCGAAAAACCAACTACATGGAGACCTTGGATTTGATGATGATGTTTTTTTTTCTAGACAAGAGCCAAAAGTTCATGACCAATATTACCTAAGAGGGGGGGAGGAAGTGACAATCCTTTGGGACAATCGTAGGGTTACTTGTTCATTTGGAAAAGTATTTGCGCCTCTAAATACACCTCAAATTACACGTACTTTCATTTCTAGAAAATATGATCGGTTACGCTATCAATTTACATATGGACTCTGTGGCGTGCTCGCGTATGAGCAACTGTGTTGCTCACTACCCCTCCCCCAAGCTATGTACATCTTTGTATATAAACCTATTCCATGCAGAATAGAACCAGTATTGAGGTACATCTCTCTCTACTCACTCCACGTTGAGTGGCCTCGCGGCTACACTTTGTGCTACAACTCTTAATTAACCATTGATAAAAACATATTGGAAGAAAACTTCTATAATTCGAAATACTTTCTTTGCGGGAAGTCGGTGCTTTTTTTTCAGAAGAGCAATTTGCTTGAACTATAGTTGTTAACTCGTCTCTTTTCAATTGAACGGTTCATGTAGTTTATGTCAATTATAAGATAATTAGTAAATCAAAGCAAATTGAGTTAAATTTCAATTCCAACCTTGGATTAAGCCTGTGACAGCTTTCACCCTTGACTTGTTTGTAATGAGACATTCAACTCATTCGAATTTATCTCGGTGATTTACCCTAAAAGGACATTCAAAGATGAGAGACAACTCTTTCCAGTCGTTGAAAAAGAGTTCTTTGCTTTTCCCATCATGAAAAGCTTTCCTTTTTGATGAGCAAAACAAGCAAAGCTTCTTTATTAAGGCCAATCATATTCTTCATCGATGATCCTTTTTGTTAAAAAATATCTTAATTAGAAAACATGGAAAGTGCGTTCAAAGTACAGGTGTCTCTTGCCTTGAATCTTTGCATTCATTACAGCTCGCTCCTGGATTTCTAACTAATCCTCAATGTTATGAAAGCTCACCTTTACCTGAGCCTTCTCCATTGGAAGTAATGCATCATTTATTTTCTGAATTGAAAATGATCTGAAAAGATTATTGTCTCCTTTGAACTTTATTCTTAATTTTGTTGCTTTGATTTTAGAATTTGGAAATAAATCGTTTAAGTTTATTGTTTAGTTTGCTAAGCAATTGTAATTACAGGGAAAAATCATTAGAAAAATCACACTCAAATTTAAAATCGTTGTGGCAATGTCAAGTTATACTTACATGAAAACATTGCTTCTTTGAAACAGATCGTGATTCAACAAGTGCTTTTAAAAAGAGGACAAAATTCTGAATAAAAACATGCTCATTCTTTTACATAGCTTTGATAACAAATGTGTTTTGAAAGAAATATGAAGAGCCTCACAAATCGTCAATCAAAACTGAAACATGAATTCACACTGAGTTGCTTTCAGACGGTTTCACTCAATCTTGAATGAGGTTTCTTCTTTGAACAAATCTATAAATCTGTCAGCTTTCAAAATTGATTTGCCAAGATTTTTGTATCTTCAAAAATAGGCAGACGTCTAGAGTGATTTGGAACAACGGTGGTACTTTTTCGGCCATTCTAGATATCTGTGGATAATCTCATCTATCCCTTATTCAATGGTGGCAGAAATGATGTCAACTGTCTGGGTCGCAATCATACACTTGAAATTAAAATCTCGAGCATTAAAAAGCTTTGAATACAATATGAGTAGGTTTTTCTGTGCGTAGAATGTAGCCTTTTGTATTTTAGAATATTTAACACAAGTTGATGGCGGAAATTGAGACCAGGGAAAGTGCGGAAAATGGTTGATAAAATGGAGCGAGGCTCTTAGTATTCAAGGATTACCACGAAATTTGAAGAAAAAGGTTAATGAAACTTTGATCCCCTATCACTGAAGTAGGTCATATTTTAAAAAAGTTGCCTTTAGGAATATTGTTTGATGTTCATTTCTTCACAGTTCTTTATGGAATTTTCTATTTCTCAATTCAATTTCTAAAATTTGGAGGATTTGAAATCAAAATTTTTGAATCGTTTCAGAACGCATTTGACTTTCTTTACAATTTACAAAACTCGGGATAATTCGCTATGGATGGAAAATCTGACCTTTGTTGATTCAAGCAGATGTAGTCATGTTCATTGCGTTTTCAAGAAGTCGTACTAAAGAAATCTGTATGCCTTTTTCCTTGAAAGTGTGTTGAAACGTGACACAAGGTTCATGCATCATTACAAAGTTCATTTTAGATAGGATTAAAAACCGCTTCACCAACATTTTCTGAAAGGACTCTGTGTTAAGAGATAACCTTTTTGGGGGGATGAATTTCACTTTATCATATGAATTTCTTTTTGAATTCCACTCCTCACTGTTACAATGCTTGGTCTCTCTTTAAAATGGAAACTATTTCAAGAGCCACATAGTGACAAAATAGGGGTGTCCGACCTTAAAATGAACAACGCTTAATTTTAATTTACATTCTTTACTCTTTATACATTTTTACTTGTCTTGAGTGGTACAATAAACAATATAAAAATATGTTTTCTTTTCAAAGAAACTGACCCATTCTTAGGTCTAAATTCTAATTCATTTTAATCATTTTTGTTGGTACCTTATTCCAATATAAAACTGCACCTTTATTGACGTTTTGTCTTTCAAAGATCAATATTTTTTTACTCCTTCAATGAATTGCAGTATGTAAATCCATGTTATGCAATTGAAAGTTCGCCTACTACATAATTTGATTAAGGAAATCGCTTGGTCTGAAACAAATTTTTCAGTTAGATCTAGTCTTTGCCTAGTTACAATTTTCTTTCCAACAAACGATGAAGATCGACTTTCCCGCATGAATATTCCTGAATTTGAAATCTCCTCGATCAAATAAAAATCGTATTATTCGAGGGGCAGAGGCTTCGTTCTCAAGAATAGAAATTCGGTAATAATATTCACTCAGCTTCTTGATCTTTGAAATCCTTTCACATTTACAATGAAGACTTCAGGGAGGAAAGGGCACGTACAAATTTCAAAAGAGAACAAAGTTATGAACAGGAACAATGGTCATTGGCTCAAAATTCCTTCGGAAGAAACCCTTTTTTTCAAAGACCTTGCTGCTCCTTTCTAACAATTGGTTACAAAATGCCTAAGCGATATGGTGATTTTGTTCTGGTATTGTAACACTTTTATATCACTTCCAAACAAGAAGAGCCAACTCTGTGATTTCTTTCAATGATATAATTTTAACCTAGACAGACGCTTTTCTTTTGTTTTTTTCTAGTGATTGACCGAAAGGGTTCTTGACCAAAACGGAAAGTTTCTACTTAAAGAGGGCCCAACCGAAACCGAAACCGAAAGCACCTGACTAAAAAATCATATACATGTACACTACCCTTTGAAATTTTAGTTAGTCATGTGTAGGATGTTGAGCGATTCTCAATTTAAAAAAATCTAAAATACGGTTCCATAAAAACCGGGGAAACTTTGGAAACAAATATAGAAGTATTGAGGCAAGCAATCATTGCGTAGGGGTTGAGCATCCACCAACTATTCACCACATTTCTGGTTCGAGTCCCGGTTTTGCCGGGTCCTAGTGGACTGTGGTTTGAAGTTACATACAGGGTCGGCGGTCCAAGTGTAAATTTTAATGTTCGTTTTTACTACATAACCAGTGTCCGTTTCTGATCTAATTGAGGCTCAAGACTTCTTTTTTGGCCCATTCCGACAAGTGAGACATGTCGGAATATCAAACAGTCCATTCCAACCCCAAAATTCTGCCCTCCTCCCCTTGAGGGACATATACAAGGCATTGTGCCAACTGTCCCAATTATTTCATCGAGGTCATGCTCTCATGCATGCCCAAGGGCTCCAACACGGATATGTTCAAAACAACTTCTTTTCCTCAATTCTTTGGGATTCTCATACAGAATTTGAAAAAACTATCGAAAACTACATTATTTATGAGCAGGGCCTGGAAATATTTTTTTAAATATAAAATATTTTAAAAATATTGCTCCGTTTTTGCTCATTTTTTAAAAATTTACTGGCTGTTTCAAGGAAAAAAATTAGTATTTTCTCGAATATTTGGGTGAGAAAAAATATTTCAGGCAAAATTGAGGAATATAAATGAATAACCAATGCTCAAGAGGGCTTACCCAAAATGAACCCAAAATACAAAAATCTCTACAAAATGGCATTTGTTTTGAGAAAAGACATTCACAACCAAAACTATTGTCATACACGAAAAAACTGCGCCATTTTATTGAGGCAAATTGAAAATTGCATTGTGTAAATCAATTATATGTCAAGTTTGCCCCCCAAAACGGCCAAATGCATCAATTTCGCAAGAGAAAATTCGGAAAATCGGTGCACACAGACAAAAATACCAAAAACTGGCCATGCCCAAAATATATTTCTTAAATATACGGTTTTTTTCCAAACATTTTGGGCTTTTGTAGAAAATATATATTGGATATTTTGTCACTTTTTTTGCAAATATTTTTCCGGGCCCTAGCTATTACCTTTTGACGTCATTATTCAATAAGATTAATAAAAAAAAACTCTCGCGTCGAGTCCAGCTCTTGTAAAGGAAAAAAAATCTAATTTTAGTTTGGATAAGCTTTGTTCATTTTCACCTGTACGGTCTTGGTCCTGTTGTACAGTCGTCCATAGATGATGGCCTCATTAAAATGCCCTTAAAGTGCTTACTTCATGGTGAATATATTACTCACCAGAGGTTCCTCCCGACTTTGTTGTTCCAGTTTTGGAATCGGCACTTCTGGATTTCCATATCCAAAAGGAGGTAGCGATAGTTCCCACAACGGCCGAAATGACCAAGACGATCATGAGAACAATGTGAGTAATAGGTTGCTCATAATCGTCAGGAACCACGAACCATTGGGCTCCGCCTAAAAATAACCACACTTGACGTAAAACTTCAATTCCTAACGAATCCTAACGAATTTCCTTTCAGTTCAGCCTTCCAAGCTGATGTATTAGAAGATCCACTGTTTTTCGAGCATATCAATTCAAGTTAGATTAGTTGTACGTTAATACTTGAAGCGTAAAATGCATGTTCTGTCAATTAGGATGAGCCGTGGGGAACTTTCCAGCCCTCCTCAAGGCTTGAAGAGCTTCGAGGAAGCCAGTTTGAAATTAATTGGTGGTCAATCTTAACCTCAGGCATTGGGCTCGCAATGGACAGGAGGACATCCATAAAGATGATTACACAAGCTTCGCGAGAAGTGGAAAGTTGACATCACAAATGTAATCTGTTACCAAGGAAGCAGATCTACATACTTACTTCTATGTTCTAATGTAGAAGGTGACGAGTTCGGAAAGCCTTTGCGGGCCTTTTGTTGGCGAGCCAATTTGTGGTCGTCGGGTTTCTGAAACGTTATGTCACGGTCATAGGAACTTTTAAATGGAATCGAATCATCAGGGAACAAACTGGATCTGTCGTGGATCTCTAAGGTACTTTGGTCTGAAATTGAGAAAGTTCGAAATTCAAAACAAACCCATGTATTATCGAACAGCAAGAGCAGTGTTGCCTCAAGAAGTTACGCAGTTATGTTATTTAGGCTCACCTCTTCAACAATATTGCACACATCCTGTCAAATTAACTTTTCTTATTAAAGGTTTCGTAACCTATGTCATCGCCCGCAGCTTAACACACTCGATTGAGCCTTTAAGGTGTGAATCAGTTTTGCAATTTAGGTAAGAACGCCAATTAAAGTATGAAGGATGGGGTGAGATCTCGTAAGAACGTGATCGTTCATAAATAAGTTAGGTTCTTTTCCATCAAAATCAGGGGACCCATGGATGGATTGAAACTGGATTTCCGAGAATTGAGCAAAATCGCGCAACCTTTGAGTTTTACTTGGGACCTTTCAAGAAAAAAACATATAAATTTTTAGACCTAAAAAATGCGTCCAAATTCCACACTTAAAAATATTTGTATTATCAGGCAAAGAGAAACACCAAGTTAGAATGTCAATCATGTTCTTGGACCAAGTTGCTTTCTAATGATTACATTTGATCTTGATTGAACATCAAAGAAATACTCTGAGAAAATAATTTTCCCAAGAGCCTAAAAAGGGTTACTAATGTATGAAAAGGGCCCTCCCTCTCATTTACATTGGACTATTTTAGAACACTTAAGCCTTCGGAAGAGAACAAAACTACAAACTTCCTGAAAAAGTTAAAGAAAAAGAAAGATTTTCTAGCGACGTTTTCTCATCGTTTGTCAAACCTGCCTTGAAGTACCACAACAGCAGGTTTTGAACAAACATACCAATCTGTACCAGTATTTTGAGGATAAACTTTGCTTATGATGGATAGGTCTTGTTTCAATAAAAAGTTTTTGATTTGATGTACAACATATCACTTTGATGGGTGAGAAAATGCTTTTTGTGTTTGCCATGTTCAGGGAAGCAATAACAATGAGAAGCCCGCATACTATCGCATGAAGAAGTTTGGAATTGAATTAGACCTCCGGAATAATGCAGCACCTGATGGAATTTCACGTTCCCAAAAGGCTTTGAAGGAGGTTCTAGTTTCGTTGGCATTTCTAAAACACTGCGGAAGAATTCTCACAAAGTCCTTGAACTCAACAGTTCTTTGTGTCGTAAGTGTCCCCCATACTTTGAATGTCGTGGAAAGTCCAAATTCAATGTTAGAATGGGGATTTTCGTTATGCGTTCACGCCAAATATTTCGCCTTCACATGAACAACTTATCAAAAAGTTCAGTTTCCAATTTGCCCAACTTTTATGACATGCAAGTTTGATGCAAATGTCAAGAACCATCAAAGAAGCAGTACAGTAGAAGCTTCTTGATGTTGCTGAATTTTATACACGAACTGGGCATTTTCTAGTCTGGACCTTAATAGCCTTTCTCTTCATGGCCTCATTGAGAGATCCGTAGAACATTAGAAAGGACTTATATTTGTGAAGGCTTTCTTATCATCTATTGAGTACTATTGAATAAGTATCATATTTGCATGTTCACTAACCTGGCTTTTTATGAACATCCACCTGATTATTCGAGGGATCTTGCAAGAAAATCGGAAAGTGGTTACTCCCCCCGGGTAACCATTCATCTGTAAACAAAGGTTCCTTGGATGAGCTTTCCTGGGCACCCTGATGCTCTTCCATAATTATGAGTTCATCTCCATTCCCCAAGGATTGGTCTTGATTCTCTTGAGGCGAGGAAGATGTTTCCATGGCCTTCTCTGTGACTGGTTCGTTGGCCTCTTCAGATTTCTTTGTACGCTCCTCATTAGTAAATGTGGGCGGATAACGATCCAATATCTCATTGGACCTGGCATGGCCTTCATTTTCATTTCCATCATGGCTTCTCTGGCTGCTGTTTGGCTCGTCAGAGTTCTTGTTCAAAGTGTGACTAGGCGAGAATGAGAGAAATTTCGACTGAACTGCCGAGCCACTCCGAACGGATGTCCAAGGCGGGGTTCTTTTTTCTGATTCCTCTGATAGTAAAGAGGGTGATCCATCATCGAACTGGCCACTAGAAACACGATCTCGAACTGGGATGTGCGTTGAAGTTTGAAGAGCCTCGGCCTCGTCGGGAGTTACTGTAGTAATTAATTTCCGTCTTCGTCTGACCGTACTACCAAAGGCCCTGGGCATTGCCTCACCCTCGTAGTCGCTTTCCTGACCTTTGTCAGAGTAATCTTCGTGGGTAGAGGGGTCTTGGCCGCGGCTCCAATCTGAGCCAGAACCACTGAATGAGATTGCCACTGGGTTCATTACGCTTCGAGGCAACTCTTTGGGGCCAAGTTTTTGCGGATATGGTTGAAAGTAGAATGGTGGCCTTTTCGTGGGAATAGTGTATTCCTCAGACACCAAAGAAGGAAATGCCGGAGTTTTAAAGCCTTCGTTCTCGTCTTCTGGCCAATTTTCCTGGTTTAAAATATTGACAAATGAATCATCCTCGCTTTTATTCGTCTTTTCTGTTGCTTCTGTAGGGTTGTGTATTAAGTCAATTCTGGCCTTGTCAGAGCTTCCCATGTCCGCTTTTCCAATGTGAGTCTTGGTTGTAAACGAGAAGGCCGTGGCCGAGCTCAGCTCTGTTGGGGAGTCTGAATGAAAAGGAGTTGTAACGGGCTCGTTTTCGTTGGTCTTGGTGGTCGTCGATAGGGATAGCTTGGGGCCTTGAAATGGTGTTTTGATGGTTGTGGTGGTTGGAAGACGATTGGAGCGGAATGAGAGAACATCTTTTATCCGACTTATCTCGGCAGGGGCCGGCATACTGAGACTGGAAGCGAAAAAAATGGATACTTAGAAAGAAAGGCCTTGAAAAGAATCGGCTTGTTGAAATTTCGATACCTGATGTTATTTGTTTCAACTTCCTCGCCCAAACATGTTCCCTGTTATAAGTATCGTTTTATTGTATTCCCTGTTAAATAAGTCTTTTTGATAAGAAATTAATTTTGGGGCATATAAACTCTACTTGTCTTTTTTTCGTCGGATTTGCCAGTTCTATTCGTCAAATCTTCTTGTCTCTACTTATCGGCATTTAGTGTATTGGAACAATTTAAGTTGAAGAGGGATTACATATGTCGCGAGGGTTTCATTTTGGGCAACCGAAACTGAAGGGTCTCTTATTGTCTAGTCAACTAGTTCTCTATTGATTGCTTTAACCGAACGTGTGTTCAATTTCGTGCTCAAGACCTGATTTGTCGAGGTAGATCACGTCCTCAATCATCTTGTCCCTACCACTTGAACCTCAAGCTCATCATAATCTGGAAGCTCGTTATCCCTAAGTAGTATACTATCGAAGGTAAGATTCTACTCTTTTTTAACCAATACGTATGTCAACAATGATTCACCGTTATCCAGTTCTCAGTTCATTGATTGGTAGTTCTAGAAAATAGCCATCAAAAAAACCACGTGTTTACGTAGGTAGACCAACACCCGAGAAAAACCTTGCAACGGGTAGACTATTATGATTGCAGTTTTTCTCCGTCAAGACTGACTTTTCGCAATTTGGTGTTCGTATTGGAACGAAGTTGCAATGTCCTTCTTTGATCCTATGTTCCAATTTGCGACAAATGAGCTGCGAAATTGGAAGGTTTCGGCGAAGAATCGACGACATTGACCAAGTTCTCTCTTTTTGAAGCAAACGAAGAAGTGTTCCCAAGTGGTTCTTGGATCTTCTCCACCATCAACCATATCTCATATCTTCCTCATTGCGAAGATCATCATAATTTTTATGGATTATTAGGACTTTCCAGTGGTCTTGCTTGAAGAAGAGCGTTTCTTAAACTGTTTTAGAATTCCGTTTGAAGATCCACATCTTCTCCCAAGAATGAATAAATCTCTTTAAGGAATCCTTTAGCCTTGAGCTTTCTTTGATTCAAGGTCGTTCCATTCCAATTCCATAAATTGCACAAACACGAAAAATCGCCGAGACTCAAATGAGCAATGGCTCAGACGAAATCAGAGAGCAAAAACTTGCGCCAGCATTTGCAATGGGTTTCTTTTTTTGTCTGTTGCCATTCCATTTATTCGATGCGTATGTGTGTAAGTCAGTGAAAGTGCAATTTCCCAAAGAGAGACAGTTTTCTTGCGCCAATATTGAGCATACCCACGATGCAATCGCCCATTTGTGACAGTCGGTGACTAAAGAAGACCGAATCCAAGGGTTGACAACCACGCAAAATCGGGAAACGTTGTATCAAAGGTGGATTCTGTGGTTCTATTTTAAGGCTTGCTTCTTGAGCAATATTGGGTTTTGAATTATGCAATAATGAAGCGACCAAATCCACATGTTAGCTTCGTGTTTCTCTGAAATCCTATCCTTGACGTATTCTGTTCATATTGAGACGTTGGAAACATGAGGTGTATTTAAGAGAATCCCTACTGAACGAGAAAGTCAAAGACGGGTTATTGATTTGAAATAAATTGATATTTGGTTTGGCGCAAAAACCTTGAGAAGCACAACCGATTCACCATATTGTGGAAAGGACGATGATCCCGATCACAATGGAAAACCTAAAAGAGTGTTTTTAAGAGAAGCTGAACAATTTGGCGATGAAAGAAATCTCTTTTCAAATTGGCAATGGATCACGTCATAAACTAGGGTGTATGGAACATCCGAAGGAAATGTTCAATTGTGATACATACAATGAAATCTCGATTTAACGATAATTTTTGGGGTTCCCGACTTTGTATTGACTCTTACGACAGCGACTCGATTTAACGATAAATTTCGATTCAACGATATATTTTGGGGTGACGGACAATATCGTTAAATCGAGGTTTCACTGTACTAGTTTTTAAAGACTATTTTTTTATTTTTGAAGAGACAAATCACCAATCAATTAGGTACTCGAAGAGAGTTTCCTGTATGAAAAGAATTTGTTCGTCATGTAAATGAAATTTCCCATAATCTGTTCCTTCGAGAATAAGGCTAGCTTCCAGACATCTAGTTGTTCCTTTTTTCGCCATAGCTCTCGTAAGATGAGCTCTGCTTTGTATTTTGGTGAAAAGTCCAGTATTGGTTGCTCTGAATGCAAAATTGGTCTTCAAATATGAGAGGGTACTATGAACATACAGTCCAGAGCATAAACATAAGGCCAGCCTTTTTTTCCTTCTGGAGGGGGTATAGTACATGATATTGAGCTGATATTTTAGCTAGGAGTTCATGATGACAAGGTTATAAATGTTGAATCATTGTTTCACTCAAATGACTCCACATTAGCTGCATATCAGAGATTTCTCCTTTTGCTTGTTTTTTTTTGCGTGCAAAAAGATAAGGCCAAGCTGAAAATACCCCCCTAAACAACAACAAAACCAACAATTTTGCACTCAGTTAAGTAGACAACACCTAAACATGCCTAGAGCCAAGCCTTTATCACATTTTGAACGTGGACAGGTGACAGAGCTCTCGGATTTAGGGTACTCCTCCAGAGCCATCGCAGAGAGGCTGGGCCGCAGCAAAACAGTGGTCAACAACTTTCTCAAAGACCCTGGGCAATATGGAACCAAGAAATCTGCTGGTAGGCCCAAAAAAATCACCCCAAGAGATGCAAGAGCCATCAGAAGAACCATCAGGGATGACTCAGGTGCATCCATTCCCCAAATCATCGGTGCCACAGGTGTTCAAGTGTCTCGATGGACATTGGGCAGGCATCTGAAGGCTATTGGAGTGAAGAAACGAAAGCGGTTGCCCAGGCCAAGGCTCTTGCAGCGACACAAAACAGCCAGGTTAGCGTTTGCCCAGGAGAACCAAACCCGAAATGCCAGTTGGGGTGAAATTGTGTTCTCAGATGAGAAAAAATTTAATCTTGATGGACCAGATGGCTACCAATATTATTGGGCAGATCCAAATTTTCCAAAAGAAACCTTCTCAAAGCGGGCTAGTGGCGGTGGCTCTGTCATGGTTTGGGGAGCCATTTCTTCGAATGGAAAGATGGACCTTCAGTTCATCAATGGCAGACTGAATGCGAATGGATACCAACAAATGCTACAGGAGGCATCACTTGAAGAGGAAGGAAGGCGTCTTGGAGGTGAAAACTGGATTTTTATGCAGGACAACGCTCCCATCCATAAAGCTCGCTCCACAATGGCCTTCTTTAATGCAAGAAACATTGCCCTTTTGGAGTGGCCAGCCTGTTCGTCGGATCTCAATCCAATTGAGAACTGCTGGGGTTGGCTATCTCGAAAGGTGTATGGAGGTGGGCAACAATATTCATCTCTTCAAGAGCTAAAGGATGCAATTTTGCAAAGTTGGGCCCAAATGTCAGATTCTTACCTCCAGGGGCTAATCAACAGCATGCCACAAAGGATGTTTGAGGTTATCCACGCTCATGGAGGATATACCCATTACTAGGATATGATTTTTTTTAATTTAACACAAAGCATCATCTAATTTTCTCTCATGGCTTTATGATTTTGCACAATAAAAAATGAGTGTTTTTACATGTGGCTCTGTAGCTTCTTATTGAGTCAAGTTATTGAGCCAATTTTTTCACAAAACCTATATATAACATTAGGGAAGGGGATTATCCTGGAATAGCACTGATTCATGCATAGCCAGGGTCACAATTAACTAAAAAAGGCTGGCCTTATGTTTATGCTCTGGACTGTATTTGGAACAAAAACGAGATCTACGTGTAGAAGAAAGGTAAAAGAGATATCTAAAGGTCTCTCAGAGCGAGCTCGTCTTTAAATCTGAGGACGTAAATCGTCCAAATCCAACCTTAATTTGAAAGGTTCCATTTCTCAAAAGACTGGTCATCCATTTTGGCCACATTACTGACCGTTGGTGCATTTAAATCCACAGAAATACAAGATACAGAATGGTAGGTGTACTACTTTCTTCCTAGTTGGATGCAAAACAGGGGCAAAGTCTCTTGATTTTTGGAGCTATCCTCATCTTGAACTTGTTGCCAAAATTGGGGCTTGGATGTTTAGATTGAATTCTAGTCATATTTCAAGTCAATTTGAGTTCAGTTACGATATCCTTAATAAAATAAAATAAAAACTATTTTTGCCACAAGATTGTCACTTCTACTCTAAATTAAAGCTGAACATTGCTTAATAAGTTTGTTCTGACAATGAGTTGTTCAGTTTTAGAATACAAGATAGTTATAAGATGATACCATTTATGTGAAAAAATGGTGGTTTTCTTTCAAATGCTCTAATAGATGGAATGATCTAAGAGCGATGAGTTCTCTTATCTTCTCACATCTCTATGGGTAACAATGTCAGACGTGGGAATGACCATGTCAGGTCTCCAAACTTCCCATCCTTTGTTTTTTTTTCGGACATTTGAGAAATAGCGTAGCCTTTTTTACTCGACGTTGAAATACTTCATCATATCCCCTTTGAAATGTTATCTACGTAGTGCCCGTTTCCAAAGTTTGCTGTGGGTTATTAGAACCCCTAGTTTACATACTTGTGTATGCACCGAGTATTTCTCTCAGTCTGGAAATCCCAAAAAGTCCACATTCGTTGGTCCATTCCCCCATTGTTAGTCGTGCATACCACATGGACCGTTCCATCTACGTAGACTTACCCTGTCTGAATGGTGAAAGTAGATGGCTTGAAACTGCACACAACCATGAATTTTCGCGTCGAGTGAGTGAGAATGGACAAACTTTCTTGGACCACCACATATGCTCGCATGGAGGTCCCATTGACATGGACGCCTTGGCATTTCTCGTGATCAATGTCGAAAATGACGAAAGGCTTCGTGGACTTGGGATCCCCATAAAACGAACAATCCTCCTTGATCTTGTTATCCTCGTTTTCGTCTCCAGTGGAACCGGCCTCTCTGGAAGAGTTGGAACGGTTCCCCATCCGAGGTTTCTGACTGTTTGGATCAATTCCCTCTAAACTGATGCGACCTCCAAAATGAGGACCAGTCTCCAAATGGATTTGAGTGGCCGTGGTGTTGCAGGCGGTGGCTTTGGCGGAAACTGGAATCATCATAAAAGTCCAATGAGGTCTTTGGCCAGAAAAAAGGTTAAAAGAGGCTAACCGATGAAGGAAAGCAGGAAAAATGACAGATCAAAGTGAAAGGGTTAGTGACGAAATGAAAAATTTAATGAGAGGTCTAAAAGAAGACGCGAAATGAAAGGAAAAGCGAAAAGAAAAAGGGCAGAAGGAGAGGAAACCCTTGGATCCACTGATTGAGATCCCTTCGGCTAAATTAATCATGAATTCTTCCCAACCAATCGAGAGAGCATATACACAAAATTTTGGTCAAGTGGTCAATTAATGGGGGTTGAACCTACTAAAGGTACGTGTATTCATTCAATTATCAAATGCAATGGACGTGATTTCATAGTTGGAGCTACCGAAAACAAGGAGTTGCACTAAATTGAAATGCGTCAAATTCAAGACCAAAAGTAAAAGATTAGGAAAAGTCAAGGATTTCAACTTGCGGTCCCAAAACAAAGATTTGAAAAAGATTTTCCTTCTTGAAAGTCAAAATAAACCTTGAATTACTGAATACATACAGTCGCGTGTGGCCAAAGTTTTGTCAAAAGAAACGATAAAAACCCAATTTCGGCCTTTGACAAATTGGCGATCTTAAGCCTTCGGGGCTTTAGAAGGTAAGGCGGATATTTAATGGAAGAGCTTTGGAATTGCCAATCTTGGAAAAAAAGCAATCCGTCAAAAGCAAATCCGATAAAGTTCGGTCATGGAATCTATTCCTCATAATGGCTTAAACTGAAATTCTTTGGACTTTCCAAATTGAACCAAAGTTATCTGTGCCCTTGATCAAAACCTACTCTAATTTCAATTAAAGTCCGAGCTTTTTTTCAAAAACTTTTGGTCCAGGTCCAAAAGCGCAAATGATCCAAATAGTTGAGGATATTTCATTGAAAAGAAGCCAGGAAATGACGAAAATAGGGAGGGAAAATCTTTATAAAACACCGATACAGATTTCCCTCCAAAGGGAAGCCATTATTTTGTTGAAAGTAGCTCAAGGTGAATTTCAAGGAAGCGTGCCAAAAATCTGATATCGAATGAAACCCACACTACCAAGACGTGTATAAAGATGAATAGGTTGACGATCCTTTGTTCGAGTACATAAATCTGCTCGAGAAACAGGAAAATGCAGCTCTCACTAACACTAGTTATCAACTTCAGTTCCAAGAAAAACGACCCAAAAAAAAGGCTCAAAGCCGGATACGAAAGACCAAGAGATCCTTTCAAGGGGGGAAATTGGCAATGCAAAACGAAAAAGTAACGATGTTCGCTGGTATTCAGATTGGCGAATGCTCTCACATCCTTTGGTATCCTTGGTGATAGTGGTATCAAACTGTCGTTGAGTGCGACCATCTCCATGTCTAGCCAGAGTAGAATGAATAGCAGGGGTGCCTCCTGATCCTCCAATTTCGTTTTCTGACGTGGAAACCACTGAGATTGTGTAGGAAGTAGCCATACGAAGGCCTGAAAAGAAGGAAACCCGACCAGAGTTAATTCCCTGCCCTCATCACTTACATCAGACAGAGAGGATGATGGTTGAAAGGGGTTCTAATCGAAACGAGGACTGCTTTTGGTGCAGAAACAGCCATTAAAGTGACACAAGTACGAAGTTGAAATGGCATTTGCTAATATAGTATGGAATTGGCGTTGC
This sequence comes from Tigriopus japonicus, assembly GCA_010645155.1. Lineage (NCBI taxonomy): Eukaryota > Metazoa > Arthropoda > Copepoda > Harpacticoida > Harpacticidae > Tigriopus > Tigriopus japonicus. Next base: position 5,479,506 of record CM021322.1, read on the forward strand.
GTAAGAATTATTTTTTTAGGGTTGGTTGGCTGCGGGGTTTTATTGATGTTACAAGGGATATGAACTCTATTAGAATTACAAAACGAATCAATAATATCAACAGTTCTGTGCAGTCATGATTCGCCCTACAATATTTCTTTCTAAAATCGAAGACACGAAAAAATCTGTGATTATTCTCTGAAACTTCATTTTTTATGGTGCATGTCTCGTTTCGAAATTTTTGGCGAGTATTTGGAGCGAAAAAAGGTGTTTAAATTTTGTCCGACAAAAATTTTAAACGTAAAACTTGTGTAAACGACGTTGAAGGAATAATTCAAAAAATGATCTAAACTAATAATCTATCAATGTCACGTTAGATAAAAAACTTTTTAAGACATTTGTACAGGAAATTTTTGTCTTTAGGTGATTCGATAAAAAAGCAATTTTTAACCAACTTTACTTCCAGACACGTTTTTTCTGAGGCGAAAATCGGAGCCAAAAATGAAAGGGATTCTCGCTAAATCACATTTCAAAATTAAGCATACTGAACGGGTGGTTGCCAAATTTGAGCATTTATAAACCACTTACTTTAAAAGCAAAATTATCAAGTTTGAATGTCCGTCGTAGTTGGAACAAAAAGCAAAATCAGGGGGAGCTTAAGAGCATTACCAACCTTTGAGATTAAACGAGTATGCTTCATATCCACCCACTCCGTCATCTTCAGTCTTGATCAGATTGTTCTCATTGGTCACGATCTCTCGACAATTGTCCGTGCCCCAATGTTGATTCTCACAGACCTTTACCAAGAAAGTAGTCTGATAATCCGTGTTCTCATCTAAATCATCACTGTTGGTGTGCAAATCCGTTGATGAAGATACCGGAGAATGGCGTTCCCATCTCAGAAGGATCGAATGAAAGTTGGCTCGCCCGGATAAATTTTGCACTTTTCCCTCGTTGGCATGGATTATTTGCGAGAAACATAGCGCCAAATTGAGAAGCTTGACAAGTTTCGAGGTCATTGTGGCCTCTAGGACAACTTCAAAAACCCACTTGAACCTGGAACGTGGTCCTCTTCTGAGAGTGTTTCGGGCTTCATGAGATCATCATTGGAACCACTTGGATCAGGTCAGTGTAAGGGTCGAAATGGAGGATTGGATTGAACCATCTAGAATTTAGAGCAGAGATTGCGGTTTTAGTTCTTCTGTTACGGCACTTTTTCGTTAATGTGAAGACTTCCCAAGGTTCCAGTTATATTTTGCAAAGCTTTCCTTTGGCTCGAGCGTGAATTTGGAACTTGAGAGAGACTGCCAATTGCTTGGAAAGAAATATGAGCCAAGTACAAGACCAAGAACATTTATCGAAGTAGTACTCTGAACCCATAGCTTTTGGAATGACCTGTTCCTGTACAAAATTGTTCGATTATTGGATATCCATTATCGGGGCAACGCTCTTAAAGTGTTTTTATTCTGGGTGAATTATATCGCACGTGGCTAAGTTCATTTGTGAATAGGTTTTTGGAATCTTTTCATAACGACATAAAAGAGAGACCATTCAAGCACATGAGAAGTACACGTATGATTAATTTGACGTTCGCCCGTAGTTTGTACACCTTTTTTTGAAAGTGACGTGTATTATTTAAGCGTAGATTTGCTAATACTGTTGAAAACAAGTGATCCATTCAATGCTGAAAGTTTATATAAACGATGGTGATGGAATTTCTAATTTGAAATAGAAATTTAGTTTTCTTTCGAACATGTTCTTTTTTCTTTTGAGGCGGAAAATTGAGTGCAAAAAGGAAAGAAATTCTAATTACATTTCTAAATTGTACCTTTTGAAATTAGTGTTGTTCTTCATCCATTATGTTTTGTGGACTGCACTAGAAATATTAGTATACCATGCATTTCACCCCCTCTTTGCCATTCAAATCAAAGGATATAATTGAAAATGCATTGGGAATGAAGCCCTTATTTATCAACAAGAGCTCATGCCTAATGAACCTAAGACTTGAACTGTGTTTCAAATCTAACCAAATTACCATTAAAGCTATATCCACTATTTTTGTCAACAATCCACCTGATCATACTCGCTTGCATGGAAAATGCCTCCTCATGCCCATGATTACTCAAAAATAATTGCATTGTGTTAAAAAAGGCTGTTGAAAGTAAGATATTTTGCCATATAGAGTTACTAGCGAACAGCCCTGTATAAAAAACATCAAGTACGAATTGATATAACACAGATGGGGTAGATTTATGGCGTACTTCATTGTAGTGAAAAGTCTTATTAACGGTCAATGATCATTGAGGGTGGTTCATACGTGCGGATAAGTTCGCAAAATCAAGTGAACAAAAAGGTGGTTTCATCATCATCATCATCATCGTTTAGAATGCCAATTTTTCGACCATTGTCCACAACAATACAACTCGAGTTCTGATTTCATCCCAATTCCACGCTTTGTCCATGAAAATTGTCCAGTGTCCTTGATTTCGAGGGAGGTTAGGCGTAAAAAAGTGGACGCAAAGTGTTAGATAATGCTTTTGGTTAACGAGGGAAAATTCAGTCATGATTGTAATATTGGCAATAATAGAGACCTTTGAGATTGTCGAAAGCAATTGGGCGTTAAATGAATGGCGTTCTTTGTGTTCAATAGGGTGAAAAGACTGACAAAAATACTGATGAACAGACTATCAAAATAGGGGTAGTACGACAGAGGTCAAGTCTAGTCATTGAAGATGGATCAACTTCAGGATAATTTACTAACTGTATCTCAAAATAGGCGAACAATGTCGATCGATTTCTGAAATTAAAAAAGGATAGTTTTAGAAAGTCTTGTGAAAATTAGAAAGAATATCTAAAAGGGGATTGATTCTATTTTCTCCAAACGTTTTCTCCATCCTGGCAGCTTTCTCTCGATGAAAACATAAACAAGTGATTTTGCTCCTTGTAATTTGTAAGAATCCCTGGATTTAATAGCTAAATGCCTAAATGAATAAGTATAAGTAAGAAGAATCAAGCTCTAAAACGCACCAGAATTTCGTCTTTCATCAGTTTTTTTTATTTATTTCATGAACAATTGACGAATAATCAATCCTTTTCTTTTCATTCCCAAAAACTTTGACGAAAATATGGTCCGACCAGGTTTTTGTTTCAATCTAATTTTGAATCACTTTGTGATTAGATCGAATTGTTAAAGGCCTTATTTGAAAGATCATGACGCACTAAGTGGGCCAATGAATGATCCATTATATTCTTTTTCGTGACATCGATTGCTGCAAAAAAACCTGAAGTTGAAAGAACATCTCCAGAAACTTTCTCTTTGCGGAAGAAGATCCTGGAATTAGCTTATAAATCCGATATTCTTCGATGTTTCATCTATATTTGTCTCAGATTGATTGAAAAGTTGCAAATTATCAAATAAAAAGGGTATATCAAGCATGAACCTCGTGTTAAAACCATTCTGAAGTTTATCTATATTGAATGATTCTAGTATGTGATTGAATTCAAACAAAATCTACATTTTCCTTATTCTAAGCACGCCATGGGTAAAACAGCACAATGGACGATATTCTGAGAATGAATCTTTAGCCTGTTTTGTGCCGTTTTACCCTCAATGTGGTCGGTCCTCCGACATCCAGCAATCTGAAGATCTTTGCCCCATCAAATGGCATTTATGAGTCCTTTTTACTTTAGCATACAATTTACGCCTTTGTTAAGACTGGTTTACAAGTTAAACAATCCATCAAAATGAAAAATATTTTCCGAAACATTCAAAATGTTTGATGAACCTAGCACCGTGTATGAGTCATGAATGAATTTTTTTTTTTACAAAAATTTGTCAAATCTTCTGATGAATTATTCGACGTGTCGACCAACCATTAGCAATATCCTTTTGAATAAAACTGTGTTGCATTAAATAACTTTTTCCTCTTTTCGTCGAAATGGTTAGTCATTTCCTTGTTCTTCGGTCTCGTCAGCATTTATTGCAAAAGGTTTACCAATTTCAATTGCACTTATAAGTTTGAGACTTCAAAATATCTATTTTTGGCCGGCTTTTTTGCAAACTAGTCTCGCATGGAAAAACTGAGCGCAATATCACGACTCTTTGCCATATTTTGAGAGGAATATAAATCACGTTTTGCAACATATAAGCACCTTGTTGACTTGTCCATAGGCCTCTGATTTTTTTAATGTACATTTTAATGTATTTTTTTTGTAATGTAGGAGTACAAAAAATACAAGCCTTTAATCTGAGTTCTTTTCTCCTTGACTAATGTTGACGAGATAACTGCAATTACATGGAAACACTTCATATTGTAAATAAGTACGAAAACTGAATTGGAATATGATAAATAAAACTCGTACAAGCCATTCAACGTCATAATGGGTTTGAACGATCTGAACCTTTTCTATGAGATTGGTAAGAACATTTTATTTGCCGTTTCTTTCTCGGGAGGCATTTGCTGATGAGTGGAGTTTCGCAAGCGAAGATTGGATGCTATTTTGGAGGCGACCCACAAACGTTTGATGTTGGCATTGGCACCTTAGTATTTCATAATCCACTTAAGATCACGTTAAGAAACGTTGGACTAGTTTCTTGGTATTTTCGGATCAAATATGTTTTCATTCCACACTCTTTAAATTTCATCAGTAGAGCTCGGAAAACAATGCAAATTCATTTTATATTTTTAACTTCTTACCAATGAATAGAGCCTTTGGTTTGAAATAAAAATGATCTACATTTTAGTGTGTCTTAAATAAATTTCAGCTGTGAGTGGAATTGTTGTCATGAACTCCGACACATTCTGAGTATTTGTTGTTGCATTTTGTAATTGAATTTGTCAGAGGACAAGGTTTTAATGAATGGGAGTCTGTGATTTTACAACAACAAATTGATGAGAAAAGTGTGTTTGTTCCCTGATCATTTTGTTTCCGCAAAAATTCGCTTAATTAGTACTTTTTATAACTTCTAAACCTCCAAAGGGGGATTCCCCTCATATGCCCACCCCAATTTTTTTTTAACTTTATTCCTATTTCAAAAAAATGCTCACCCAGAGATTTGACTCTTTAAACGCGATGCAAAAATGAAAAGTTGAATCAAGTACAGGAAAGTTGTGTGTCAAAATGAGAAAAACATATTTTCGCATTTTTTGCCCTTTATTCATCATTTGTTCCAAGTAGTTCAAAAGGGCGCTTTTACACTCTGAAGTTCTAAACCAAGCCAAAAATATTAACATTGTCATCTCAGTCTTTCAAAACCAGTTAAAAGTGAGCTTGGAGCTGTTGAAATTGTTTCATTTTTTCGCTGATGTAACATTTCTATTGCGCATTCTTTCAATGTCATCATCACTCATTGCTTCCTCAAAGTCGAGACCCTTTTTGGACCTTTGGCACATCCTGTCTTTTGAGAAATTGCGAGAAAGATCTATTTCCAAGGTTACCAAGTGGTTTGATTCAATTTTTGAAATGAATGCGCGTCAAGAATTACAAATGGTGTTTCACGAGGAAAATGGCAGTTGAAAGATGCGATTTTCTCCGTAGTCATAACATTGATACCTCCAATAACGGTCCTTATTTTCAGAAACGCTCATAAAATACAGATTAGAAAATTTACATAAACCCTCTGATTCAATATGTTTCTTCGAAGTCACGCCAAATACCTGGCAAAAAGTTGAAAATTATCCAGGACATGAATTCCTTTGCAATTATGAAACGTATTCACACAAAGACACTGTCAATTTGCGGAATGCTACGAACGCTAATATGTGAATTATCTCATATCAGCAAGTGGAACCTTTCATCCAAACTTTTGTTCGAATTGTTAACATCCGAATTCTATGCACAAAAGAGCATTTCGACACCACGAAAGCACCTTCATTTATCATCTTCAAAAAAGAGACTTGTTGAAGTCGTCTTCGGTCATCCGTGGAAAAGCGACCTAGTCATCTAACTTCATAGACACCGGGATTTGCCAATGGATGCATTTGAACGGAATCTGTGATCCTTTGACTCCTTAATGTTTTGCAAGTCATGGGTCCAAATTGATTCCCAAATGTCGTGAAGTCTATACACGAAAATCTAGGCCAATTGATGGCACACTGAAGCCATGGACAAACTTGCCCTCTATCAAGGTCTTGTTGTTGACAAATGTTGGATTTGGATTGAAATCCTCCTCCTGTTCTCTTGCAAAGCCATTCATTCATTCACTCCCACTAGATTGGTTCATTCAAAAGGGGATGGATGCTAAATTTGCCTTGATCATTCATCACGAATTACAATGTCTTGGCTTTGATCATCGGGTTGGGTCTCGAGCAGGATTCCAAGAAAGATTCGCAATCTTCCAACCCTCCGAGTTACTTTGGTACCCGCAAAAGAAGATCTCTCAACTCCAAAAAAGTGGATATCTCTCTTTGTTTGTAAGAACGAAACCGTGTTGTACGAAGAGCTGCCGATTTTGAAATCTAATGATCTGATGTGAGAATCGAAAATAAACAGATTTCACCACCGCATAATAGTTGGATGATCTCGTCGTATTCCAAGATAACGACGTCGTGTAAGGAAGTCGCCTTAGCTAAAAGTAGTTCACAGATGAAAACGACGATAACTAGGATTGATCTGTTCCTCCAAGATCCAAGGTACAGATTCCAAATGAGAGAGTTCCACACAAACACAAGGATAAGACCGAAAATTGTTTCTTGCCAGATCACCGAGGGTGATAAGATCCTCGGGAAAAACATGTCAGGTAGGCCTAACAATTCACCTCAAAATATGGCGCACTATGGGCGTCGTTTCGTAATGGAGCAAAATGAAGGCGAGATGATGCGACGTGTGAGGTTCAAGACCCGAATTGAACGCCATCCGTGTGGTCGAGATTGCGGGCTTTGCAAATGCATTTTCCCAACTTGCCACTGGATGCAGATTTGCAGAATGCAATCCGCAACCTCATCCCAAACACTAGCACATAGCTAACAACAACGACATCATCATCATCATTATCAGAACCATCATAGAGTGCGGTTCAATACGTGGTATTATCATCAAAGCTACTCTTGTCTTTAGGATCTTTGACACCCGAACAGAAGACCGTGTGTTTCCTCATTTTGAATGGCCAGTTTCAGCAAGTTGAGAGGGAGGGAGGAGTGGATGAAAACATCCCACAAAGGAGTGCCAAATAGTTTCAACAAACATCATTCATGCGGAAGAGCCCTTCATCCATCCAACGATACACTCGAAAGTAGCCAGTTATAATGGGATTCTTCACATGATCTGACTAAGCAGATTTGGGAAGAAGAACAACAACAAGAACAAGTCAAAGAAGGTGGTGGTGCTCTCTCAGAACTCACGATTTGGAAGGGTTCACTCGCCTCTTTCTATTCATAAGGCCAAATCACTACTTGTTGAGGGGGGTTCATACTTCTATCTTACTACTATCTAGCTTATTTTCAAGTTGAAATCAGTTGACTTTCATGAGGAAGTTGCGTCGGAAAATCTTTGTGATGGAAACTTGAAGTTGTCAAGTGGATGAGAAGTGGCTCCAATGGGATCTTGGAGAACTTTGAAAATGATGGTGTGATCCGGAAGGAATGTCACTAGCAACAGGAAACTGGGGATCCTTGTTTGGAGTTTACATCACATTAAACCCTGTTGTTGATTCATTCCACCCCAACAAAACTGTTTTGTTAATCCAATCTAAAATTATGAGAGTTTTTGATGAATTGGGCTCACTTCTGATATGCCATTCGTAATTTTGTCTAAACTTCCCACGTACTGAACAGACTTAATACTTTGTTGCTCACTGCAAATTCATCCATCCATGCTTTTTGGAGGGCTTTTGCAAATCTTCAAACAAAGGTTGCTGAAGGAGTGGCCTTGATTTTTGGTCTTGCCATTTCGTGATTGAAGATCAATAATGAAAACGAAAGCTTCTGCTTTTTCCTCATATGTAACAAGTAACTTTGAACTCTTTAGGTTGGTCTTTTACGTAACCAATCAATACTGAGAGGCCCTTGGGTAGCTTATGAAGACTTCATTATGATGTGAAGTTCTACAAGTCTATTTTTAGAAAAAGAAAAAGCCGATTAATAATAATTGATTGGCCCAATTAGAATCATGTTCCCAGAATATAACCGGAACCACGTTGAGGGTTAGTGTCTAAAAAGAAGGCTTCGATTCAGTCAATGAATGGTTCATCTTAATGTCAAGCACTTGTCATACTCAAACCAGAGCGAGAAAGTACAAAGCGAATGAAAGGAGAGCAAATGAGATCTACCAACCTTTGTCATTTTCTACTCACTTGCTTGACGAATTGTCCCAAGAAAAGAAAAGAAGATAAGATCGCACCATGCAGATCGTACTTATTGTTCACTTGGTTGGGCAAAGCTCTCTTTCTAGTGTGGATTATCTCGCGCATTAGGACGAGCATTTTGCGATGGTCGTGATTAAGAATCGTACACCCACCTAGAGCTCAGCCCCATTATCCGAGTGGCATCAACAGCGAAACTTTCTCACAACTTCAAGTTGAACGATCCAGGCTTCCCTGAGATTCTTTTGGAGCAGAAGAAACACGCTCAAAGTTAAATTAAAGTGTCAGATTGTTTTCAAAATGTCTCCAGAATGAAATTCTCAAGGGGTGTGACATTCAGAATTGAAAAAGAGGGAGGCACGTAATAATCCGGGGATGGGCTCGACAAGATCAAGTTCGTTGGAACGATTTAAGAGGTCGCTTGAGTTGAAAATTGGCTTGTCTGAAGACATGGTGGTTTAGTTTTCTAATCGAGTAGACAACAAAGCATTGTTCCAGCCGATCTTTCTATAGTTTCTTTAGTTGAGGAGTCGATGTTACGAGATGCTTTTCATGCCTACTATTTGTAAAATCGCTAAGACTATTTTGTCATTGATCAACATACTTAAATATTACAAAGCTAAAAGGAATCGTGCACAAATTAAATTTTTGGTATCATAATAACGTCTTTGATAGCCATAAAGTCTTCGTTGACAAAAAGGGCATTTGTTTTAGACAATGGATTTTTTAGTTAGGAAACCTTGGATACAACGAGGTTGTCAATTCATGAATTAGCGTTGCTCAAACTTCAACGGCCAAAATGACGAAACGAAGTGATGAGGTTAAATAGAAGTCGAAATAGCTTAAAAAGTTCAAGCATTTGCCCAATATTTGGTTTTTACCCCTCAAAGATTTCCAGTAAAATTTGATCGTCTAATAGGTGCTCAAAAAATGATGCTTTTAGATTGAAAAGTGGGGGCTAAGAGACGCCAAAATTGAAGAAAGAAAAAGATCCTCGTCTTAAGAATCATACTAGAATTTAGTAAAACTGATTATTTTCTCTATTGCTGTTCTTTTATGTATCTCAATCAGAATCGTTAAGAGGGATTCTTAATCAATTGTGAGACTCTCACTAGCGACAAAATTTCAAAGCGATGTTAAATTCAAATGTGCAATTCTGAAAATGAAATTGTATGCCCTAATTTGTAACAATTTCTAAAACTACTTTCCTAGGCCTCTTTTTGACCAGGTTTAGCTGAAAATCCTCTCGCATTTCGTAACTTCTCAGACAATAAGCCAAAAAATAGCTCACATTCCTAATTTGCTTGGGACAGATCTCGTCCGCGTGAAGATGAGAGATTCTTGATGGTGCTCAAAATTGTTGCGCAGATCCCGTGAATCTCAGTCTAATGCTCAATTATATTTCAGACTTTGAGATCGGCATGGGACATCTCACTTGGAAAGTTGACGTCAAACATCATGAATTTTGATCGTTACTGATGTTGTCTTACCTGAGATTGACATCTTGAATGTTCATCTGTAGGAACAGGAAGAAAGTTAAAGAGCTTAGAGGGAAAATCATAATCTCTTCATCAGCGTTCAAAAGAAAAGGAAAAAATGCCATTATCTCAAGGTAAAAAGCACCACAACGACTACGACGTACATATCACAACGATAACAACAATTGAGAGGCACCATTGTTCTACCAAGGCTTGCATGGATGATTATGAATTAATCTATGGATGTGTTGTCTTCCTTTCCTTGTCTGTAGTAGTATCATCATGGCAGATAATGGCGATATTTCTACCTGACCTTGCCGAGGATATTGCAATTTTCTAAAGGTCAGGACACATGTCCGACGTTCCACGTTCCACTCAAGTGAATTCGTAGGCCTGTTTTACTTCCTAGTTGCGAAAGGGTTAACGCTCATGGACTCGTTCTTGTTAAAAGGTATTCATTGTGAGATTGTACACGTCAGTGATCCCTCGAGAGCAATTCAAAGGGGCGAGGCCGAGATTTTTTTTTCCGACGAAACTCGACTTTTAAGAAATTTCTCCTCCACTTAGCTTTGTAAACGCGCGTGGGGAAATGCTTGGCTGACTTAAGCTCTAGTGAATATCAAAATGATTTCTTTGCTTCCGAGATCATGGAGTGGAAAATGACCGTTCAGTGAAGGAAAACGATTTAAAGTGCACCTCTTTTGATCGAGAGTTTGGAATCATCAATTGGCCATAATTAATTTTGATTTGTGTACCTTGTGGGATCGTTTCTTATCGCTTCCCACTTGTGACCACAGCCCCATGGGCATTTTCTATTTGCACTCGGATTCTGTGAAAGACATTCTTGACCACGCCGTTTAAAATGAGGCAAAAAAAACTTTTTCTAATTTGATCCAACTTTGGCAAACCCAATATCAAATATAATTAATGCTTTTCTGATTTTTATCGCCATCTTAAGAAATAAGATGAAAATTTGTTGTGCAAATTTTCTTAATCTCCTCCCATATTTAGCTTTAAAGCATTTATTTTTGTCTCTTAAAACTTTTCGTTAAATTTTTATACGAATTCTCTTTAAGATAAATATCTTTAAGAAACCGAGAGCAGCTGACTACAAAATTGTATAAATGCAAAATCCAAATTAAAAATTAAATTGCTCATGTGTTCGATGTTGGGTAGGTCGCAGATTTGGAAAAATCGGGAAACTTGAATTTCAGTGTTTTTTGGACGAATTTTTTTTCGATTTTGTTGTCAAACTCTGTCCTTTTTAGTGCATGTCTGCTTTCGGTTTCAGTAGGCATAACCGAAATAAAAATTTCTGTCGAAAGCGCTTTCGGTCCATCATTAATTTAGACACCGTGTGTTGGACGTACAGTCAAGTGTCGATGAACGAAAGGTACTTGATTATGAGCTGTTTGAAAGACTGAGTGGCAAACATGAATGTAGAAAATGTGTCCTTGAGAATTTTCAAGCCTTTGCTTTGACTCATGGAACTCTTTTCATAATCCAAGGAACGCAAAGATCATTTGTTTGCTTCAGTTACATAATTAGCTGGCAAAGGCGTAACTGGATATCAAGAGCTTCCTATATTAGACGCTCGGACTAACAATATTGGATAATTTCGAGTATTTTCAATATATTTTAAGACAAAGAAAACGCCGTAGATAACTACACAATATGAAATTCAAGATGATTTTACCCGACAAAACGCACTAATAATATCCGAAAATGTACTAACGTGTGTTCGATAAGTCCGGTCATAGACGACCGAATCCCTAGACTACGCTGCCGCCGCCCGCCAATCATCAGATTCTCTTACATGAGCAAGACTGTTCACAAGATGAAATCAGTTGATATGCCTTATGGCATCTTCAGGGATCAAAAGGGGCCACGACCACATTGCATCACCGAAACAAGACCAACATCGAGGCAGTGAGAATGACCATTGCAGAGAGGTCCCAAAACAAGATTCACATCGTTACCGGGGACCTCACGTTGTCTGCGATTGCTGTTTCAGAGATTGTACTCCTTGATCTGGGCCCCAGGAGCCGTGGCTCCCTTAAAGTCTAAGGCCTGTTTGAACATCAACTCAGAAACGGCTTGCCAGATTGAAAAAATTCTGGGAATGCTTAAGATAAAGACGAATAGGGTCCTCCTGGTCTATGAACAGATTTTTTCTTGAACGCTGTTTCGAACTCCAGGGCAGCAAATTTGCCGATAAGTTTTTGAACATGACCAAGCACCTGCCGTCTGCAATGATGCTGGGTGTGATTGGATCAGATGGAAAAGCATCCACGCCCATGTGAGCAAAGGGAGTGTTGACAATGCCCAATACAATTCTTTATTGACTCTTTCGGGACGTTTGGGTGTTATAACACCCAAACACTATTCTTGTTTTAAATTGACTTTCTGTCGCCCCGGGAGATTTAAATTTTTTTTTAGTTAAAAAGAGTTGCTCATGAGAGAATCACCTTCATTCTCGTCATAAAAGTTTGAAATTTGACCGAAATTTAACAAAGTTACGTCAAGAAAAATTCCTGAGGTAATTCTTTTAATTTCCTAAGTACTAAAGCTGTTGTTAAATTAGTTGCACAATACAAATTAAGTTGCCCTTTTATATTATAATACCTCGCATGTTTTTGCATGTTTGTGCGAAGTTTTAAATCTTTTTACATCATAGTTTATGTACAGTGAGCGTTTAAATTTTGGGTGTTAAAATACCCAACTGTCTGGAACTGCCTTTTACATTTACGACATTTTGTACGATGAAAGTGAAAAATGAAAATTTTGTATGACAAAAATGTCCATTTTTGACCTCCAAAAAGGGAAAAAAACCGCTTCGGGTTTATGAAAACTCAAATTCCCAAGCAATCTATGTAGTTTTTGATCGTAATAAGTATATGATAACTCATCATTTTTGTTTTGGCAAGACAGGTCAAAATAATAATAAGTATCAACTGAATCATACTTAGAATATTTTTTTGAAAAACTGTGATCTAATTATCTTCACATCGCTAAGTTGAATGTTCATTTAAAAATTTAAGGAAATCTACTGAACAGACGTGTCTTCAGACGTGTGAATATGGGTTTTCTCGAAGAACCATGCTCAATTTGGACCAAAAGCGATTTTTCAAAATCTTATAGAATTTCACAAAATTTGAACTGAACACGTACCAACAAGCCCTTTTCATGATTTATAAGACATTTTTCAAAACTACGTATTATAAGTGTGCTTTTTGTTGATTATGTTTTTATCATTATGATTTGCAACCAAATATAAAAAATGACGTATTTTCATGCTGTTTGTATGAAACCTACGACTTCTTTCTTCGCAATGTAAAGGGCCGAAGTTGTTTTGGTGATTTTCATGCACCTTTATAACATCACAAAGAAATAACAGAAGCCAAAGTTATGAATATATTTAGGTGTTGTGGCACCCAAAAATTTGACCTTTGATATAGTCATGGTCATGCAGTATAACACATTAAATTTGTTGTAATTAATACCAGTACTATGGTACCTTTCTACCTTAAAAATATTTCACGTGTACAGGTCGTGAAAATTTCCAAGCAATCTATGTAGTTTTTGATCGTGAGTTTTGAGTTTGAGAAATGATTGTTCGTGAGGTCCAATCATTGTTTTTCACACTTATGTTCATATTGATTTTGGTGTGAACTTGAAATTTTCGAGAAAATCGTCAGCCCTATAATGTACATTTTGGTAATCGTTTGTACTGAAAGACGGTTGAAAGTTTTAACTACAAAGAGTCCAGTAATTTTTTGGAGCGTGGCAATTAGCCGGGATCGAACCCCCAACCTTCTTCACGGTAAACCGGCGTGGCACCAACTTCACTATTTTCAAAACTTTTTCACTTATCCTATACGAGTTAAAATGTAAACTTTACCTTCAAGTTTACATGTTGTGTCTAATCTATGTCGACGTATAAGTACAGCTTGGTGGTCTAAATGGGGGATTCCCTAAGGGCCTCACACGCAGTCTCATCTATTGTCTTAAAAACATGTATGAAAGTATGTTGGTCTCCCTGACTACATTCTTTGGTGTAAGCAAGCCAAGTCTGATGAAAGCAAATCTGGCCTTGTCAACAAAAGTGACGTCAAAAACCTTTAGGGAATCTTATGAAATGAATGACAAGCCGTCTGTACGATAATCCTGTTAAGACCGATATCAATTCAAAGAGGCAGGTTGCAATTGAACATGACATTGTGCAATTACGTGCATACGCTCTCTCTAGATTGACATTTCTTAAAAATACGGGATGATCAGTTATGTTGGCAAATCTCGTGACGAGGCAAAGTTTTGAAATCAATTTCCTGAATGAACATATTAGCTTCTGAATTTGATTTCGGAAAGTTATTGGTATGGACGCTCCTTAAAATGTCGCAAATGTTGGGCGTTTGCAAACACTTTGGATTTCTCTCACATAAATATTGCGACACTTCTATTCGACTGATTTGCGTCGTTCTCGCCCATTTTTTCAGCATTTTGTTTTTGTATTGCTTTACAAAAACAACATGACAAGAAGTGAGCGCAATGAGAATCCATGATCATTTGTGGAAAACTACGTCATCTCTCGTCAGTCCACCATAATATAGTAAGTTATTCGTCCAATCTCGTATGTCAATTATTTTTCAGTCGATTTCATCCCTTTCCACAATGAATGGTGTATCCTATCATCAGACTTAATTATCATCGACACCCACTTGGACCAGAAGCTGTCTACGAGTCGGTTTGAGAGAAGTTCCCACAACATACTCATAGATCAATTTGAAGCTAGACAGGACCTTCGTGCACGACAAGTAGTAATACAACATGTTCTCCCCCACATTCATCTGTCGTTCTCCGTACGGCAATAGTAAGAAGTAATTTCTCTATTCGATCAAAAGCAATGATTAGCACCTCATCCATCTTAAGTTAGGCCTTCATAGGAATCCGTCCTCATCCAAACGTTACCAAGTTTGGGCTCATTCAATCTTTTTTCAAGTTCAAAGTAACGCTTGGAACAGTTTGACAAACACTGTTAGAAGGTAATGGATCAATTATACCCCAGAAAATGTGTCATGGATGGAAGTGAACGAGGAAGATGCTTAGATGCACAACCTGAACGGACACTGAGTGATAATGAATGGCCATCATGGATTGTGGTACAAGGTGGCCAACCTCTACGTAGCTCTATCCATCCACCAATTGAGGTGGTTTCGCAGTAACTGTTTCATTGAAATCATGAGCTGGCACATTTTCATGCACTATACGGGAACGAAGATTGAATCGGGGATGGTGAGCTTGGAGTTGACCTAATTCGGAGGCTCTTGGTGAATCACAAATTTGACACATTTTTCGAGATTGACCAAAGCGAATCCGAGACTTTTTGGTGGATAACGATATCCACTCACAAGAGAAAGAGCTTTCTCATCCCAAAAAAGAGAAACCAACAGAGAAAAATAGAGGTCACAGAAAAACAGAATGATGATGGTCTTTTATTCTATTTCCTATGAATTAGAGGATGAGCGTAAACTTGGGCGTTCTACCCATGTGGTTTCTATTGGTTGGACTAACTAATTAAATGAAATTCTTTGTAGCTAACAAAGGAAAGCTTCTATGAGGAAATAATGGGAAAGAAACCTTTTGTTTATTGGATAGGGACACCAGATTTTTAACATGAACAGGTTCATTAACTTTGGTTTCCCCAATCAAGAATTCCCTCGTACAATAGATACTCGAATGTTTTGTCTGCGCAAAGGCACAAGTACGCTTCCAATTTTGACATTAAAGGCATTTTAAGCCTCTTCAGACATTAGTTTAGTGAATTTTTGGACAAATATCTTTTACTTAAGAGCTAAAATTCATATAGTGTCATCTGATCAGCCTGAGAACATAAAAAAGACCTAAAAAGGGTGGAAGTCAATTGATGAAGTGTGTTTGAAAGATGCACCCCAAAACACAAAACATATGTTTTGTGTTTGCCTACAAAGCAAATTTTGAAACACTGACCTCAAAGACACAATTCAACACCTTCTTTTTGTAAAACGCTTGATGTTCGTTGATTATTTTACTTTTAATATTAAGATATTGTCAGCAAATTTAACCGCTTCAGACTCTGGAAGTTGCCGTATTTTTTTCAAACTCGAAACTAAAACCGTCTATGTAATGTCCTACCTCCTGAAATTGGTGACTGTGTAAAGTGGTTCTGCTATTGATTCGATGACAATTTCTTCTTCTTCTGCCTGTCTGGTCCTTGTACAATTTAGTTAGTCTCCACTATCACTTGGTCAAGCTGATTCGCAACACTCACTTCAGCCAGCACCATCCAAATAAACTCTCAACTCTCCGTCAGACGGGGAGGGGGATTTCTTTTCACTTTTTTGTGAAGTGAGCTGACTGTTGTATGTAGGTGTCCTCTGTGCAAGTCGAAAACGGTTCCAGAAGTTGTAATTCACCCTGTCACATGCGCTCTCGTGTGTCTACTGCCACAATTTCTTTTCGTTCTTGGATCACCTATTGTTGTCATCATCATCATCAGTTGGCCGGCCAAAGGCATCCTGAGCTGTAGTACACGAAATTACGCTCCCTCACTCGTTGCTTGAAACATTAGAATGGCACGTATTTATCGAAGGACGCGCTTCTCTTTTCTTTTTTGACAGCGCTTTAAGTCGAGGGTTGGTTAAAGTGATGCTTGGGCTCATACATTGAATTACTTTGTGAGTAACTATAATTTGGATTCTCGTAGTTTAGAAGGCTAATTTGTATACTTAGTTTTGGAAGTGATTCTGAAAATTCCCCTAAGGCGAAATGAAGGAATGTCTGTTTTATGAATGGAAAGAAAAATTACTATGACACAAATTCTTGTGGCGTTAGTATGTGAAGTGCTGTCTGTATCCTTAGGTTCTAAGCTAGAAAGAAAAATGACCCACTTGTTTCTTGGAAAAGTGGCTCGGTTTTGATGGGTGGTTGGAAAAAAGTTGTATAACCGCCGTTTAGACCAATGGAAAGTTTTGGTTTTATTGCGACTGCTGCTAGCAACATTTTCATTGTACGTAACATACACTTGCTGAAACACTAGCGACATCGTTCAAATTTTCTCTTTAAGTTGTATAGCCTTAAGGTTGTCAAGAACACATCCGTCCCTTTGAAGAATTGATGGATTTGCTATCTTACAAGTTTCAATTGGTCTTTGTCAATCAATGGACCCTTTTATGATTTGACACATACACTGTATCTGTAACTATGGCCGTTGTCACACAAACCAAGAACCAACGTTACATCGTATTTAAAGGGCATTTTTTACAAATCACCTTCGCACAAGTATTGAGGGAAATTTCAGTTTTTTAAATAAAAAATCAGCTTTCATTTTAAGAACAGTAGAATGAGTGTGGTTTTGGGTTGAGGCTTCCCTGAAAATTCTACAAAATACATTTTCAATGCATGCCAGTCTCTGCGACAGAATCTTTCCCCTGAAGGACCATGATTCAGATTGTATAAGTTCACCATTTCAAGTAATCGAAGATCCCGTCCCTAAGGGCTCACATTGATTGAATTCGACTTGCAAATTTTCTATTGCAGTTTATTTTATGACTTCTCTTACTTCAAGTCGTACTTTGCCTTTTTACTAATCTATTCCCATATATATTTCTTCGACTCGTAGTTCGTCTCCTAGAAATATGAGGAATTCCAAAAGGACTTCTACTTAACGAAATGATATTTATACACAAGCTCAAGTGCAATCTTCCATTGTTTGATATCTCGTACGATGAGAAAAAGTGACCCTATGTTGTCCAAGCGACACTTCACTCGTGTATTCATGATTGTGTGGGATGGATCTGAATCAAACGAAATGAAGATCGTCGCCAGTCACACCAAACATGTCGTGAAATATCTCCTTAAAGGTTCGCGAAGACAAGATAGTCCTCGGCGAATCAGGCATAAGCCAAGATATGTCAGTGTCATCATTGAAGTCACAATTCCAATCTTCCAAATACGATTGTTGTCACACACCGGATTTATAGGTCTGTTATTCGAGGAGAAAATCAAACTTGACGTAAAGATTTCGTCCATATCCCAAGCTTGTAAGATAGATAACTTGTGCCAAAAAAGATTGTGATGTTTTTCAAAAGGGATCACTTGATAATCCGACCTCTAAACGTCCCACTTTTTGCGTCGCTAGATTCATCTCTGGTTTCGACTCAGTTTAAGTTTATAAACACGGAGCTGTGAACGTGATGGAAGTGACATCCGAAAAGGAAACATCCTGATACTGAATGTGAGTAATTGTCTACAAAAACGGGATTTCAGTGAAACAAATATCACGGAAGAGTTAAGATCATTATTCTTGACACGGTACTTCACGTTGTCAAATGGCAACAACATCCAATTAGATGGGAGCATAGGGAAAGATTATTTGTGAAAAGGAATCTAGTCGGTATGGTTTTCTGAATATGTTTAAATTGTCAAATATTTGTGCGATGATTCTGGCATTCTTGTTTGAAATTTCTTTCACGGAATGTGAGTGCCAAAAAGACCTATATTTTTGCAAATGAAGTTGATTTTAACTCTGTGGTACATTTAAGTCAATGTACCAAAAAGGTACAGCAACAATCGATGATCTTAAAAATGTTAATGGTAAAATTAAAATACATGGCAAACATGCTACCGCAATCCTCTAATTGCAGAGAATAAAGAAAGTGAATTCCGAAAGCAGGAAATTTGCTTAATTAAGTTGAGAACCCAAGGTCCAATTTAATACGAGCCAATGCGACTTTCACAAATGTTATTTGGCATTCCTTATAATCAATTTAACCTTTAAGGGTATCGCTTTGTCAGAGTTACCACGTACTGCAGTTCTGTGAAGCAAAAAATAGCAATGTAAAATACTTTAGATGAAACGATTTCATTTGTTTTTGGGTTAGTTAATATTCATCAAAAGCCCACTCACACATCAAAAATGTAATAAAAATAGTTTTGAGTAGGAAGAAAATCCTTCACTGAATAAAAAGGACGTGAAAAGAGTCGAGAAGGAAAAAGCACTATCTCGCCTAGGAAATACAGGTTCATGATTAATTGGTGTTTTAAAAAGTTAGTTGTCTTTTGAAGGATAAAAGGTTGATGCATGCACACTAATCGTTAGATTGTTCCACCTAATGACAACTGGAACAAAATGGTACCAGACCCTGCACCGAGACCTGACAAAGGGACCATCCAAATAAATTTAGTTGACCCGTTGACCTGGCTATTCGAATATTGTAACTGAATGACACAGCACACACACACACCACATTGGTCCATCCGTGCTTTCCAACATTCTTGAGTAGTTTGACATGCATAGGGCCGCATGTTAACGCACTTAAGATTTATTTTAGAGTATAGTAAAATCAAGTCAGATTAACGGGCTTTGAGCATACACTCGTAAAGCTACTGTGTTTGAAACGCAGCAGCTGTCGCGAGTATATAGCCTACGAAAGTTAATTTGACTTGACTTTTGTTATACTCTAAAGTAAATCTTACATGCATTAACATGCGACCCAGAGGCAAACACTAGGTCTAAATTTCGCTTTCTTGCCTCTGGAACCGTTGGTTCCGATTTGCCTGTTTTCTATGAAGTAAATGACTATTTCTAGACCCCATTAGATGAAAGTTCATTGGATGTGGGTGTGATTTCATATCAAATTTGGCTTTTTTTAAAGGAAAACCTGTGTTATCCAAAATAACCTCGCCGTAGGACGCATACGGTAAGTAGACATAGAGATTAAAAAAATCGAGCCCATTTTGGATTTTGTGACATGGGGAAAATTGTTTGAGCTTCTGGTAACTGCGAAAGATTGAAACAAATCACTCTTGTTTCTTCAACTATTTGGCCAATTTTTGCCAATTTTTGTTCGAAAATACCGATGAAATTTACATGAACGTAGATTTGGATAATGTATTTGACATAAATACTTGGTTATCGATATATCTATTTACAGGTTTTTAACCCTTTGTCAAAAAGCTATCAAGTGTTTCATATTACCCAACTCTATCTACGGTTTGATAATGGAAATCTTCATTCCCAACATTGTTTCATGGAACAAAAAGCATTTTTATCAACGTTTGCTGTATAGATCCCTAGGAACGGTTTCTTGTTAGCAACAAACGTTAATCACATGTAATTAACGCCGATTTTAAGGTAGGTTCATATAGGTTCCAACTAATGTACGTATATCTGATTTCTCTCAAAACCATCTTCTACATGGAAATCTAATTTTCCATCACTACTTGGAAAATATTATTGCTGTCAATGATTCATCCGACAAGTTGGTCGTTTGTTTTCACCCAGCCAATCGAATTATCCTGAATCAAGCTGATTAGTTGGTGGCTGTAACACAGATCATTATTTGTATTACAGACCGGATTTTTAAGTGTTAACGGGGTTTGAAATAGCAATATGAAAATAAAAAACCTTTTCCAGAAAAAGAGAGAGAAATTCAAAAAACAAAGTTTAAGAAATGCATGTCTTTAATCCAAGCAGATCCTTTCATCATAATTTGAACATAAAGAACTAATTGGACATCTTTTTGTAATTTTGAATCAGTGGGTTGCATATCAACCCTAGTAAATCAATTACTTCAATTCAACTATGTCAAAATCAGGATAGCTGAGCGCCACTAACTTTGATATCAATTCATTAGCGGCGTTTGAAATACAGTTACTTCTCTGAGAGCTAAAGTTTGATTTTTGTGATGTTCAAGTATTTGGACTTACTGACATTAACATACGAGCTTTCGGGAAAACCACTTTTTGATCACCCTCCACACTATTTCAATATCTAGCAAGAGACACACTTCACAGATTGAGACGCACTCGAAGAGTGCATGTTCCAACTCATGGAGTACAAAGCTCATACACAGAGTCCCTACCAATCGGACCCCAATGCAACCAAAATCCTAATGTTGTGTATCGATCATTTTCAGTGTCCCATAAACAGAGTATTTGATATTTGGAAGGTCATTTGATACTCACTCAGTTCACTTTCAAAGAATATTTTAGTCAGTTCATGCTAGACTAGGCAAATTTTAGCTTGCCGTTTCAAGACGTGTTGATTGTAATGGATTCCTAGAATGAGAATTCAAAAGGAGAAGCAATTGTTTAATCGGTACTGCTCTGATCAGAAATCTATGATTCTTTTTTGATTTTGGTTTTGGTGTTTCATTACGCGATTTTTCTTTGACTTTTTCAAATCAAAACAATAAAAGAGATTTAGAAATACCAAAAAACGTATAATTAAGATCAAATCAAAAAAATCAAAAGGTTCCACCTTAGAATCTGACTTCTACGAGTTCAAGTATGAGCCTCTTGATGCATTGGTTTGCTTATGATGTGACATGCAACGTGATGTCAGGTCTAATTTTGTTGCTTGTTGCGGCAAATATTCCATGGGACACAGAAGATAACCTCTGGTTCATAATAAATACCAGGGCAGCTTAAGATCACCTAGCTTTCCTTTAAATTGGAAGTGGCTACTCATCCCTCGAGTTCCAAGTTTGGACTTTTACAAATGTTTGCCCTTTAGGATACGACTCTCTCACATAAAGGAGGAAAAAACATCTACTGAAGATTAATCGATGCCCTTTTTTCAATGACTCAGTTGCTGTCGTCGCAAAATCAATGTGTTCAGCAGTGTTTTTGTTGTTGTTGACCAAAGATCCTGATCAGTGATCATCTTGTGCATAGCTTGCAACATGCAAGACGGAAAAACCTTTCCAATAAACGTGTTTTTCACAAATGGCATTTCAACCGTGTTCAATATCGAATTGGCTCTCACAGTCTGCACAATATTTCTTCATTCTAGTTCCATTTCGTTCCTTCGGGTAGTTCCAACCATTTGGCAATTCGTATTAATTTATGACATGATCCCATTGATATAACAAGGGCTAAATTGCCATCAACTAGTCCGCACGTACGCGTGTTATCCCCATCCTCTAAAATTGGCCATAAGTTTCTTCCTCGGCCTTTCTCCATTTAGCCAATCCTCTTTGCCGCGAACACACTACAGTAGCTTACTACATCTTCACTCAACTAGCATTTTATGTATATGATAGTACACGAAGTGTACGTAGATTCAGTCTGTTCCAGGTGGAAACGGCGCGTCAAAATGCATCGCATCGCATCTCCTGTCGGTGTTCCTCTGGCCTTTCCACGGCCTTCATTTCCTTCGAGCTCAGAATTGCGAGGTCTCCATTCTCGAACAAGTCAGTTTCACTCGAACGAGCTAAAGGGAGAAAAGGAGAGGCCATTCTTGAGCGCTTAGGCCTCGTTCGAGGTCTACGGACGATTTATGAGGACGGTCGAAATCCAGTGACTCTGTTTTGGACATTCAAACTTAAGGGTTGTTCAACCACTTGCTTCACTTGATAAACCTTCTGTCTGGCTTTATTGGTGTGTTATTGATCTGAAATCACTTTCAATCGATCATTGCCTCGTTGAAAGGTTCATTCACTCTATTCACACTTGGTGCAAGAAACAGAAAGGATTGAAGTAATTCTTTGAAAAATTGAAAGGTGAGTTTCAACTTTTCCTAGTTTGATTTGGAACATTAAGCTATCATTACCAATAAATGGATTGGTAATTTGGTCTGATCGATTTTTGCAACGAGTTATATCTCAACTCTGTGAGGCCATTACTGTTCTAGACAACGGATAACGATCACTCCTATCAACTTTACAGCGTTAATGGCTTGCAAATATTGAAGGCGTCCTTTTTGGGGATGGCGAATTTTGCGTTACACCTTGGATATGTCAGAGATAAATGGCACACAAAGGCATGGCGTGTCAATTTAGAATCACTAGTCTCTTTTTTGCTAGCTAAAATGTCGGTGTTGTATATTTGGGGGGATAATTTGACAGTGGGTGGAACAAAGGCTAAAACACCTCGAGTCCCTATTATTCCAAACAATCGGAAGGAAGACATAAAGCTCAAGAAATTATCTCTTGACTAGCTCTTCTGTTTACGAATTCTGCAATCCCCAAAGAGGAATGTTTCCATCGATTTCGTTCGAGTGAGAATAGTGATGGAGCGTCTCTCACTTTTGTTACCTCAAGAAACAATGCAATTACGATGGTCACTTTCTCCCACAAGCAAATGCAGATACCTTGAATACCTGAATATCTGAATTTCAAAAAGAAAATCGAAATCATAAACACTGGGCTTGAAATTCAAGCTCTGTCTTTTGTTGCAACGGAAATCGATCGATCGCCTTTCCTTGGTTATTGGAAATCTAACACTTATAAGGATTGTCTCATTTTCCCCTAGTCTTTTGATAAGCGTAAATGTGTGATAGGCCATTAAATATCAATGAGAACAGACACAACGGAAAAACACAACTAATGATATGGAATATTTGGGTCGTTCTTGGCTGAAGGCCATTGAGTTTCATGGTAAACAGATATCCTCTGGCTGAATGGCTTGCCAAATTTAAAGCCTCATTACCAGTCCTTCACTTTCAACGAGCCCTGAGACGTTTCAGTCGTTTGTCTCGTATTTTTTCATTTTTAAGTTCAATTCCAATTTGAATGAATACTTATACTACTACTTTGATCCCTCCAATAAAGCATGGATTTTGTCTCTTGAAACCGATTTATCCTCTTATCAGACATTTCCCCGTTCCCATCTTTCAGATGGATCGGTTCCAATGGATTCCAAATCAACTAGCAAGCACATTGGACCAAAGATCCTTTCCTCTCAACAGACCTTCACCTGAGATTAACCGAACTTGTTTTGACCAAAGTGGAGATGAAGATGAACTTGAGCATCAATGAACATGTGTACTTTAGAGGACAAAATGACCCCAAATCTATTTCTTGTACGTCAATGTTTCCACGGTCTATGATTTCGGGAACAATTTGACGGAGAGCGGAGTTTGAACTTGGAACAAATGAACAAGAAACGTAAATAGTGCATTCTCATCTCTCAATCGTCATTAAAGCGCGGTGAGCGAAGTCTTTCGCCTCGACTATTTGGACTTGTGAACGAAGTCTCCCGTTCCCAACTCGCTTTCTTTCTTTTGGACTGACTCAAGAAAGTTGAAGGAAAAATGTCGTCTGACTCGGTGAAGCAAAACGATTTAAATGCCATGAACGTAGAGGAGGAGAAGGTAATTATGGGGATAGATGATATGATATCGGAGGATCACTTCAGGTCAAATGATCGCCTCCCAGTGATGGCTCTTTGTCTTAATGAGACTTTCAACTCATCGAGTGGTATGTGCTCCAATTTGACCGTCAACGAGCATGAAGATGACGGAGAAGAATCTGAAGAACTCAACTATACCAAGATCTCCGTGTTGTCAGTGATCATTATCCTCACCGTGATCGGAAACATTTGCGTGATACTGGCCATCTTTTGTCGACAAATGAAGATGACGCGCATGTACTACTTTATCCTGCATTTATCTTTGGCCGACATTCTCACGGCCTTCTTCACTCTTCTCCCGGAACTCATTTGGACGTTCACTTGGCCCAATTTCTATGGTGGAGACTTTGTGTGCAAGACGGTCAAATTCCTGCAAATGGTCGGACCTTACCTGAGCTCGTATGTACTCATTATGACGGCCATAGACCGTTTCCAAGCCATTTGCCACCCGCTGTCCAATTGTACGTGGACTCCCAAACGATCCAATATCATGATTACCGTTGCTTGGGTGATTTCGGTTTTGTTGTGTGTCCCCCAGATTCTCATTTTTCACGGAGCCGACGAGACCTCGTGCACGGCTCATTTTGCGCCTGGTTGGGGCGTGAAAGCATACGTTACTTGGTTTGCTTTCTCGAATTTCTTCATTCCCTTTGTGGTGTTAGTGTATTGTTATGGTCGTATTTGTCATGCCATCTGGGACAACTTTAATAGCAAAACGAGTAACAAGGTCCCCGAAGAGTCCCCACATCGAGCTCGTGGTTCCATCAAAGGAGGAAAACGGGCCAAACCTCATTGGCGAAGACGGATCTCAAAGGCTCTGACCATGAAAGGACGTGGCACCAAGCGAACGAGCCAAGCACAAAATGGGCAATCGGAACAAATCAAAATGCGATGGAAGTCGACTAAGAAGCAGCCTCAGCAATTACTGGAAGAGGATGAGGATACTGGTCAGACTCGCATCGTCATCGAGCCTCCTTCGTCTTCACCCATTCAAAAGGGTGGTGGATCTAAGAACAAATCTCAAAACACGACGTCATTCATGCCCAAATCAAGTCGGCGGTCACTAAGTCCGGATTCATCGCCTTCGCCGCCTTTGGGCCGATCCAAGCGTGTGATCAACCCCCGATCTCATTCCATTCGTGGCATCTCAAGAGCCAAGATGAAGACGGTGAAACTCACAGTGGTGGTCATAATGGGTTACATTATCTGCTCCACTCCATTTATTTGCGTTCAATTGTGGGCCACTTGGGGAAGGCCCTCACATGCAGTCAGTAAGTGACAGATAAGAGTATGCAGGGAAAAGCCTTTTTCGTTCATTCCCTTCATTTTCACGGCCAAACTTTCTCGAGGACGTTGAAGAGGAGGATCAATCAATGGAGAGGGAGTCAATTCCGTCCTTTTCCTCTTGTTCTCATAGTACTTCTGAGGATCCTAAGTAGCCAGATCCCGGGAATAGTCCATCAATTTGAGAAAAGCACAGTTTCCAGTAGAGGCCTTGATTTCTCACTGATCATTCCGATGATTTGGAAACCCAATTTTGTGGGGAAGACTTTCTTTCATATTCAAGGGGAGTTTGTAAGCTCAAGTATGTCCAAGGGAGAGCACTTCGTTCCTTTTTTATTAATCGTCCATGAAAAGACTTAAGGGAATGAACAAAAGAAAAGCTGAGTATGAAAGATTCATGAATCGTCTGCTGCATCTATGTACGTATGTGAAACCAAGCTATCATTTCTCTCCCCTCTTTCAATAGTGCAATCAATCACGTGGTTGTTCTGGCTGCTAACGCTCAATTCCGTCGTGAATCCGTGGATCTATATGTTCTTCAATGTGAATCTCGTTGAGGCTCTTTGTCGCGCTTGTTGTGCGTATCAAACCCCATTTCCCCGAAGGACCAATGTAACGAATGGCATCGGTCTGAGGAGCCGAAACGAGGCCAAATGTCCTCGAGGAACCGGACTCCAAAGGAAGTTTAGTCAATCCGTGACGGGCATCATGACCTTGAACGGCAGTCAAGATCTCATTCGCTCCCGTTCCAATACGAATGGGTCGCATACGTCTCTCACATTGCTTACAAATACCAGCATTGTCAAGTTGTCCGAGATGGAGAAGAGAGACTCTCAGGGATCCTCGAGTGGGGGAAGTACTTCCAAAGTGACTTTCGAGGTTGGTAAAGGAACCGTAGCCATGATAAACCACCGGGGCAACAAGCCAAGTGGGAGTGCTTCAACCGGAGGATCAAATTTGGACCATGCTCGCCCAATGGTATAGAGCTAATAATCGGCTGTGATAATATCTGTTAACCTGACACATTCTCACTCATCATGTCAATTCGAGTCGGCAGAGAATGACCAATATTTTCTGCGTGCTACAACAATTTGTGGTGTTGATCTATTTTTATTGGATGTCTCGACGTCACCCTTGTATCACGTGTTTTTGCTTATACGTGGAGTACTACAAACCCATCTGTTATTTTGTCAGCTCCAAGCTTCATTTCTACGTATCTCTGGAAAGTTGTCATTTCAGCATGCAGCTACTGTTTCTCAATGGGGCTTAGTCTCTATCCTCAAGTATCAACCCAATAAAATTTTGATGCGGAAGGTGCACGTGGACAACTCGATCTAGGTTTCAGGAAAACAATATATGAACACATAACTGCAATCTGATGCACCAATGACGTCATCTCTCGTTAATGAAGTCACATTGGTTCCAAGGTTGATGGTTGGTATCCCCACAGGAAAAGAAAAAAAAACCTTTAGGCCAGGAGAAAAGACAAAAATCTGCTAAAAGGCACAATTCGGACGAAAATCCTTTATAACTCCGGATGGAAGAGTTCTCTGTCAAGGAGATTGATGGGATTATATCCGATCCAATCGAATAAGATATTTTGAAAAGAACAGGGGCATCTTGATGAAGACTTGGCAAAGGATGGAATGACATTAACACCTACAGAATACAAAACCAACCGTCTACCACACACATTTGGGTTAAAAAGGAACAAATAAAGCATTGTACCTTGTTTTACAAAAACAGATCCAAGCTTACAAATTTGTCAATACATGACACAAAAAGAGAGACCAAATAAGGAGAAGCATTTTGGGAGCGTAGAGTGTAGTTCTTGTCTCCCTCTTTCATGCCATCTATTGGTGAATTTGTGAACTTGGATTAAAATCCCTTGTAGCAATGGCTTTTTACAAGAGGGCATTCTAGAGAAAGGGCCATCCGTGTTTTGTATGTGTCATTTAGACGTCCAGAGAATGTCCTTTCTTTCCCCAAAGCATACGAATCTGCGAACAAGTCACTGTGGACAAAAAAATGTTTTTGTGCAAGTGAAATAGGAGAAGCAATCCTTAGCGTGAAGATGTGGTTTTGAGTTTCAACTTCAAGGAAGTGAATTGGAATGTGTAAAAACGTCACTGGCTTTACTGGTTGCCTAGGAATATCACCTGGGCTTTGGGCTCTCCGAAAAGAGAAGAGGACTTGAAGAATACAGTTACAAATGGCGACAATTATGGAAATTCGGACAGAAGATTTTTTATACTCGTAGTTGGAGAACTTAGTTTTGGTAGGTTGGGATTCTTTTTAAAGCACAACGGCTCTCCAAATAATCTTGGGAAAATATCTTCAGCTCAGGATTTTCATCCCATTTGAAATCTTTGATGTTTGCCACATTTTAAAACGAATATTGTAATACACTAAAACCATTTCTAATCTAAATATTGCTTCACATTGATGATCGACTACAATCAATACTATTCAGCATAATTCAAATCAAAGTCATTTAGCTAAGTATATTTTTTCGGATTGGGTGGTTTCATCAAAAAAAACATCATAAGAACAATTTTTATCGAAATTCATTACATACATTTTTTGAGACTGCTTTTTTTCTGGCACAAAAAAAAAAAACTTTTATTCCTACTATTTTAAGGCGTGCGAAGTCCCTTGGCACATGTATTGCACAATTTTGACAATATTCTATCACAGGAAATTAATGTACATTGACTAGGAAACGCGCGGACCAATCAGTACTTGGCCTTGGATGTATTACACACCTTCTCATGGACATAACATAATCAAAGTCCCAATAAACTCCCAAGTCACACTACGGGCATGTTTGTTCTTTAGAGCAAGAACCTCTCCTTGGTTGAGGAATCGAGACAACGTTGATGATGGGTGTTCCACGAAGAAATATTCCCGCTCCTTATCAGTGGGGCCCCGAAAAATAATTTTATTTTGCTGTGGAGCAGAAATCCCAGAGTAGGCATTAGCCATCCGCCGTTTGGACGGCGTCTCCTTGCTAGTACAAATTAGAGTACAAATGAGTTCTTTTTTCCTTCTCTCCTCTTACAACATTCTTCAGTAATGCAGAGGGAGCACCCTTGCTTTCTGATCTCAAGATTATAGGTTCGCCCCTCGCTGGGGCACGAGCTTTTTTTCTCAACACATTCTTCAACAAAAGCAAATTGAAAGAGTTATTAAAATAACTTTTCATAGTTAGGTTAGGTTAGGTTTTAAATTAGGTATGATAAGTTTCGAAGTGGGTTAGGGTTTGCTCTGAATTCGGTTAAGACTGTAATTTGTCTCTTTTTTTGTGGAGGGATTCATCCTTTGATTAACGGAGTTATGACTCACCGTCCAAACGGCGTACAGGTAACGCCCATAGAAATCCCAGACGTTTTACAGTGTAGGTCAGCTGTTGGTTATCTTCATCTGACCTTACCCTCGAAACGTCTAGGATTTCTGCTCCACAGCAAAATGAAATTACTTTCCAGGGCCTAGGACTTCTTCACGTTTAGCAGCCAATGGTATGCATTGACAGTTGTTAGCAATGTGACGATTCAATGCTGAACGCGATGAACAAGTTTTTTTAATATTACTATTTATTTCAATTTATTTATAATTAGATTGCGGGGAAATATTTTTTCGTTGTGGAGAAGAAATCCCAGACATTTCACAACGATGGTTGACGTTCGTGATCACTGACCTTACTCCTCGAAACGTCCAGAATTCCTGCTCCACAGAAAACAAAATATTTCCCCGTATTCTATTTGTAATTGATAACAATTTCTTATTATAAGAAAATAAATATCAAGGTAAGATTTTATATAAATATTTTTCAAATGATCCCTTATGTCACTTTTGCTGCTTCACCAGATCTGAAAGCGAAACGGACGCGTTTTGATGAAGAAAACACCAAGGTTGGTCGGGGAATTATCACAACAATCCCAGGATTAACGGGATCCTGGACGAACTTTTCTACCTCTGAAAACGGGATAAACGGGATTTTTAATATTTTTCGAAAATTGATCTCATTTTTACGAGATTTAGGACGGGATTTTCTGAAACATGTGCAGTTTGTAAGGTTTCAAGAACTGAAAATGGCACAAATGAAGCAACTGTCTGTCAAGGATATTGTAAATCTACCAAAATATTTGTTTCCAGTCATTAAACCTAGAGATTAGACCTGATCAAAAAAATCAAAAATCCCCTAAATCCCAGTTTATTCCGTCCCCGGAATCCTAGGGACGATTCATGGGATGACTTTGGGATCTCAATTATTCTCTTATCCATATCTTATATTAAATATATTTTGACTGAAGACCCTAAGAAAAGCATCATCATCACAATTCACCTAAAACTGTTCATAAACTTGGTCGAAATTTTTGGCCAGCAAAAAATGTTTTTTGAACTTTTACTGCGAGCCCCACAATTTTTTGTTGGGAGAATAGGAATCAAACTTTGCCAAATAGTGCTTAAGTAGGGTCAGAAGCTTATTTAATGCCGTCAGCAGTATATTAACATCGACAGAGTTACAGTCCTGAATGAAGGAGTTTTACGGAAGCTGAACAATCCGTTACTAAATGGAGCCAAAACAAGGGCAAAATGTCAGCACATTAGAGTTAAACTCGACTTGATCTGATTGCCAGAATCACAACTCATTTCATAAAACGAATTTTACGTCATATTTTGATTATATTAGACGTTAGTTATGATTGTGTTGTGTTTAATAATTGCTAAATCATTGTGTGTAAGCATCAAGTAGGATAAAAAATCTCATGAAAACACATGAAATTGTGTATACCGTCAGATGGTCCTGGTTGTCGCTTCATCTCTTCAGTGAAGCACAACTTGGCGTCCTAAAACGGGTGCAGATCAATCACAAGCAATTCCAACAAAGTAACAAAACACGGGTGTTCTTTAAAAGCCTTCATATGGTCACATTAGTTTTGGCCCTAAAAATCGAATAGAAACCAATATGGCATTACCTTGCAAAAACTGGGACCAGGTTTGTCTAGGACCTGAGGAATATTTATTCGTAAAACTGTAAAACTGAAGTTGTGTAAAGTTGAATTTTTATCATTATTTTACCAAGTGTACAAAAATCCTGAAAATGAATTCTATCTTATCAGATTCAAAGACTGTTTTTAATCCTTTCCATCTTTTAATTGGGAGAAAATTCTAAGATAAGCTCTACAGAACCTTCTGTAATAAACTCCAAACAAACCTTACAATCAGGGGCTCCTCAAATTATTAGCTAATTGGTAAATCAAATATATGTTAGAGCAGTGTTTTAGAATAAGAAAATGCTTGCTACTGCATTCAACAAAAACTTATCGATCATATTTTTGCACATTTACGAGGGGTATACCAGAAAGATTGCAAACGACCCTGTAATTCTTTATCCAGACGACTAATATTTAAGAAACTGGTATCATGTAAAATTTCAGTTTTGACTACTAAATTTGTTAAATAAACATTTTTGACAGCCTTGTTTTTGACCCTATTTAACGCGGTCAAAAAAAAAGTGAATTGAGTAAAATTTTCGATTTTAGCCAAACTCCGGGAGGGAGAAAAAAAGCTGGAGTTACAAATGCGGTTTTCAAAAATGATTTTTCAATAATGACCTTGGGGAAAATTCGTTTTTCCGACTCTTCAAGTCAAAAGTTTGGCAAATAATATGCTTTAAAGTTAAGTGTTCACCCTTAGTTTCAATTACAATTTTTAGATGGTATGTATAATTAACTGTTCTGTTTCTTTTGAAACACCCAATACACAAGTATTCAGGGCTTGTAAGGTAGAACTTAGACTTTGTACTTTGACTGAATTGCCTTTGACAGTTTTGAAGCTTATGGAACAAATCAATTGCGAATTGGTGGATTGGGGTTTCCCCATCGCTAAACTGGGAACATTGGCAATTCGGGCTTGACGACAACTTGAAAAAACCGTTTGTCGAGTTCAAATCGCTGACATTGAAAGCCCATAAAAGTTTTCTTCATTTTTTTGGCCATTCTTTTGTGTTACTTATAAATTTCTAAGAAAGGCTGCTTTTTGCTTATAGGATAGCCCAAGAATCTGGAAAGAGGGACGTTTTTCTTTGAACATTGACTAGCTTGGGACGAGTTATCATCACCATGTTTGACAATGCAACTTTACCCGTACAGCAACAGACTTGTTAGAAAAAGTCACTCGGTTTGGTAAGCTTATGCATTGATGCCTCGGCAACCGGCAAAGCCCATTTTTCGAATTCTGTGTTAGACAGAGAAAAACCTTATAAAACCATGTGTTTGATTGGTAATGCAAAGCTCACATGCTTAATTTCAACTTGATCGACTGAAATTTGCGGCAGTTAAAGTAATTTGAAGCTCAGAGAATAGGGCACTCTTCCGACCGAACATTTGCACCTACAATTGTCCTAAAGGACGATTGTAGGGTCAATTTTTCTCTCGTTTCCTCGCCTATGTATTGCGACTGTAGCAAATTTGGAAACGTTGTTTCTCGTGGATGGAGAAATGTACCATGCTGAAATTCAGCAAACGACATCCTTATATGATTGTTTAATCATTCTTATCAAAACAAAGTCGTTTACTTGGATGGAATTCGATTTATATAAAATCCACAGCTGAACGCCTGAGCGGAGGCTTCCATGTCTTACGATTTCCTTGGCTTATGTTAAATCCAAATTTCCCAATTTTCCTTTTGTTGGTAATGGTGAAATTACACGAGCAGGTTATTTAACTTCAAACAAACACAAAATCGAAACCTCAAGTGTGATCGTTGCTATGATGTTAGGACTGACTATTGCCCCTTCCAAATACTAACAAGGAGTACAGTTATAAGGTTCAATAAATTACATCGAACATAAGAAGCTAGCCCTGGAGAAAAATCATCAGCTAATGAGTGTACTCTTTGTTAATTGTTGTGCAGGCATCGTTATCGAAGCTTTGCAATAAGGACAAGGTCTGAAAAGTGAACTAACACAAATGGAGTTTAGACCTGCATGCTTATGGTGACACATTTTGTTGATTGCCCTTGTCGAAAAAGTTGTTCCATCGCATATCAACTACGAAAGGTGCTGGAACTGGAGCGTTTAAAAGTTTGTTCCAAACACCAAAAGTTGACTTGTGAAAAATCCAAGACATTAAAGTTTTTAAAGTGATTTTCCGAACAACTTTAGCTGAAGAGGGGTTTTCTTGAAAATCATTCAGATTTGTCCCTCGGGCATTTATTTGAGTGTCATGTAAGTTCTCATGATATTAACCCCTTGCAAGTGTTCTCCTTCTTAAAGACACTTCTTCTGCCTCTTTGGGATAGTTTATCCAAAAAATAAGTTGATCAGTGATCAGAAACAGGACTACGGAAAGGTGATGTACAGTCGAATCTCATTTTAAGCTACTTTTCTGGTAGCGGCAAAATGTTGCTAACGTACATCGAGTTTTTTCTTATATTGAGACTCGAGAAAATTGGCTTAAGAAACGATAAAATATGCAGGAAACTACTGGAGGAGTTTACCTCACCTTTATATAACCTTACAAACTTATTTTTTTACAAAAACTCTGATAAGGACTCAAAAACTTAGCTTTTAAAAAGTCATTAAAACACACATATTGACATTACAAGTGCATGCATTTATATCTCCATTACAAAGCTTAAGAACTTGTTTCAATCTCAGTTTGATAGAAAAAATGAAAGAAAAAAGTACATTTTTGCCTTCATGATTGTTACATTATTAAACCTTTACGGGGACAAACAACTTTCTAAAAAATTTGAGCCTTCCAGGCTTTCATACTGATGAAGTTTTTCGCTATTTTTTTTTTTTTGGAATATCTCAATTGCAAATTTTCATTTCTCAGTTTGACCTTAAATTACCTCAAATTTGAGAAATTTTCTTGGGATGACAAGACACTTCCTTGG
Source organism: Tigriopus japonicus (assembly GCA_010645155.1). NCBI lineage: Eukaryota > Metazoa > Arthropoda > Copepoda > Harpacticoida > Harpacticidae > Tigriopus > Tigriopus japonicus. Next base: position 5,512,623 of record CM021322.1, read on the forward strand.
GTTGTTTATTTCCCATTAGGTTTTGCTTTGGCAGACACAGAAATTTGTTTCACTCTCAAACATTGCAGATTTGTTGGTAAAACTAGTATGTGCTTGTACTATTTTGTATAATTGTCGATAAATTTTTTTAAACTTAAAATAGTCTTCAAAATAGTTTTTGTTGAGTGGCATTTTGGACAATTTTTAGTGATTCTAGGGTTCAAAATGCAATTTTTCATTCTTCTGACCCGAAATTGAAAAATGCAAGGCTCAAGAGCCCAAAAAAGGTGCGCAAACGGGACCCCTAAAAGCACAAGATTTGCGGAAAAGTGCAAGATATGGAAGCACTGCATCGATCCTTTTAGAATGCTTCGGGTTTTTTTGTGCTGTGACCAATTTAAGCAAAAGAAGTTAGTCAAAAACTTTAAGAATGTTTCTTATATCTAGATTGAGGAAAAATGGAAAATTTCTTATATTTAGAATTCTTATGTTGTAAAATTTTGGTCAGCGCGGAAAAGTTGCTAATATCGCGAAAATTGCTTAAACTAAGATTGCTTATATCGAGATTCGACTGTATATTCATATTGAGGTACACCTTTATTCCAGTTGTCTTTTGCCTTGTATTCATTACAACCTGACTTAACTCTTCGTTGAAAAAATGTCACCTTTTGACAAGACAGTAAGCACTGAAATGCTTCATATATGTTTGGTCCTGTGGGTGATAGAGGGTGGAATGAAGCAGGTAGAAAAGTCCGAAGATCTCATTCAGCATTGGCAAAGGCACATTTTATGTTAAAGGCACGAGACTTGTAGCCCATCTTTGAAGTGTCCGATGACTTCCATGTTGGTATAGTTGGGGCGTAGTTGAGGCCAGGGGCCTCCAAACCTTCGAGCAAAACTCTAAGCAGGGATCGCCTTGACCATGTTTGATCACTCAAACGGTGAGCGTCAAGGTTAAAATTGGCTAAAATTTAAAGAGACTTGGCAGAATCTGAGGCCAACTTTACTTGTTCCAGTTATGTTCCAAGCTTTAGCCGCTCTGTGGCCAAGCCTGATGGACCATTAGATGACAAGGAGCACCATTGTCGCTAGATTCCACCTATAATGACACTTCTGTGATCGTAACAGCTCAACTCTAGCCAGATTGATTGAGTGTTTGAGAACATGAGATCCCTCTTAAGTCTTGCATTTGAATTGAAGGCAATTTCCACTTTTATCAACGCTAATACCCGAATCTTCTCTGTCAGTCCAATTGCGGGGTGAAGTGTCGTGAAAGAAGAGCACGAAAGTGTAGTTAGTTAAGGATTAACCCCCCGGATTTACTTCCATTCGTTGCATAGGCATATACACAGCCTACACACATACAAGGTCTCTTCCAGCTAGTTGGTAGCTGTCGTCATGTTTGAATTGCGCGGGAACGGGAATGTACCAAGAGTCTTTCAGTGTTTATTGATTTCGTTCAAATTCAGTGGAGAGCCGCACCGTTTTAAGGGCCTCATTGGGCTTCGCGTCAGCTGAAGTTCGAGTCCTGTGGTGAGAGGTTCCTGTCCCAAGTAGCAAACGACAGGGTAGTGTTATGGACTCAATTAATAAATCAATATTTTATACTAAATCGGTGTATGAATTTGTCTGTGTGAGGACGTGAGAGGAGTAGCTCGTAGATCAGGGATTCTCCCCGCGTAATCAGGATTAAGGAGAAGACAATTCTAGTAATCATTCTGCATCTCAAAGGGTAGGTTAGAATTCGTAGATCGGAAGAACTCCAAGGGAAATCCCAAGGATTCCCAGCAACTTTAAGTAAGAAACATATGTTCATTCGAAGCACTGACAAGATTTTGAGCGAAAGTCCTAGATCGGCAAGAAGCTGTAATCACGGAAAAACAAATCAAACAACTTCAGCAGATGGAAGGCATCACAAATGACATCAGGTGGAAGGAAAAAATGAATTTTCTAGAATTACATAGAATTGACACAAAAGAGAAAGATCCTCTTCAATATTTTCATCTCAATTAAGCATCGGAGTAAAAAGTGGTGCCTTTTTAAACTAACACCATGTACAAGAGGGAGCGTAAAATAAATGATTTAACCTAGAGCGCTATAATAAAAGAGTACGCGCATGTGCCATTTTGGTCCCAAGACGTCGGTTCCATTGTACTGTGATTCTTGGGTTCGACCTGTTTGAGGCAACTTTACCTATGCACTATTTACTACCAAATTGACGCTCATGATCTCAGCTTACCTTTGAAAGCATAATGTTTGACCTTAATAGCCTTTGAAGGCCAAGGCTGGCCAAAATCGTGGGTGCCGGAAGATAACCTTCTCGTTCTCCTTAAACCTCGATGCGCATTCAAGCCCAGTGCTGCTGTGAATTGACTCTGTAATGTCAGCTCTTGACGAATCTCCACGCTGATTTGCTTTGAGTTTCTTACTTTTTAGGAAAACTTAATCTAACTAGATACGAAATTGATTGGTGAATATTTAGAACGTCACTTGAAGCCATTAGAGCGTTTTCCTTGCGCACAATATTGCATTGTCATGTGAAATGACTTTTTTGTTGAACAATTATCTGGCAGCCCTGGTGAAGTTGCGCATTCGTAGCAGTCGTCAGGCTGACAGTGCTACAGACTGTTATGCCTAACTTTGTAAAAAGTTTTGATATTTTGTACTCATAATATATGACAGAAGCTATTTAAGTAAGTTTTTGCAATTCACCTATCAATTTTTGACTTTGTCACTAATTATTACATGAACTAAAGAAGCTCATGGAATAGAAGTATCATTTCAACTATTGGACTTGGTATAAAGCAAATTGTAATGGTTCTTTCTTCGCATCAAATGGTTCAAACTTATGAATCAAAGATGCAAAGAAGTTGTGTTGGTCTTGCTGAATCCCAAACTCATCAAAAATATTGCACCAAAGAACTTCATACTGGTTTTGCTTTTTTTAAATGAAAAGAGATAACCTAAATGAAATACTCACTTTTATGAATAGATAAGCATATTTGGATAATTTTAGCTGGAGATTTGGGGGTCCAAACTGGCTAAGAATGGATCAAAACAAGGCTTGGGTGTTTTGTAGTACAGGAAAAATTTGTTTTGATTAATTGTCAAAACAGCTTGAGAATTATAATCATTTTTTATTAAGTTTTTGAAGGGTTGGTCTCAAATCTGACACATCCCCAGCCATTTTGAGCCCAGAATCCCTAGCTTAATTTGTTTGATAACACTTTTCTATTGGAAAGAACTTTTTACAGATGTCATTGAAAATAACATCAACTTCCCTTCAGCAATAAATTCTCAAATCAAAAGTTATTCTTATGTTGATTTACCACCCAGAACATTGTAAAAATATGTAGAGGGTATTGGTGAGAAGAAAAAAAATCCAAAAAAAAGACAAGTGGAGAGCCTGAATAAATGATGGAGAAGAGAAAAAAATGAGAGACTCTAGGTTAAAATAATATCAGGTGGGAGCAAAAGTCAACAGTCTTGATGCCTGATTTGAAAGACGCACAAGAAGGGGTTGAACAGATATTTAGGGGCAATGAGTCCAATAGTTGAAATGATACTTCTATTCCATGAGCTTCTTTAGTTCATGTAATAATTAGTGACAAAGTCAAAAATTGATAGGTGAATTGCAAAAACTTACTTAAATAGCTTCTGTCATATATTATGAGTACAAAATATCAAAACTTTTTACAAAGTTAGGCATAACAGTCTGTAGCACTGTCAGCCTGACGACTGCTACGAATGCGCAACTTCACCAGGGCTGCCAGATAATTGTTCAACAAAAAAGTCATTTCATATGACAATGCAATATTGTGCGCAAGGAAAACGCTCTAATGGCTTCAAGTGACGTTCTAAATATTCACCAATCAATTTCGTATCTAGTTAGATTAAGTTTTCCTAAAAAGTAAGAAACTCAAAGCAAATCAGCGTGGAGATTCGTCAAGAGCTGACATTACAGAGTCAATTCACAGCAGCACTGGGCTTGAATGCGCATCGAGGTTTAAGGAGAACGAGAAGGTTATCTTCCGGCACCCACGATTTTGGCCAGCCTTGGCCTTCAAAGGCTATTAAGGTCAAACATTATGCTTTCAAAGGTAAGCTGAGATCATGAGCGTCAATTTGGTAGTAAATATTGCATAGGTAAAGTTGCCTCAAACAGGTCGAACCCAAGAATCACAGTACAATGGAACCGACGTCTTGGGACCAAAATGGCACATGCGCGTACTCTTTTATTATAGCGCTCTAATTTAACCCACATATTGAAAACTCACAGAAATCATCAGAGAGAACCAAGCAAATTCACAGCCAGAGACAAATTAGTTGGTACACGTTCACTTCATATTTGGTAACGTTTGAATTTTATCGGTCAACTTTAACAGGAATATTTTAATCAGGTGGTGATATTTCTCCCTCCAAGTTTCAAAGTTTCAATTAAAGCGATGCAACACGTCAAAGCATTTTCAGAGATTGGCCTGACACTCCAACTAATCTTTGCGACAAAAAAGCCAAGCCACAAATCTTGTTAGAAATCAGACTTCAAGGAAAACATCTAAAGAACAGCTTTGAGAAGAAACTCTTTCATGTTATCTTAAAACAAGTTTCGGAATTCAAACCCACTTTCATTTATCCAACGGCAAAATCCATTGACGCAAAGAGGTCATTTCGTTGATTGCTTGAAATGAACTCCTTTAAGGATTCGTCCAATACTTTCTAGGCACTATCTGGAAAGTACGAACGAAAAGGTTCTTCAAGCGAAGATGCAACAATACTGACAAAGAACACAAAATCGGTTTATGTTGTCATAAGTATTTTGATTGTCTCCAAATACGAGGAAATGCCCTATAACCAAGAATCCATCCTACATTCTTGAATACTGTGCATGTCTCGGAATAGTTTTCTTTTGGATTCAATTTAGGAAATGGGTGTTCATGAATATCTTAGTGCCCAACCAATGATAAACCTACGATGGAAATAAGAGCCCAAATCACTGACTGGCTGGAACTCGGTAGAGCAGATTGATATTGATCGAGATAAAATGCGAGCCTCCCAAACTTTTTGTAAGCAAGTCTCAAAAGATAAGGAAAATCCACCACTAACAATTTGTATCGATCACAAGGTAACTTCATATTTGCCATGAATCTTAACTCATAAAAACAGACAAACAAGAGCTGCATTTCGTGTGGCATGAAACAATCCTCATCTTTTACGTGTGAACTTTTAACTTCCTAGTCAAAGACCAAACTTTTTCGACCCACTTTTTCCTCTCCACAGTTCTTAATGCAATCAAACTTGGTTTCTCACGTGTCTTTAGGATTCGAAATACAATTAGCATCGAGGATCTTTGGTCCTAATTCTGCTATTGGACTCTCAATACTGAAAATGAACCAAAGCAGGAGCGACGTTTCTCCAATCATCCATGACCCAAAGTTTCTCCGCCTTTGATGTGACATTTCTGGAACGAATCCAAACTCGAACTGAACTTGAAGCACAACTCTCCAATGTAAATCAGTTCACTTTCATTTGTCATACCCGGCTCTTGATGTAGCCAAGTGGAACAGAGATTGGCTGCGAACCCGGAAAAGCTTTCCTAGCTGTCAGGATGTCTTGTTCTTGAGCCAATACAAGCGTTTGTTTTATCGGCGTCAAGTGTATATTTATGTACTACAGTACGTTATGCAGTCAACAGAGGTAAATACGTTGGATCGAACAATACAGTAACGCTTTGCTGGATTGTTTTGAAAATTGCTTGTTCAACAATTAGAAGAACGATCGCTTTTCTTGTGAATCATTCATTGATCTGAATGAAGAAGAATTTAGCTGAACAGATTCCCGTCATTACTAAATAAGGAAGGTACTTAAAGCTGTTTAGCACCACTTGTAGGGTAAAAGTAAAATATGAAAACAGAAAATACGTCTACAGTTCTTGATATTTGGTTTAGAATTTAATTTAAAAAGATAAAAACTTCGGTAGCTCACGCCCACAAGAAGAAGCAAGGCGTTACGATTGTACAAATAAATTGACTCTTCCAATTTACGACATCTGGTGGAGAAATGCGCGTAACCGTTGGTGCAAACTTTGGATCAGCTTATATTAGGTGATGTGTTTGTGTAGCTTTCCACTTCTCCGTATCAATGTTTCTCTTTATCCGCTTAACCAATTGAGATATTTGTGCCATTTCATTTGGTTAGGCATCCCAAAAATTGCCCGCTTGCCCTTTCCAATATGTACTTGTGCTCCTACATATCATCAAAATCATATTGAATGTCTAAAAGCCACTAAAACCACCGTTGATTATAATTATTTGAGCAATTCTAAAATGCAAACCTTAGCAAAAGATCTCCATTATGATAGTCTGAAATTGAAAAATGTAATTGAAATCCATGAAACACTTTCATGGAGTAAACCTAAGCACTGACCCATCAAAAAAAATTCAAGAATGGCGAACCTGGATGCATTGGACACCATTTTTTCAGTTGTTTCAGATCCATTGAATAAACATTGCAAACTGAGAAATATTATTATGACTTTTATTTTTGAAGAAAGTCGTCGGCACGATTGTTCAACTCCTAATGATCGAAAAATGGTTATAATTAGGGCCCGGATTTTTAATATAAAATATTATTTAAAAATTCTCCGTTTTTGCTCGATTTTTTAAATATTTTGGCTGTTTCAAGGAAAAATAAATATTTTCTCGAAAATTTGAGTCAGAAAAAATATTTCAAGCAAAATTGAGGAAAATAAATGAAAGAGGGCTAACCCAAAATGAACCCAAAAGACAAAAATCTCTACAAAATGACATTTGTTTTAAGATTAGACATTCAAAACCAAAACTACTGTCAAACAAGAAAAAAACTGCGCCATCTAATGAGGTAAATTGAAAATTGTATTGTTAAATCACTTATGTACATGTCAAGTATGCCTCCAAAAACGTTCAAATGCATCAAATTCATCAAAAACAAATTTGAAAAATTCTTAAATGACTGGCTTTTTTCAAATATTTGGCAAATATTTGAAATGAAATAATGGCTTTTGAACAAATTGTATATTGGACATTTTGATACTTTTTTGCAAATGTTTTTTTCCGGGCCCTAGTCATAATCTAACGCGATTGTAGAGAAATTTTGCTCATTGGGTCTGAACGGTTGCGTCCGCAAGAGGTCGCATCTCATGATTTCACTCTAGACTTGAGGCTCTAGTCTGAACAATGCTAACACCACCCTCCAAAATGTACTGGGCATATGTAAATCTCGAAATCGTTATTGCACAAACTTTCAAGATGTTAATTTTTTCTTTTCTTTTCCAAGACTTCGTATTCGAATGCATATTTGGGAAATGATTTGGTCACTTTGAAATGGTGCTCTCTAAAACTTTGAGAAACAGACTTTGATATTCTACAATCAAGTTCATTTCTCTTATTCACATCTGGATCGTTGTATTTTAACACAAGTGGGCCCCATCATTGTTTTAGTTTGACCTGTGTTAAGTAACTTTGAAAAAAGTTTTACTTCTTTTTTTAATTGAGCAATGACAGCTCAAAATGTCTGATTTTCTCTGTTCATCACCCATAGTTTCTCCTAATTTTCTCCTAATTGGGGAGCTCACAACTTGGAATTGACGCAAAGATAGAAAACTTTTACTAGGTTGATTAAAACGTATGTTAACCATCCACCTAAGGTCAATGAATTACACTTGAAAAATTCGAAGCCGTAAAAAGACACAACAATCAGTCTTCTTCTTTACAATCAAGATTTTATTTGTGTCAGCGTCTCTTTAAGAAAATACCAACGGAGGCATAGCCAAAACTTTGAACATCAAAAATCTGGAGACGTCCTTGCCAAACTTGATTTTTTGTTATTTTGCGTGTTTTATGTGCCTGAAGTTGTCGATTCTGAAAATGATTTCATTTGAAAATGTGATCCTCAGCTATTCAATCCCCAAAACCCTGCTCGTTATTTCAATCATCGTTTTATAAAACACATGATTCTACAAGAATTGCAACCTGACATATCATTGAAAAAAAATAACTGAGCTAGTATGATCAAAGCTAAATCTACGAAAAGTGTTAGTCAGCCGCAATAATACTCTAATAACGAGTATTGCTTATACACCAATAGACGTTAGGCACTGAATTTTCATGAACGCAATCACCTATCTCATTCCCTCTGCTGGTGTGAAAAAATTAATTAAAAATCATCACTTGAAAAAAATATATGTTATGGTCAGCATCACCAGTGCTTTTCTTTCAAAGAGATTTTTTCCAACGTGTATTCTTATATCCAACTTTGAATGTTTTACAAATGTAAGGAATCGCAGAAAGCACTCAAATGCTTGCGAATAGTGTGCATTGTTATTATGTAAAAAATTCGTCGAAGAGTTCCTTCATGGACTAGGACTTGGCTAGAGCCTTTTTGTACCCTTCTCACACCTCCGAAATGACACCTGTCTGGGGAAAAAGGATACAGTACGAATAAGCATCCTCCAGTAGACTCAGTCTGTACAAAAACCCGTTCTCTGAGGATTTCATTTTCTACAAGACTTTTTGACGCCCTCAACAAATTAACTATTGGCATCTCGGTCTTTGTTGGACATTAACAAAAGTACGCTCTAATAGTCTGTTAGTAAAGTGCGTGTATTACTGTGTATGATTGAATGAAGTCATATGGTATTCACAGCCAAGATTGAATATTCATCGAATGTGGAAACGCAATAAGATACGTTTCCTTGCAGGATTTTTTATCCATGTTTGACGGCGAGAAAATAACTCCCATGGAAATAGATATCTTACAAATGATTGGGTAGAAAAGTTTTGCAGATTACTCAACGTAGTAACATACGGTACAGCATGAATGGTTGAACATTTTTTACCAATACAAAAATCCAATGCCAATTTTCCGAACCAACCGAAGAAGACAAGGCCATCCTTATTGGTACATCATCACCTCGGGCGATTGATAAAAGCACATATAAGCATCACAGATTAATCTTTTAGCTTGGGTCGGCAACATTTTATCGTCCCTTTGAGCTTTAAGGCTCTCTACGCCTTCGTCACTCAACCATTTAGGCACATCCAAGGCTGCACTCACTTCAGGGATATTGTAACCATGGCATTCACCTGAAAGAAACAACTTTACAGTGCGATCACTCCCCTAAAAACTCATTTTCCCCGCGACCAAATGGGTCTTGTCGACATGGAATAGAAAATGGAGATGGATTGGCCTCCAAAAGGTCAGACAGACAGGATGTGGTCCGTGCATATTATCATTGCTCTCGGGACTTCTCGAGACAAGGACATTCGATCAAGCTAATTTGGCAATGAATGAGCCATTTCAGAGATTAAATATTGATCCTCTTTTCGCCTGGAGACAGGGAAAGAGACTTGATAACAGCAGGGAGCCTCAATGTGGAACAGTTCCAAATCTCGAGAGGTCCTGAATGGTTGAAGTGCATTTTGCTTGTGCTCAGTGGGGAATCCATTTCTTTATTGGAACCCATGTGATCCGGTCTAGTAGCATTTTGTCATTAATTACTAAAATGAGCTAGGGCTCCTTATCAAATCAAGGATTCCTTTCCATGTACTCACTTTTCATGGGCTAATACATTTCTTAAAAATACTAGCACAATATCAATTTGCGCAATTTGCTCAAGTATTGGAAGACGTCGGGGTATGAATGGGAATTATTCACAACTAAGGAGCTTACCTTTTCTATCTGCCATTGAGTCGAAAAAACACCAATCAGCGTCAGGGCCCAAACCACATTTGACAAACGACACGTAATGCGAGGTCTCGATACACACCACGGCAAAAAGTTCCATGAACAGACGCGGTGTGGGATCCGATGCGGACCTAGTTGAGAAAACAAGGAAAAGGGGCTTGAAAAACATGGGTTCGTTCAGTCAAGGACCTTCCAGCACTGCTCTAGAGCCCTTGGTTCAGTCGAAAGGCCAAAACACGCAGGTGGTTGACTGTAAGAAGGATCTCAAATCTGGAGCCCTTGGTTGAACCAACCGGAATTCCAGGAAGGACGCAAAAGGCTCAGGCTACACGACATCTCTTGATTTTTTCTGTCTTTATGCTTGGCTGCAGAGACTTGGTGGGTAACGAGATGAAGTAGGTACACATTTGTGGGCTTTTTTTCTTTGCTTTAGAATAATGAAGTCCGTGAAGAATTTGCCAAGAGTAGCAAGGAAATTGAGACTGACGGGGTATAATCTAATTTGCTTCGAGAAACCCAACTCCCTTTTTTTAAAAGAAAGGCGGAAGCGCTTTTTTTTTCAACAAACAAAAAGATACGATCACTGCAGAGGTCCAATCTACTGGATGGCTTTCATATTATTCCATCTTGCCTTTTGTAACGAACCTGATGTTCATACATCGCAATAAAGCATACATACATACATATTTCCTCGATTCTATTCAATAAGGGATTCCAATCACTCTCTGTTTGACCTTGACGCCCTCTAATTGAACGGGTACACTGAAAAGCAACGCTATCTAGTTCGTTTGGGTCGCGAATTCGAGAAAAGGTCAACTAGAGCAAGCAGGTTTAACTGTAAATCAGGGGTCGGCAAACATACAGAGGCAAAGGCCCACAAAGGGAACTGACTTTGTGGCAGGGCCCACATTTTCAAACAAAGGGATTTCGTTGTAAATGAACAAATCAACTTGCCCTCCCGACGCCCCCCAACACAAAAACGGAATTATTCCAGACAGGGGCGACAAACTACACAATTAGGGCCAAATTACCGTCATGATTCATGAGAAAACCATGCCATGATGTAAAAGGGACTCAATGTTCCAACAAGATGCGACCCGTCTCATCATGCAAGTACAAAAGAGTGCACTTTATTCAACTATATAAGGCCATGTTCCTACCGAATGAATACTAGTAGTTCGACAGTCAGTCAAAAGTTGATCACTTTTTCCCCCCTTATTCACATTCTCTTTATTTCTAATTAAGTCTTGTGCCCAAGTTCTCACCGAACTAGATGGAGGATTACACGGCTCTCCTTGCTTGCTTTTTTGGCCTGTTTTTGGTTCTGGATCCTAAATTTTGAAATGCTTCTGTATAAAGAATGTTTTTTGCTCTCATGTTCCCGTTTCTACAAAATATAACTTCAAAAAATGAGCAATGAAAAAAGGTTTCAAACTTTCTTGAGCATTTTTGGGCTAACTAGATTTTAACACATTTTTCACATATTGCGGCATATTAAAGTTTTTTTTTTCAAAACCTAGTTGCAAAGAATAAATTGTGGGAAGTGTTTTTCAATACGTGCTCGCAATTAGAAATCGCCATGCGGGTTTGAACAAGAATATTACACCCACTCTAGGTAATGAGAAAGAATTCCCTGGGGGACCACCAAACTATGCCTCGGCCTCAGCCCAGCGGTTCCCGACCCCTGATCTAAGCATTGCCAGACATGAACCAAAACACACTTTCGCCAACGCAAAGCAATCTATTATATTCACAATTTCACAAGCCCCTCGCCCTGAAAATTTCAAAAGGAAAGCCCTGTTTTAACAAGCTTGAACTTGGTGCTTAGGTGACCTCAAACTCCTCCAAATTTGAATATCAAGGTGATGTAAATTGGCCTTTTGGTTAGTTGCAATTTTTTACCAATCCATTCTTAATGGTTCTGCTAAAACTCTGGGCCCACTTCATGTACTAAAATCCCAAGAGCTCTTGGGCCCACCAAAAACAGTCTCGGTCCCACATGTGGGCCGCGGCCCACCGGTTGCTGACCCCTGCTCTAAATGGTCCTTATGGATTCCACTCACCAAAACGAACCAGATGCCGTAGCTTATGAACGTACTCTGTCGTTTGTAGGGCATTAGTATCCCAATTAATTCCAGGAATAACACTATTCCTATTTTTTTCATGATGAACAGGTGACGATTGAATCAACTTAGACAGAGACAACCGGAAGAACATTTTGCATTAAAAATTTGATAGCATGCCTATTATTTTGTTAAAAGAGGAAGGGAGCGAATGGTATTTGTTCTGTGAATTGAGAGGGCATAACTATTGATCCCTACGAATTAAAAGATTGACATGCGATTTTATTGCTTCTAATGCGAGCATTAAGTGCTAAAAAAGAGCTGATTGAATAAACCTTACACGGGTCTCTACTGAATCTTCTTTGGCAAATCCTATACAGCCACTCTTTAACCTTATACTCGACAGTACAAAACACTTCGCCAGAAACGCATTCATTTCGCTTTTGTTCAACCCAACGACCCGAAATCCCGAACAAAGGATCAAATATCCGCCAAAAGTGTATTTACACAATACATAGTTCGATATATAAACATAATTCAAGTTCGATTAATGGTCCTCAAATATCCCTTCAAAACAGCAATGATCAACCGAAAGGCTGTCAACCAAGACCGAAAATTTCAACTGAAAGAGGTTCAAACAATACCGAAACCAGCTGACTACAAAACTATTTTATTCATGATTAAACTTAGACTTTCAACACGTTCAGAGGGTATTGGACAGAAAAAAAATATTCTTATTTGCTCTCAAACCACTCACACTTAATGTCTGCTTTCGGTTTCGGTACGCATAATCGAAAACAAAACAAAAAAATTGATGAGGGTTTCGGCCGAAAGCGTTTTCGGCCCATCAATAAAATACAGATGCTGTTCAAAACGAAGGTAAACATGCCCAAAAATCCGTAGTTTGACAACAAAATCTAGGAATCTGGTCCACCCTGACACTCCATTTTTCATTTTTTTCAAATATGCGATTACCCGACTCCGAACACGAGCAATACAAATTTAAAGGTAAATTATACATGTATATGATTTTGTTGTCAGTTGCCTCCAGTTTCGCTTTAGGTTAAGTTCTCATTCGGTGGAAACTTTTGAGTTCCGTTAAGAGCCCTTTGGGTCCATCACTAGTTTCTAAACAACTAATAACCTGAGAGTTAGTCTTTTTTAAGCAATTTAAATATAAAAAAAACATTAAAACATAACCTACACCAAACTTGACAGTATATTCGAGGGCCGTTAATTAGATTTGATATTGGAATCTAGGGCAATGTAAATCAGTACCCTTCATATGCTACTTTTTAATTACCACTCACCTGTTCGAATGATACTCGTCAGGAACGGAGAGTTTTGTGGCTCGATGGTTCCTTCTTTTGTGGTGATTGTGAACAGTGGTGAGACATGGATCACAAAAGGCCGTGCTATCCAAACCCGGACTTTGGTCGCCGTAACATTCGAGGCACTCTTGAGTGGCAAGTTTCCCACAGATGATGCATTGCCTAGGGGCTGAAATAATGGGAAACCAGGCATGCATAACAACGAGGGAAAAGGAGGGACAAATTTGGAGGAAGAAAAGGCTTTTGATCGAATCTTGAGATTTTCCGTTATGGGATTTGCGCATCAAACCTTTGTAGATTGTCTTTTAAGATAAAGCGGAACTTTGGAAAGATGCTCCAACAAAAGAAGGATAAATTGAGACATGGTAATAAAAATTGAGAAGATTTTACTAGCCGAACGGATACTGAGCATGATGAGGATTGGAAAAACAATTTGCAATCAGGTGCATATTTGCTAGGTGGACAAGTGATCCAACGAGTCAAAAGAATGTGATAGATTTGCATTCCATACCGGAATGCAAAAAAAAATATCCAATTCGGAACCCCATTCTTGTTTCCACGGCAAAAAGAAATCTCCAAAAGATTTTAAACCGCTATTTTCATTTTTTGCAAACTCAGCCACCCATCTTCCAAATAATCCATTTAGAGAGGAAAGTGGACAATGAGTAATGCATCATGTGCAACCAAGGGCAACCACTTGTAATGGAGCACTTCTAATTATTCTCCCCTTCCTTTGAAGTAACCAACCACCACAAAATGGTTCTTTGATTTCTTCCTTTAACATGAGCCCTAGCCAGCATTGAGCTACTTACAATCCTCGATGATATCTGTTACATCCAGAAGTTGTGAGGGCATAATGCGGTCGTAGACTTTGAACTGGCTCCCAAATCTGGGCATCTGAAGGATGAGCACGGCCGGAACGCGTTTGAGTTTCACGTTAGAGGTGATGAAAGATTGCTCGAAAAGCTCTTGAACCGTGGGCAAGAGTAGGGCTTCCTTTCGTTCCACGAATAACTGGTACAAATGAGATTCCTGGCCCGAGGACAACTGCAGAAAAGGAGACGCCCTGAGGGTTTGACTCAGAAGCGAGTTCAGAAATTCCTCGGGATCTATGATAAAGATTTTTAATCTCATGAAAGAGGTCATGCCATTTAGGAGTCTATTCATTTACCTTTTTCCTCCGTGGTGAGACCCTTCACGGACGAGAGATGATCGAGAAACTTGCGAAGCTTCATGACACGATCCGCTCGAACGAACAGATTCTTTCGGAGAGGATTCACAATCTCTTCCCGGAGAACCCGTTGAACGTCGTTGTACTCGCGAATATCGTGCGTGGATTGAGGTCGGTACAGTAACGAGTCAAACACACTAACGTGGGTGAAATGCAGATTTATCATCTTGAATGACTTACAACACTTGTAAGAGGTGTTCAAAATGAGCAAGCTTACCTCGTGAAAGAAAACATGGCAAAGAGGGTGGCATCAAGGTAGCAAGAGTTTTGGTGACCTTGGATTCCTCGATTCCGCCCACAGATCCGGGCAATATCTCCAGCGGGCAAATGAATGGGTTCTTGGAAACCCGGCACAACTGGGCATTCTTGATCACCAAAGTCTTTTTCGTCTGAATCGGAGAAATTGTGCGATATCTCGGGTCGAAACCGCTGATCCAACATGAAATGGCTGTATGGTGCAAAAATAGCTTTCCTTTGTGGACAGGCAAAAAGCTGAGTGCCATTGTACCATCCATTAGTAGCCCCAATCATTTCTTCCTCCTGCAATCCAAATCCAATAAGTCTCATGAGAGCCTGACCTAGATTTCAAAGAAGCTTCCGTATCTTACCAATTCAATGCCAACCCCTTTCTTGTCTTGATCCGAGAGCCAGCCTTTCCAACGAACCACTCCGAAGAACGAGATATCATTGACCTTGACCTCGACTAAGGAGCCAATATCAACTTCGGAGTTCCGAGCAGTGTGGGTGGGCGATAATCGATCGAAAATCGGAGATTCAGGTTTTCGAGGCGGAGGCGGTGGAGGTGATGGCGAGAACCTTGGCGTGGGTAATGGACTTGGCGTATTTGAGTTCTTTGGACCTGAAAGATGTTGAATTCAGCACTTAGAGAGAACACTTGAGTACAACAGAGATCTGTTCGTCAGGAAGCGAATGTCAGATATCCTCCCTACGTCATCCTATCCGCTCACAGGTGAATGTATGCGCGAAAGTTGGGCAGCTTTCTCTTCACCTTTACCAGAAGTAAATACTTCCCTAAACTTCCTGCACACACCAAAGTGGTGTTCAATTAGGTTGCATGAAACTTGGGCTACGGTCCACGGTGGCCACACATTTTTTGCCACAAAATGAACACGGCCTCTTTCTTTGTGTCTTCTGAGATTGTCCACTTGAACGATGACAGACGGTTTAATGCCCGATTGCGGAAGTGTCCTTGACAGAGATTCTCCCAAGAGTCTGCTACACAATTTTAGGATGTGTAAAAACCACGGTGGCTCAGAAACGAGTGTAAAAATCTGTTACACAAAAAAGCCCTTCGCAGTTTCTTCCTATTCTTGATACGAGCAAAAGGTTTTTAAATTCCTCTTCTATTACGAATTTTATCTTTGAACCAGTAGCATGATGGAATGTACTAGAATTAATCACACAAATTGAACCTGAACAAACTGGGCAACTCATTGTGTTTCAATTTTTGTTCGATAGAAGTCTATATAATCCATCAATAATTTGTGCCAAATCACTAAGGTCGTTTCAGCTTCCTGACATTCTTATAGATTGTCTTAAACCATTATTTTCTTTCTTATAGAAATCCAATAAGGAAACACTTCACAGAAAAAAGGACAGAACGATATAGATGACCATCAACTAAGAAATAAAAACCATAAGAAAACAGTGCAATTTTCTTTCGTCAAGTTGTAATTTCTTCTTTTGATCCCCGTCACATTCCAAATGACTTGGCAACTTTATGAAAGAGGTCTGGATACTTGCATGCTCGACGATGTGCACGTGCACATGCAACTGAAAATTCTACCCCAGATATTTCTTGTTCAGGCCTAATTTTTGGAAGGACAATTGTCGCCTTGCACCTTCTAAAGACGTCATTTAAAAAAAGCTTACCTTGAGACAAGGGCGAATGTCGCTCCAGAAAGTCTCCCAATACGAAATCCGGAGCTTTCGGGCTCTCTTGCTCAGTTTGATTTTGATCCTGTCTTACAGGAGATCGAATCGGACGTTCCTGGCTCAAAATTCGTCGATTTAGTGAATTTGTCTTTGAAGAAATCCCCTCGGAGGAGAGAACAACTGGACTAGGAGTGTTTCGAGCTTTGAGAGTGGCTGAAGCTGTGAGCTTCCGTTGGTTCATATCATTCTCGAGGATATTGGCAAGAGAGAATCTTTTATTCTTCTGTTTGTGGATGTCATCTTCACTTGAGCTGAAATCTTGAGCCCGCAACAACGAATCCAATGGAAGCAGAGAAGCGTGGTTTTTCCTCGTCTTAAACAAGCGCTTCTTTTGAAAGGTGCCATCACTCACGCCCACGGGATTGTCCTGAAATACAAAAACAACAAGCAATCAAATACGACCTTTCTTTCAATTGAGACTCTAGCCACTCCTCAAACAACACTCCACCTCAATCTCGTCTTCCTCAAACTTAGCGTAATCACTCGATTTGGAGCTACTCTTTCCGGATCCATTAGTTCGACAGAGATCCATGGCCGATTCTGGCGGGATCACCGACATGCACGGGTAGTACATGGATTGATAAGGCGAATAATATTGGGCAGGGACACCGGGGGGAGGCATCATGGCCATGGGATATGGTTGGGGGAGATGATGGAAAGAGGCCGGTCTCCTTTGATGAATGGGACGGGTCTCACCTTCTTTCCTTCTCATTCGCACGGGTTCCATTACAGGAGCTGGAGCTCCGTAAACAGGAGGATGGGGGAAAGTGGGTGGCATTGGGGCAGGAATGAAGGCCATGGGAGGTGGGTACATCATCGGCGATGGATACACGTAGGTTTTGGTTTGAGGTGGGAATGAGTAAGCAGAATAGAAGGTCCGAGTATCAATATCCCCGTCCACAGACATGGCTACTGCAGTTCAACACTACTTGAAAATTCGACGTGAATGACAAAGATGGGGGAGGGAGAATCCTTTGGGGTCAATTTTCAATCCATTCACGTGCAACACTGTAAGTCGAGAGAATGACTGCAAGTGTTCCTCGTTCTCGCAAAAATGTTCTCCCCCCCTCACTCTTCCTTGTGCCGAATCGGTCTATTTGTTGACTATTTCAGGCCCTCCTTATGCCACAACCCCAATTTTCGCTTATTTCATACCTTTTGTCGCCTCTATCAGGTGTCATTCAGCTATCTATACTGTGTTATCTTGAGCTACATTAGTCATTCTACAGTATAAGACGAAATCAACGCTAATTCCACATATATCGCTTGATTGTTAGGTTTCTTATCAGGGGATGCAAAGCAATCCATGACAAAAAGAAGGAAAAGCAAACTTGGCACAGATTCAAACCCGCCGGTCAATGTCCTAATTTCTAGTACCCAAATCTTCCCGCCAGCATCTTTACCCAAGAGAAGTAAGTACACAACACATGCAGAAAGCGAGTGGGAACAAGAGAAAGCTAATTCATATGCGAAAACACTCACAAATTCCACTCCGGCCAAAAAATCGCGTTCCCCCGGGATGTGACCGATCCATCGAACAACGGCGAAAACCGGGTCATGACCGTCTTGAAAGCATACCACGCGGTCATTAAGGCCCACTTGAGGGCCCTCTTCAACTACTGAAGGCCTTCTTTGAACCGGAGACGATGTCGAGGGTGAATTCGAGTCCAATGATGAGCCCTTGATTGAATGGACGGGATCTATGTGATCTGTAAGGAACCCAGGAAACATTAAATGCACTATGATGCCCTTAAGAAGAAAGAAAAACCAGCGAATGGACCCTCATTTATGTCTGAAAGACCCAGAAAAGTTAGTCAAAGCCATTATAAGCAAAACAAAATATCAGGGAAAACCCATCAATATAAGAAGAAACCTCAGAGGGTTTCTACAACACGCGTACTTCTTTTGTTCCATTTGGCAATGGGGATCACTCGGATGTCCAACACGTGGGTGTCGTCTAATTCACATATATCGGTAGCGGCACAAAAAGGAATAAAACAGAACTTTTTGCCGAACATTTTTGGCGCCATTAAGACATGAAGGAGAACTATTTTGGGAACAAGCCTTTTGTTTGGAACACTCTCAAGCAAAAAAAAAAACAGAAAGAGCCAACACAAATGTAAGTCAAGGTAGAAAGAGGGAAGGACTAGGGGCAAGGAAGGTCCCTATCTAAGTACTAGTAGCTTGGGACGTTTTTGGATTCGTCGTTGTTACTGCTGCTGTTGCTGTCGACGGTGGTGGTACTGGGTTTGTCTAGAAATTGGTCCATGCATGCACTTGATCAGATAAGGGACAGGAAGGAACTTGGAACTAGGGGATACGACGAAAATCTTCAAAGAAAGTTGGTGGCTTGCCCTTAATACCAACGTTTCGCGGGTACTTTTCGTACACAACACACTAGAGTGTCCTTGAAAGATCCAGCTTCTCTTGGTTTACTATCAATAGAATGTATTCACTTACAAGAATCCAACAAACTAACTAACGAGCTCTCCTTTTTCACTTTCAGTAGTCACTAATTATACCCGCTACAAGTCCTGCAATTAAGTCTTAGCATGATTCAGGACATCACCCTTTCTTCCTTGAAAAAGGATTCAATGACTCCTAATTCCTACCTTCATATCGATTGGGATAATAAGGTCTATTGTAGTTGGATATCCCTTCAACTCCATCAATCCGAGTTTTTTGAGCTTCCATTTTGTTCACCATAATCGATGTTTCGTGATTATGAGATTTCCGCCGGGAAAGTGAAGCTTGGCTTTGATATGGAAGAAGATCCCCCACGGTCCCAAAAACACTGCTCAGTTTGGGTGCCGAAAAATACTGACATCGACCAAAACTCCCATCACTCGTGCCTTTATTACAATCCTGAAATTAGAGACGCCTCATTGATTAAATTTGATCACGTTCGATTGGCGCTTATGGGGTCAGTCGTGAACAATGGATACTCAAAGTAACTCCTCCAACAGCTCAAAGAGCTCAGGTTTAAATACTCCCACTGGGTCGAGTTTTCCCAATCATTATCAAGGGAATATTCGGACCCAAAGGTGGGCACAATACACCAAAACCACACCCACCCATCCTCGTACTTCAAACATTCAAAAGAAGAACTAATTACTCACCAATAATTCGACCCCCAACCAATGTCCGGGAGATAGACCTTTCACGGGTCCGATGTACTGAACCATGCCGACATCCCGTCGACCAGAAGCGGGACAATACCAAACCGTGTCTCCCACGACGGCTTTCAATATGGGGTGTCGAATTTCATCGGTCATGAGCTCGTAGCGCTGATCCGGAGGGAGGGGTAACAATCGAAGATAATCCTCTTCCTCGATCGGAAGTAATTCCTTAAATTGTAATAAAATGATTTAACATCAGGAAATTCATTGGGTTTTTTCTTCATTTATGTTTGATATAGGTAATCGAGGGTATGCTTATAAGGCTCAAAACGATCTACGTTGATTCGTTATATTTTTTACTTCGAAGATTTTAAGACAAGATTAAGCACGAAAAAGTCATTTATTAGAGCCAAAATTGAATGTAAAAATATCTTTTGGCAGCGTTTACATCATTTTTACATGGAGAGTTATTGTTATGTCAAAAGATTCTATGAACCGTTGTCCAAAGAAGCATTTCATTATTGAGAAGGCTCAATTCTAGATATAAGAACAATCGTTGTGTGAATATAAGAATATTGTGGCTACTAAGGAAGGACTTGCTTATATCAAGCTTTTCAAGATCGACTATATTGTCGATCAACACCTCCACTCTCCTGGCATTGAGAGTTCTTAAAATCATCTTATATGAAGCAACAGTATATTCCAAATATTGATCTAATATACGAAAGACGTAATGCAAATTATTCTGATAACAAGACTAAGTTCGTTCTTTTCTTTGTTCTCAAGGACTGGACTCATCTCGTTTCATAGAACTTTTTCTCTATGACTCATGAAACCCTTCTACAGTAATATTCTAACCCAGGTTCTTTACTATTATTTCAGGCAACTTTCCATTATGTCCTTCAATCATCTTACTTTGACAAGAACGGTCATGCGGATCTCTTCCGATCCATGATCCAAGCTCAAAATGGTGACGGGCGCCGAGCTCAAATTTCCCGCCACTCTGGCTCCCGCATCTATTTCCACCAAAGTTCCCTTGGGCACATTCTGTTCGGGGATCCCGTTCCAAGACATGAAGGCTTTTTGCTCGGGCGATCCCGGACGATGGCCCCATCCACGGCAATCCAACATCAACATGTACGGATATTGTCCTCGACGGCATCGCGGCACCAGCACCGGGGCCTTCTGATGATCATAGATACTTCCACCGGTCACGCCCCTCATAGGCGGTAAAGAGGACGAACAAGAGCTGAAAATGGGATAAAGGATTCTTTCATGAGGACCAATGTGAGAGACAAATAGATGGATGGGTGTTTTGAAATGTCTTACGGAGGGATGGGTGGGTGGGCTGGAAGGACGGGGGTCCACTCGAGGCCCGAGTAAAGGTTCGATGAGAAGGCCATCCTAACCCAACGGGGAGGTGGGTCTTGAGGGCGTGTCAAGCGGGGAAATGGAGCACAAGTGTCATGATGATGGGATAAGATGTTATGATTGGTCGGTTCACCTGTTGTTGAGTACTATCGAGTACTTAGGTACACTGCATTGAAAGCTAGGTTGCGTGAAAAAAAATTTTAAGGGAAAATCTTAAGTCCTTTTCTTTGACTTCTTCTTTTGAGTGGCATAATTTTGCTTAAATGGTACCTATTTTTGAGAAATGATCTTTTTTGAGAAAAATGATTGCCATCGAAGAAGCACAGTTGAATATGGGCAAACAGTGGGATCAAAAATTATGTCCTGGAAACCATGTTGGAAATCAACGCAAGATGGGTCTGGCAACGCGAGGTCTCCGCTGATATTTTTCTCGGTTCAATCTTTGACGTCTTCTTAAAAGAGGTTGCGTGAACCCAATGGTTGTCCTTCGAGATTAATAAATCGATGAAATGCGCATCACAAGTAATAAAGTTAATGTTGTATTAAAACGCGATCTTTCTCGATTATTATCCTAAATCATTGATGGACGAACATACTAGGCATTACCGCAACAAGTTTAAAGATTGCAATAATAAGAAATTACAAGTATGGATAAAAAATGCCAAGAAAAGTTTTATATTGAAGTGATGACCTAAATGGCAAATCATTAAACGGATGCTGTTCATTAGTCTAGAAATATTTTTTTAGTAAACTACAATAAGCCTTTGTTTTAGAAAAAAGTAATTCATAACATTTATCAAAAAGCACTACACAAGAATTTCGCCTGGCCAGCAAAGCTAGCCATCATTTCGTCAAAATTTTTCTAAGGGGAAATGGCAAGTCCGGCATTGGAATGGTTCTGGACCAGAGGGTGGGAATTAACGTCTAGCAATTCCTGCGAGAAAGGTCAGAGAGGAGAATCGAACCTCGAACCTCACTCACTGCAAGAAACTGACCTAACCACGTCCACTCTCTTTGAATTTTTGGCACGATGCACTCTACAGAGTCTGCTCAGGTGTAAAAAATCACGTCAAGTTTTGAGTGGATTTGAGGTACAACCTAGATTAACTGAAACCCTTAGATTAACTATAAACATAATTTTTTTGAAAAAAATCTTGACGTTCATTGAAGTGTTTTGAAGAATCTATTGCACCAAAAGGCAAGAGCCATGCACACCTATAAAGTATACTTTTGCTAAGATATGACAGCTTATTACATACTTATCCTTATTTATTTTCCGTTACGGAAAGTGGAACCCCCTGGTATAAGCAGTACTTTCTTTTGGTTCTGGATTCTTACCCTCCCCTGGGAGAATGTAGCATTTTCTACCGGGAAAATATTAGTGACAACAAGCTTTACGGGGCCCATGTGGGAACAGGGGGTTTTGGGTGGGGAGAAGTAAGCGGGAGAAGTAAGTGGGAGAAGTAAGTGGGAGAAGTAAGTGGGAGAAGAAAGTGGGAGAAGAAAGTGGGAGAAGTAAGTGGGAGAAGTAAGTGGGAGAAGTAAGCGGGAGAAGTAAGTGCGAGAAGTAAGTGCGAGAAGGAAGCGGGAGAAGTGAGCATGATAAGTAGGGACAGGAACTTGAAACGAAAAAAAACTATTCGTCTTCTGAGCCTTTATTCGTCGCGAATTTTTTTCGTCTTATTTGCATATTATTCGTCTTTTTCAAGCTCTTTACGCGTTGTTTTCTAATTTCCACGCAAAAAATAACTTCGAAGAAAGTTCAACGTCAAAGCTTCAGCCAAGGAAATAAATTGATTGATTGTCAATTCCGGTTTTGCACCAACAAAAAAAATCCACACTTAAAAATCAACTTGGACTCGTAGCATTGCCCGCCAGACACGGAAAAGAAAGATTACTGTTGGGTTTAAAAAGCTTTCTGGCCATGAGAACAATTGATGTATGTGTAATTCTCACATTATGTATAACTCTACTGTATCCTCTTCTTAAAGGAGGCATTTTCTAACTTTTGTTTTTACTTGACATATGTACCACTGAATAATTCCTGCCCATTAGGTTATTCCTGTTTTAAATTTTCTAGATTTTGCCGTTTTTGCACAAGTAGACAATTTTTTCCGTCAATAAGGAGATACATTTTGTCTGTTCAGTAAAAGCAGTTTAAACGTCTTTTTCGGTCTGTACAGGCACTCAATTTGTCTCCTTTTTTATCATAGTTATGAGTAGGGCTAGGGAAATTTTTTTTTACATAAAAAATATTTTTTTACATTTTTTGCCAATTTTACGTGAATATAACACTTTAATTTTATTTGACATTTTTTTGGAAAATTTCAACATTTTCTTAACATTTTTTGTACTTTTTGCTCAAAAATGTCATCCCAAAACCGGTTCTGAGGGACCAATTAATCAAAGGAAGGCTTGATTGAAATTTCCCGCCAAAATATCCCGCTAAAATTGTCATTGTTCAGCTTCACATTTTACGATGCGTATCAATTAAAATCTTTGGAGAGGGCAAAAAGTGCTCTTAAAGTTTCTTTTTGTTATTGTGAAAAAGTTCACATCAGAAACTTTGTGACCCTTGTTTCCGTGATTATTTTACGTGGGCTAAATAACTATGTGTAGAGTAAATTATGTTTTAAGTTGGCACTGTTGCCATTATTTACTCAGACTTTAATATCTATTGCCTTTCAAAGGGTCTGAAGGGACTTATAACATAAACTGTTTTGACGTCTAGCTTATAAAAACACCCCGCTATGTGAAGTGCAACCTCCCGTTTTTTAAGCTAGAGTTTTGACGGCATTATTTCCTTCAGATGTCTGGTCACACTGTCTTAAGTAGTCTTCTCAAGTCCTCCACGCATCTAGTCCCATTTCTCACACATTTCGTTGACTTTTTGCCCTAATTTTTAACATTTTTTTGCTCTTTTTGCTCTAAATTTCAACATTTTTTGCCCTTTTTGCCCTTTTTGCCCTATATTTCATCATTTTTTGCCCTTTTTCCTGACATTTTGATGACATTTTTTGGATGTTTTTCCAACATTTTTTCCCGGGCTCTATTTATGAGTAAGTAGTTTCATTCGCCTTTTGGGCAAATTGATTCCATTTTTTACGTCTTTTTAGTGAGTTTTTCTTCGTTTTTTCGTCTTCTTCGAACTTTTATTCGTTTTCTTTTGTTTACTTGGGCAATCTTATTTGTCTTTTTTCGTCTAATAAGGCAATTATATTTGTCTTTTTTCGTCTAATAAGGCAATTATATTTGTCTTTTTTCGTCTAATAAGGCAATTATATTTGTCTTTTTTCGTCTAATAAGGCAATTATGTTTGTCTTTTTTGGTCTAATTTGATAGTTTTATTCGTCTAAACTTCCTGTCCTTAGTGGTATGAGTGTAAAAAGTAGAATGAGGCTAGTCGTTTAACGATCCCTCTTCAGGGATAATGGCAATATTTAGATTTTTGGGGGGGAAAATAAAGCTGATTGAATTGTCGATTCAAAATTCATTTAAGGTTGACGTGAAAAGCTACTCCATTACTTTCATTGAGTCAAGTTTTTGGCCGCAATACGATTCAAATTTTCTACTGTTTAAAATATTCTACATTGTGTGACAAAATTTGCAAAATTCTAAAGAAAACAGAGAACAAACTTTGCTAAAATATTTATCTTTACACTTAATTCTACTCTTCAAAATGTTCCCAAGAACAATCCTGCAAGGCTAATCAAATTGAAAAGAGGACAGAGACGGTCAGAGTTGTGTTTTAAGTCCCTGTAAAGCAGCCTTCTAATCTCAATAAAATGTCCACGATTGATGGAAGCTTTACCTACCTCTTCTTTTTTGCGTCCACTTGTGCGTTCGAATGTAGTGTACATTGAATAACATTTCTTTTAAAAATATTTCTCTCGTTTTGCTCCCACTTGCAATTCCCAATGCAACTTACAGAGGACAACGGCAAAGGCCAATTCACTGGTCTTTCCACTTAATTCACGAATCAAACACACATGCACAAGTCCAATATTTTGTCCTTGTTTATCAACTAGTTGAGGCAAGCCAGGATTGCCATGTCTACCGTGCAACCCTATGGCCCCTGAATGTCTTCCGATCTGGGAGATGAGTCATACCGTCATAGATATGGACAAAATATTGACAGGAGGAGCAAAGATTATCTGAACTAAACTTAAACCTAACCTAACCTAACCTAACCTAACCTAACCTAAACATACCTAAAAATATAGAAAAACAAACAACATTTACTGAAAAACGTTTGAAACAAAAACCCTCGTGGAGGCGCGAACCCCAACTCACTATTTAGTAAGCACGAGTGCTAGCTCTGAGCCACCACGAATTGTTGTCACAGAGTGGGGTATTTGTGGTTTATCTAGTGCTGCAGATGAGTCGCCTCCCAGATCGGAAGTTAGTTAGGGCCGATAGTGCAACCCTTGAACAGCAAATAGGCCTGTAGTGTAAAAATATTTGTACGATCAGTTGTGGGAATCCTTTCACTTGAATGCGTAACAGAGAAAGAGATCAGCTTGTGGAGAGGAAACTCAATGAAATTTTGACTGTTTCCATCTAATTGTCCAAAATTCCTCTCTCTTTAATGTTCTTGTCTGTGATAAGCCAGTAGTTCTTGGAAGGAGGTGCTCCTCTTCTCTCCTCTTGCTTCTTCAGTTTCAATCAAGTAGAGCTAGGTCAGTTGCAAGCTCTGGACGAGCTTCTTGAGGTCAAAAGATTAAACAATGAATGAGCCCGATTAAGAAGAGAGGAGACATGGTGTTCTGAATGGCTTTTTACGTTTGGATCGAAATACCCCAAGACATCATGGCATTTTGGAGTCACAATTCAATGAGGAACAACTTTACTTTTATTGTATTACATAAATGTAGGTCCAGGGATAAAGTTAAATACCTAAAACATTATTACTTTATTAATTACATTATTAACATATAACTTTTATTGAAAACATTTAAAAAAAGGTGGGATTCTGCCTTAATTTCAATTCATTACTCTTAATGCTGTGTTGCTATTGAAACATTACTCATCGCAACATTATGAACTTTTCTACGCTGGTCAAAGGATTCACTGTAATGTGAGTCTGCAGTATTCTAGAATATATTTATATTTATTATTCAAAGAAAAACGGCTAGCGCATCTCAGTTTAATCCCAATTTGCGGCTTAAAATTATACAGGTAAAGGCTCCGTTTTTGCTTTAACCATGTACTCTTTAACTTTTCATTGCCATATTTCAAGTCAAAGCATTAAGATTTTTACCTTCTTTTCTAAATGGGAGGCAATTACTTTATGGTTTTGATCACTATTTTTTTACTTTGATCAAGTTTAAATCAAATTTTTGGCCGAAAAATTCAAAATGCAGGCCCTTGTAATGAGTCATCTTTCTGCTGTCTTTTGGTATTGTTTGTTAAAGAGTCAGCACATCAATGATAAAGGATGTTCCATGAAGGAATATTCCCACTACTTGCTACTTTTTGGTTGCCAATAGCATATATTGGTTTGGTGGTTGTTTGCATTGAACGGGCAGATCAATGCTAACTTTTTACACCAAAGAGTTGAGTTTGGAGGGTAACAGTCAACCAGGATCGAACCCCATCCATCTGAACAACAAACCGACGTTGTTCACGCTACACTATGCCTCACCTACCCTGTCTTTTGGTCATATTGGCTTTTTATTCATGTTTACTTCATTTAATATGAGTTTTGTATGTAGGGCGTATTTGCATCTTCAGGAACCAAATTAGCTAAAATGTAAAATGCTATGCATATTTTCATTGTTTGAAATAATCCACATTGTGCGACAAAATTTTAAAAAAACTAATCTCAATAAGATGTCCTGGATTGAGGGAAGCTCTACCTACCTCTTCTATTCTGCGTCCACTTGAACATTCAAATGTCACTTGAATAACATTTAAAAAACAAGTTATTTCTCTTGTTTTGTTCCCACTTGCAATTCACAATGCAACTTATAGAGAACAACAACAATTCACTGATCTCTCCACTTAATTCACGAATCAAACAAACACATGCACATTTACAATATTTCTTCCTTGTTTATCAATTACTACTAAGTTGAGGCAAGGAAGTTTTCTTTTCCCAACCAGGATTGCCATCTCTATCGTGCCACCTTTAGACATCAATAAGGCCTGTAGCGTAAAAATATTTTCACAATCAGTCGTGGGAATCCTTTTGCTTGAATGCTTAACAGAGATCATCTTGTGGAGAGGAAACTCAATGCAATTCTGATTGTTTCCATCTAATTGTCCAAAATCCTCTCTCTATAATTTTCATGTCTGTGATAAACCAGTAGTTCTTGGGAAGAAGTGCTCCTCCTTGTTCAGTATCAATCAAGTAGAGCTAGGTCAGTTGGACGCTCTGGACAAGCTTCTTGAAGTTAACCATTCACATGCAAGATCAAGTACAAGATTGCAGCAATAAGAAATCAATTTATTGCAAAAATACTGTTCATGTATATATTTTTGCCTTACGCTAGATTTCTATTGTTAACCTGAAGTGCTCTAGTTTAACCAAGGTATCCTTGGTTTAACCGGTATTGTACCTAGAGTCGCATTCACATACCATGTCAAATGCCTGTTCTATAAGCACACTGATTGTTACTTAAAAGTGGCTACATGATTATTCAGTATGGGTTCGTCAGAACATGAAATACACGGGGGTTTCACTTACCGGAACGGAAAACTGCGTCTTTTACGTGGGTTCTTTCTACTCGGGCCTGAGAAAGAGTTGAATCGTAGAGCAAGTTAATTTCGGGCAACTCTAAACCACCAAGTCAACCAGATTTCTTGCCTCTTGAGCTGTTGCCACCTAGGTCAGGTGGGCAAGTGCCAGAGGCGTCGGTGGAGCGAGGAAGAGGAGCAGGCCGCTCCTACACCTCCACCTCTGACACTTGCACCACCTTCCCGAGGTGGCAACAACTCAATCGGAAGAGAATCTGGTTGACTAAGTGGTTCCGAGTTACCCTCAACCAACTTTCTCTCCTCCTCTCCTCTTACTCAGGCCCTGGTAGAATGTAACCCGGGTAAAAGAAATAGCTATTATTTCATGTTTTGGCATCGTAAAATCTATTTTATTTGTTTTGGAACTTGAGTTCCCCAAGCGTTAGAAAAAAAAACGGAGCGTTATTTCGCTTTTTTTAGGCCAAAACGATCCATTTTTTACCTCTTGATACCTCTGCTTACATCTGGTTTTTAATACATGTATGGTCAGTATATTTGCTAGAAAATGATACATATAAAAACATATATTACCAGAAAGAAACATCAGAAATTATTTCATTTTCTTGTATGGGCAACATTTTGAAATATTGATATGATTCTTTGGAATCCAGTGCACAAATCAGCATCTTTAAATTATCGTTGGATCAGTGGTATGTCCTATTTTTCGCGCAAGGCTTGCTTCATAGTTTTTAATTGAATCATCCATGGAGAACGTTATCACCCTAACTGAATTTTGCGTCTGATTGACCAATTCCAGCCAAGAATCTTTAATCATCAAATGGACGCTTTAATGGGTACACAACTTGGGTTCACCAAAATGGGCCGAGCAACTTAGCAAAGCCAACGGCCTTATTTTACCGCTAGCGGTGTGATTTTAAGCGCTGACTTGAAGCAACCTTTGTGCTCGTGTCATTGGTGTTCAATGTATCCATTTTATTCATTCTTGAATATTCTTTGATGTGTCAGTGCTTAGCTTTGCTCCATGAAAGTATTGCAAAACTTTTAATGTCATTCTTCAATGTCAGAGAATCATAAAAAGATATCTTGTTAAGATGTGAATTAGAAATTAGCTCAAATAACTATATCATTTAGTGATTTTAGCGGTTTAAGGGATATAATATTGTTATTTGAGCCAATTTAACTTGCACACCAAAACAAAATATTATGTTGCTCTTGCATTGAAAAATGATATTGAAAGTCTTAAAACACTCTCATTGACACATAAAAATTATTCAAGAATGGACAAAATGGATACATTGAGCACCAATTGCTTTAGTTATTAAGATTAAGATTCATTGAATAAATATCACAAACGGTTCAATAACATCATGGTCCTCATTTAGGAGAGCGATCGTGGATGCCACCAACTCCCAAATGACGAAGTAAATGAAAATAATACCGCAATTTGAGACTCAATAATTCTTCGATTTGCACATTTTATTCAAACATTTATTGACAAAAGTATGTGCACTTTTAGAAATTGGAACGTGAAATAAACGCTACTTTTACTAAGCCTTATTGGAAGAATTTGGTCGTTGAATGAATCACTTTCAATATCAAGTCTGTCAATAATCGATGATTTTTCCCAATTGAATTTTATTGGACATCAAGCCAGATTGGTTTCTGCGGCAAAGACCAATCATGAATGTGGAGACATTCACTTTTAGAAAATGACAACTGATTCCTGCTAGATTAGGGGTGACCTTGGTAAAAGTGGTTCGCTGATTCTCTAGCAGGTTTTAATGCAGAATTACACAAATTCTTAAACACCACGAAGCACATTAATTCATGATCAAAGGTTCGATTCAAAGTCTACTCATTCACTTTTCATAGATTGTCCAGATTTGCTGGTAGACCAAATATCATATACAAAGATGTTAGATACATCATTATACTATTGATTTATTAATTTGAACTGAATTGCATTTCTTGTAATGATTAGAGTAACCCGCAACCAAGAAACAACCCACAAAGAAGCTCTCTTCTGTGGAAAATCATGTTATCTCCTGCTGAATAATTGAATATAACAATATTCGATTATTTTATAATATATGATATATATGTAATATAATATATAATAATTGAAAATAATGATTATTATTATCATATGATACTTGAACATAATTGAATCGACGCATTTCTTTGTCAATTGTTTAACAAAACAAAGACCTAATTGATGGCAAAACGACGCCACCATTCCTTGATGAGGTTTTAAGGTGTCATTGTAAAATTGACATTCTTGCCTCTAAACATATATTGCAGTACCTCAAACAGAGATTCAAGGGTCGACTTTACCCTATCCACATCCGTTTGAATGTCTTGTAGCTTTCATGAAGTGCAGTAACCATGTTTTTGCAGATCCCAATGGAGCGCCTTGGTTGGTGTTTGAGTACATGTCTTTTGGAGATTTGGCCGAGGTTTTGCGGTCCAACAGCGGGGTTCCATCTCTACAAAGGCAAGATTTACCGATTCTCAAAATGGTAAGCTAATTATCAGACTTTCAAGTGTTTTGGAACAGTGTCATCGGAGCTGCAAAGTGACGTTCATGTAAGCTCCTGACATTTCATGCATTGATTTCTGATCTCAAAGTGGAACTTGATCAGCGTGGCTTTAGGTGTAAATAGAATGTATCTTTCATGTACTTTATTTCGTGTCCTAATTCAAACTTTTGGTGTATTCATACCGAGACTTCAATTCATCATGTATGCTAGAGGTGGATTTTTCCATCATCATACTTCATGAAAAACAAATGAACTTGATCTCCTCCAGTGATTTTGAATTGCTGGTCAACAAAAGCAGATTTGAATAAGCCTAAATAAGGGTTGATTAAGAATGCAAGTACAGGGATAAATTTATTCCGGGAAGGAGCCATATACAGAATAGATACGAAGGTTTCCAAGAGGCTCAAAGAATAATGTTGACCGGATCCATTTCAGTCTGATCTTTGGTGGCTCAGTTTACAAATCGCTCAAGGAATGAAATATTTGGGCGATCTTCACTACACGCATCGTGACCTAGCGGCTCGTAATTGTTTGCTGGGGCGCGATTTGACGCTGAAGATTTCGGATTTTGGTCTCACCCGAGACATTTACACCAATGAGTATTATCAGGTATTTCAAATTCAACAAATGCTCCCTGATAATCTTTCAATATGAGTGTCAATTAATGTCGTTGCAGATGGGAGAACATCGGCTTTTACCCATTCGATGGATGTCCCCTGAAAGCATTCAGTTTGGAAAGTTCTCGTCCGAGTCAGATATTTGGTCATACGGCGTTGTACTTTGGGAGATCTTTTCGTTTGGAAAAAGACCATACTTTTCGTATTCAAATCAAGAGGTGAGAAAAACGGTGGGCAATGAATGGAACTGATTTTTTTACCTCCTTTGAAAACTTTCGATAAAGTCCAGGTAGATGGTCGTATTCCATCAAAAACTATTGACGATTGATGAAGGCCGAAACTACATGGGCCCAATTGCCGTAAAGGCTCATATTTAAACCCATTTTCTGTTAGCTTACCATCATTGCCTGGTCAGTTCTTTTCTTTGAAATTGGCGGGTAGGTCTTAAATTACAAGAGTGCCGCTTTTCAGATTTCGGATTCCCTTTTTTATTGTGCTGCAATATATTTTTCTTTGCACTTCAGTTGTTATTGTATCTTAGAAGTAAATTAAGGTAGACTTTTACGTTTCTATCGGTCTTGAAGGAAAGAAGGTAAGTGCCATTTTGATGAAAGTAAGTACATCAATCGAAGTTCTTGAATTCATTGAAATTTGCAGGATTTGATGGCCAGGACTTCGTTTAAGTTGTTGTTGTGGACTTCCTCGCCAACAAATTGTAGAAATCTAAATGAAGACAAGTAGCTTGATGAATAGTGTTGCTTTCATCAAAATGTCACTTTCCGTTTTTGTTTCAAACCTGAGACCCATGTTTAAGAACGGAGAGTCTCCATGGCTTCACTGTTTGGTCTTCTTTTATCTTGACGACTTTTCAGGCTTTGTATTTATTTGTATTGCGTTAGTGACCTGAGTCAGGGATAACCTATATAATAGTATTAATACTGGATGCGAACTCGCGGAATTTCTCCGGCACGCAACCTCCGGTATGAGGCCGAGATTCGTAAACAAGAAGAACAAACCGCCATGTTGGGAGCGGAAAATCAAACGGAAATCGACCAAAATTCCAAAAGATAGTGCGCCAATCGGTGTTCCCTGTGTTTCAAGCGGGTCCAGCCAAGTCCTAGCCTTGGTAAAGGTCAACGCCATGCCCAAAAATCAGTCCGATGTTGGTGTTTCGAAGACATCCAGTTCACCCAAGAAAGAGTGAATGAAATAGTGAATGAATGACCACATCATGGAGTGCGAATGAACCCACAAAGGTGTCTAATCTACAAGATGACGATCAAAGTGATCAAATGAAATCTGATGACGAGGTTACCTGCAATAACCTTCGGAAGTGATAGCCCTAACTAAAGCAAAAAAACGAATATGCACCGGACTCCGAGCCCAAATTCTTCTTGCAAAAGGATTAAGAACCAACTTTCCCACGGACCAATACGGGGAGTTTCTTTACGCTCATCCATTGCACAACTTGAACAACTAAGAATATCTTACGATTACTTGAATTATCAACAACAAAATATCGTTTTTTTCCGAGCTCATATATCATCCGACTTGAACGTCTTATTAGTATCTTTGAACTTACAATTGAACCCATCCATCAATATTTCAGGTATTATCCTGAACTGAATTAACACATGCCAAACTTTGTATGAAATCAAGGTTGTTATAGGTTGTGAGATTGTCACCTTGGCATAACATGTTCTATAAATGATGGTCCTTTTTCGAATTTCCTTTATTGTATGGTTGTGTCTTTTAGTTCAGGATAATAAGGACAGGTAAGATACTCTTAAGTTGTTCAAGTTGTGTGATGGACGAGTGCGATAAAACTCCCCGTTTTGATCCGGGTGAGAGTATGTGGGGAAAGTTGGTTCTTAATCCCTTTTCAAGAGGAATTTGCGTTCGGATTAAGGTCAATATAGAACAAAGAAAGAAGAAGTCCTCAGTGTCAAGAATTCGATCAAATGAAGAACAAATTAAGATGACTTTGAAACCTATCAGGTGGACCTACTAGCAATGGATGGGCTCAATATTTTGATCTGCCTTTGGAGTCAGTCAGCCCAAATTGGTGATCTGACAGTCTAACCCGGATTCCATGGACCCTCCCAAAGTCTTTAGAATGAAATGCTCCCATCAAGATTGAATTGTGTGGATTTTTTCATTCAATCTGATTGTTAATTCCTGGACAAGGGGATCTAAGAAGATCAATCAAACCTTATCAAGCCTGTAGAGCCTATCCCTGCAATGATAAGACATGATCCTTTGGTCCTGAAGGACCCTTAGCCCCAGTCCTGCGTGGTCCCGACCTTCTTGAGCCCCAAGACTTGAAACATTTTCAATCAAATCCACAATCAAGGCTTTAATCCTCATGTTTTTCACTCATTTTGTCTCAAGGACGTTGTGATTGCCTTTGTTCCTGTTCCAATCCGGATCAGATGGCTGATCTGATCCAGAACCGTCAAAAGTGCCCTTCAATGGTTATAGCCAACAACATCTCTGACTTGGACTCCATCTTGTTTCAAAATGAGACCATTCTTGTTCTTTCATTTTCTTATGGAAATGGTTCCTGCGTTGTGGAGGTGTTGAAGAGGATGGAAGATGAGTAACACTCCAGATACCACCACAGATACTTCTGTTAAGCATTATTTCACTGAAGTTGGACTAATGGGTGAAGCAAGATTCCATCTACGTATTTTCCTCATTCTTATGAGGACTAAAATCCTTTGGAGAGTTGAATGTCAAAAGTTCATGAGACGAGTAAAAAGAGTGCTGGGACTTCTAAAATCAAGGTGAAGAACATCCAGTCCACAAATATTAACACAAAAAGTTTGCGTGAATTCTTTCAAAACACATGTTCAACAGTTTTAGACATTAATAAGGAATAAATGACGTCGTGTCAAAATATAGCCTCGGCCTCATACCATTTTTTCAAAAATCGGAGTTCGTGTCCACCCCTTTCAGGGGTTCCTGCCTGAGTTTAGCGTTTCCGAGTGTGATTCATGCGTAAAAGCATGTAAGTAAGTAACGAGTTGTCCATGCAATACAAATTAACTAAAAATATGCTGAAATGAAGAGACACTAAATAAGGAACAATCTGAGGGCCATTTGCGATCGTCATCGCAATCAACAAGACAAAAACATCTTGAATAACTCAAATGGATTCACTTGTTTGTAGACTTTTGACCTTTTTCTCAAGTTGCTAGCAACTGGATGAAAGCACTCCGGTAAAATTGAAATGGAATGGAGCACTCTTGAAAATGAGCACGCTCGCAAACTCCTGCCAGAGGCCATTTGGCCATTTGTACACTATTCCACATCCGTGGCGAATTATTAGTCCGTCCTAACCATCCATTTTGTTTGCAGGTGGCCGAGCTTTTGCCCCAATGCAAGATTCACCTCACGCCACCCGAATCATGTCCTGACCTTTTAAAGTCCATCATGCTCTCTTGTCTAGAGATTGAGGCTCGAGATCGAATTCGATTTCCGGAAATCATTGACAAACTGACCGAGGTTCAGCAATTTTTTAGCCACACCAATCCCACCTATGTCGAAACCACATTCACTACGCACCCCAATGAGCCCTTTTCCAATCCCGAGCTCGAATTTGGCGAGACTCAGGAATGATAATTCCATCCAAGGAAAGGCAAACATGTCAAGTTCAGCCATTCATTTCCATTTGAATGACGTTACCAGGGAACAAACCCTTATCGCGGAACAATGGAACACAGGACCTCAAGAAACATTGGGACATCTCGATGCGAGTGAAGATGGAACACGTTTGGGTTCATAGGGATAAATAGTTGATATATTTCGTGTGTACACAAGAATAAACAAGGTGAAAGAGGAGTGTTTGATTCCAAGTCATTATTTCACATGGGTAAAATTGATTCTTATTATTTATTTATATATCACTTGTGGTCTCAGTCAGGACGCTCGGACCGATTGAAACGGGATGGCAAAGCCACCGAATTGGCACCACTACTCGAGCAACCATGGATCGAAGAGGTCTCTTCGTCGATTAGCGGAGCCGATTCTTTGCGCCGGAAGCAAGTCTTGGCCGAGTATCCTCGCTCACCGCGAGAAACAAAGCCCATGGCCTCTTCGGGCAATTTGGCTGGCGCTTCCACGATACTGGTTTTCGCACACAACTTTGCCAATTTGCGATAGGCATCTGGAACGAGATAATTCAAGTCAAGAACGTTTGCAAATTTGGTCCACGGGCAGAAGGAAATTTTGGACGTCTTTGTCCATGTTCAAAGTTGCGAGACAATACCTTCTCGTGGCTGATTCTATAGATTTTAAGACTAGTGGATGGTGGACGGCCACTTGGTTGGCAAAACAGTACAATGAACCGGTTTGTGATCAATTCTCATGTGAGCGTTCATTGTATCGTTTTACCAACCAAGCGGTCGGACGTACGACATCCAGTAGTCAAGATATCTACGGGGATACCCACAGCAAGAAATTTAATCGGAAATTTGTTAAAAGCGGTGGAACATTTCCTTTACGAGTCAGAAGTCAAGACTTCAGCCTGAATAGGACTGTCAAGAACAAGGCATCTCACGAACTCGAGCAAACTCGAAGAACAGAGAGGAATCCAATCTTGGCAACTATTTCTGACAAAGGTTGAGCACAACTGACTTTGATGGGTGGGCTCTCTGTTTGGCTGAAGCGCCTTGTAGATAACTAACTTGAGCTCCTTTTCTTTCTATGCCATCATTTACGTACATAAGTAAGGATTGGAGCTTACTCACTAATGAAAGGGACAATAGGAAACACTTGATTCATTTGTCGATATTATTACCTTTTCTCAGTTGCTGTAAAGTGAGATTGGTGTTCATCCAATTGATGGATGTGCTCTCCAGTTCGTCGAGGGAGGAGGCCGAAACCATTTGATCGAAAGAATGAACCAAATGGCCCGTTATGTTCACAAACACCCAGTACTTCCAATTCTCGAGGGTCCTTTGCACCACATGATCGTGGAACTGGTCGGCCAAGGTTTTGATTGTCATGACTTTGGGCAAAGGTGGAGCACCGTTGATGGGGAGTTGATTTTGAAAAGACCTACAGAGGGAACAAGGGACGATTTGTTTAAACGTGCTCTCTAACCAACAATTATTGTTCAACGATATGACTGGCACATACTCAATCTGATTGTTGAGATCGTCGATTTCTTTCTTCACAGCCTCGATCTCGATTGAAATCTTTGCATCGTCTCCTTTCACTTGATGAATATATTTGCCAGCCTCGTACAAAACGCTGGCTTGACTGATCTGCAAGTAGATGAAAAAAAAAGAGGTGAAGAGTAATTTACAAGTGTTTTCTTGCGTCAAAACCAACCAACTAGTGTCTTCAGTTTGTGTTCATGGAAGAGCTTCCAGATGGAAAAACAAAACAAGACAAATAAAATGAGTACTCGACTTAGACCTTTGTACTTGGCACGTAATCTATGTCTCTAAACACTTTAAAACAAAAGAAGCTGAAAAGGTCGTGAGCAAAAATGCAGCTTTTAGGCATTGCACAATACGATAATCTTAGATGCAACAAGCAAAAAAAAATCGCCAAGTACCCACTCAAAAACTGAGTGAAAACTGAGTTGAAACAAACTGACAGAGTTTGTTTTAACAGTTAAGGGAAATACAAACTTATCAACTAATGGAAGACTTGCAAGTCAAATAAAGTTTTTTTTAGGAATGTTAGTCAAATTACCTTTTCTTCTTCAGGAGTCCCAATATGAGGTAGCATGCGCTGCAGGTCGTCCAGACCACATTTGATCGAGTCCCGTCGCTTATTCTCGGCACTGTTGGCCCCTTGACTATCTCGACGGCCTTTCCGCCCAGACACGCCTCCATCGGACTCTTCATATTCCGTCACGGATGTGGGAGTGGGGTTGCGGGTTCGTTTGCTGGCCATCTTGTGCTTACTGGATCCCCCTTTGCACAACGAGGACGACCCATCTTCAATGATGTTCATGGGCTGGAGGTCCAAACTATCCAAAGAGGACGTATTGGGTGCACCATGAAAAGGCTGTAAGGGACAAAGCAGAAGAACTCTTCAGGTGCTATGCCTACATCAAGAGGCCCTCTTGAGCTTTACGAAATGATGCTCATGCCACTTCAGAAGGTGACCGAGTTCTCAGAGACAACATTAACTGAAAGAGCCTTGAGGCCAAATAAAGCTACTCGTCAAGAGGTTGCAATCAGCAATATGAGGTCAAGAGCCTCTTTCTCCCTCTCCATTGATTGATTGATTCCCCTTTGGACACATACCGAGTGGCTGATGGGCGATTGCGGAATGGTGGGCGAGGCCGCACCAGGCGACGAAAACGCCGAATTGGGACCATTGGATGAGGTGGTGGAAAAATGGCATCCCCCACTTAATCGGCCGGTCCCGATCGAGGTCGAATTCCGCCAGAAGTCGAACCGATCCGGTCGCGGTTGGAGCGTAGTAGGAAAACTGATATTGTACGAAGTGGTGGCGGGTTTGGGTAAAAGCGGTGGCACTAGAGGCAAATATATGGCGGGGGCCTCTGTGATGGAGTCCTCAGGGATCGGATCCAAACCCGTCCCATTGGTCAAGGACCAAAAAGTTCCGATAGGTTTACTCTTGTTGGCTTGGGTCAGCCCGCTTCCAGCTTTCGTGGAAATTGGCTTGGGATGATTCAAATGGATCAACTGAGGGGAACTCCGGCGATTGTTGGGCGCGGACCACGATGAGTTATCCGACAGTGAACTGCAATTGGAACTCACGTCACTTTGGAATGCCTCATCATGAGCGTTATACTTGGGGATGGGGATCATCTGGCTGCTGCTGTTGCTGGTGGTGGTGGTGGTGGTAGCGGTGGTAGCGTGCTCCTCTTTGTACTCTGAATTAGCCTCTTCAATGAGGGTGTTGTCACTACTTAGCGAACTCAATGAGTCCATCACGGAGGCCGCAGAGAAGGGAATGCAAGCAGAGCTGCTATTGTTGGTGGTCAACGGCGACGTGTCCATTTTGGACCCACTCGAACCGTCCGGATCATCTCGAATACCGATACTTTTCTGCAAGCGAGACCGTGCATATAAATTAATATAAATTCAGTTTGATAAAAGCAATGAAAATAAATGCTTTTCGAAAGAACTAGAGTCAAAGCTGAATGGATACAGGACTAATTTCAGTCAACAGTAACAATTCTCTTTCATGGAGAGAGGCTCATACTCCGTACGTTTCACCGATCCGTTTTGTTATGTATGTATATTTCGGTAGCGTTTAAAGTATTCTTAAGTCACCCTTATACCCAGCATTGACTGTCTGTATGTATCTTTCAAGATGGCACGTAATTTTTTTATAATGGTTAATAAGTATATTGCATTGTGTCGAGGGTCTAGAGTATGGTAATCGGTGTTGGCGAATTTGAAGATATTTAGTATGAACTTCTTTGTGTACATCATTCAACTACTCAGGACTATTTCACATTGAAGAGAAAAGATGATCAGAACAGACGTGAACCTCTATTGCGAGCGCTGCGAAAATTTCAGATCCAGAAGATCTTCAAAAATGGCAATCAAGAGGATTGCTTGGATGTTGGGATTCTCATTTTGAGAGTTACAGGGTGGACCAAAATTTGTGCCCTTTTTTAAAAATTCACTTTTTTAACTAGGGCACCTTTTCACATTTTAAGCATTTCAAGATATTCATTCGGCAGGAGAAATTTCTCGTTTGCCCTTTAGTACAACAGATTATGGAATACAAGCTTCACATGTACCGATTTGTGCTCAGACTTTGAATGGCGTTCATAGTCAATTGATTCTTGCCATTGAAAAATTTCTCAAGAAATAGAGTGTGTAAAATCTGCATTGGTGTACTTGAGGTAGGTAAAAATGAGAGAGAAGGAGGGTACGGATACTCGTGGGGTTCATTCGTCAATGGTCAAAAATTACTAGGCGCCGTTTTGGATTCCCTCACAACAAAGATCCTCATTGCAAATTTTTCAAATTGTCACAATAGCAGGTCTGAGGCTAGGTTTGTAGACGCAAAGATCGATCTCAAGATCGGACTTAGAGTACTTACGTACGATCTTGAGATCGATCTTTTGCGTCTAAAAAACTAGCCTGTTTTCAAAGACTCAATCGGGAGATATATGAAAAATGTCATCTATCGTAAAAGCAATCCTCTGTTTTTAAATTTTAAATCTCTTAGTTTCGACCGACCAAATTTGATCCATAATAAGAGGGGCGAAAATATATGATCCTCCCTGCAGCATGAACTTTTATAAAGGTGGTACGATGAAAATTGGCGCTCAGCAAAGTCTACGTGAAACCCTTTCTACAGGACCCTAAAAACTCGCTCATTGTGTGTAGCTGGTGGAGGTAAACCAGCAAAAATTCTCACACGGCTGCTTTTCCAGACCCCTGAGGAGATCGTTAGAGCAAAGGTCTTTCCACTGAGTAAAGCTTATGGACCTTGGCACCACTTGAAATACAATTTTCAATCGGTTTATCGTTGAAATACTCGTGAAATTTATAGTGCTCTCAAGGGGAGGCCTTTAACAGAGAAACCCAAGCAATTTGAAGTCAGTTTGAAACTCTATCTCTGTGTTGCACAGGGATGGTACCTCAAGTTTAACTATAATATTGAATTTGAATATATCGGCACTTGATGTTTTCATGCACAAATTCAAAGTAGACCCCAGTTTTTTAAGTAATTTTGTGTGAGTTAACTCTCTCTTGGACTCGGTTTTACACTATTGAAAAATATATTTTTTGGGTGCTTGTGTGAAAAAGGCACCCAATCTTTTCATTACTGACCAGTTACACATACACACAACTTATTTCAAGTCTTATGAGCCGTTCTGAATTAGAAAAAAATGGCTTAAGAATATACTTCAAGATGACAGGTACTAAAAACAAAAGGTGACCTGAACTCAACTGTCACTTGGGTCTTGTAATCTAGTCTGGCTGAGAATTTAAAGCAAAAAGCAACCTTGGGTAATTTAGAGAACCGTGATATGCGTTCAAAATGCATTTATCGGCAGTGTCTTCTCCTTTCCTTTCGTTAAAAACACACAACATTGCAAAAGAACTCTGTTGTTGCCTTTAAAGCAATTTATTTTGTACGGAAAATCAAAGAATATCACAGGCTCTTTGATAACTAGTGAGACATTGTCCGAAGTATTCTTTTAGATCTTTTGATCTACTCATCTTCGAAAAAAAAATTTTACTATGCATTTGTTGCATTACGACTACAATTTTTTTATTACTATTTGCGGAGCATGGATTGATGATACCACTTCAGTCAGTTCTTGATCTTTTTTGGTAAATCAAAGTTAATTTTTATAGTGAGTAAGTTTGAAAGAGAGCTTTTGGTCAATTCTATTGTATTTCTTGCCAGTCGTATTGTACGTTCATTTCTAAATCAAGTATCCGTTGCCCCTTCTGAAATGACAATTAAAGTATGGATGTCTAATGTAAATAACGTCATGCTTTTTTAAGGTCCCGGTCAAGGAGTTGAGATGCTCAATTGAAACGTGTTCATTTTCAGTGAGATAATAGCTGCCTTGGGATTTATCCAAGATTTTTCTAGCTTCCAAACGGCAAGTCAAATTTACTTT
Organism: Tigriopus japonicus; assembly: GCA_010645155.1. NCBI lineage: Eukaryota > Metazoa > Arthropoda > Copepoda > Harpacticoida > Harpacticidae > Tigriopus > Tigriopus japonicus. Next base: position 5,552,835 of record CM021322.1, read on the forward strand.
AACAGATAACTTTGGACTTCTTAATCAAACACAGACGTTCACGTTACCACGTATGGCTTTTTTTTTGTCCTCATTGAACTGTTTTCTTCTAACCAAACAATAAGTCAATAATAGGATATCTTTCTTCAACCTCATCCTCGCTAATTACATCTTCATTATCCTATTCATTCCTAAACACTCCCGTAAACGTCATTCGATTCTGTCTAAATATCCAATAGAGATATCAAACATTGCGCCTGGAAACAGCTGTATCACAACTTTCACTTTTAATCCAAGACCAGGATTACCTTCGAATAATATTGCAAAACTTTGATTATCCACTAGTAAAGACATTGCATGTGAATTGCTAATTATCCCTAACCCTTCCATTGTTTCATGAGTCAAGCCTTTGAAAAATCAGCCGGACAATGTATGATGAAAAAAGAAAGAAACCACGTCTGTTTTTAATAGGATTATCACTAATAAGAATGGTTTCCAAAATCTTAAGCCTACCAGAAATTCCGTGTTGAGGATGGCTTCGGCCAAACTGGGCGTTTCATCGTACGGGTTCCAATCGGATCCCGGGAGATCCAGGAACGAGTCACTCTTGATATTCACGGGCAAACTGGACACACCACTAAAAGTCAGACCGTGACTCATTGACACGGTTGGCGCGCGTTTCTTGTCGACTGGCTGATCTCCGGAATGTCGCACAGCACCCAGCTGAGGCGGTTTGACATCGGATTGGGTTTGATGCTCCATGGTCGAATCCAGGAAATCACCATTGGCCGACAAACCCAATCGATCCATGTCTTCGGGCGTGGCCAAATCCGTGGCTGGCGAAGTGGGAGGGCCTGATGGGCCACTGTTTCTAGGATTGACGGGGTCCTCGTCGCCACCCGATCCCGAGGACATGCTTTGTCGGAAATACAGACACTTGGCCATGATTAGAACAAAGCACCCCAACAAACACGGTGGATGTTAGTTAATAATGCTAGTAACTCTATTGCGATGATGATGATGATTGTTGTTGTTGTTGTTGTCGTTGATGGTGATTGTTTTGAAGAAGATGAGCCCCGGGGCTTCGAGGCCCTGTGCTACCTGATCTGCGACCGCATTGGGAAAAGAAACTCGGATTCAGACACTGGTAAAAATGTCCGTTCGACCGCTGGATGGATGAAGGCGGCAGCCTTGCCTGATGATGAGGATGATGCTGCAAAGAAGAACAAGAAGGACGTCGATGTCTTCGCCTTCGTCTTCGTCGTCGTCAAGCAGGGTGACGGAGCCAACAAGCCGTCCATTCGCTCCTGAGATCAATCACACCACCGCCTTCCTTTCCTTTCTATAATGTTTGTGGCCAACGATGGAATGAAACCACGTGCGTTTCTTTGGTCCCCGAGATTTACGGCTCTCGGAGGTCGGAGTGGATAGGGATCAAGCACGGCTAAGATTACGTCATAAAGCACGGCACGAATGGTCTTCCAGACAATGCTGCATTTCCAGTTTCCCTCAATTGCGTCGCCCTTTGGTTTGTGTCCGTCCGTCCGTCCGTCCGTCCAGTAGCAGGCGAGTCGAGTTCAGTCCTTCAGCGGGGGGCAGAGCACCAGTTTTCGTAGTTCTCCCACGCTCGACGAATCGAAACTGGCGATGTGTTGTTGTTCTCTTCGGACAGTCCTCCAAGGCGACGACTAGTGATGGATAAAGGTTTGAAGACACGGGAAAAGCTCGGATTTGGCTCGTCAATAGCTAATATTTTTCTGGAGTGTTAGGACGCAGATCTGACCTACGAATTTGGCCACTGGAGCCAGACTTTACACACACCATCAGAGTTTGGAAAATAGTTTGTATTTTGTTCTGCGGCAAACGAGAAACATGTCTCGATAGCGATGGATATGTCAGATTAAATTACTTTCGAGATGATTCCCTAGTTTACTTTCGGTATCAGGTATTGGGTCTCCATCTATCAGAGTAAATAGCTATAATCTTCCAATTGAGAAAGGTCAAGGGGAAGAATAAATGGTAGATTCGGTTTTCAGGAGCTTATTTAGATCCGGTGAGGTCACAAATCTTGACAAGTCGGGGATCGGTTGAGAGTTCAGCCTGCTCTACCAATGAAAACTAGAGACGTCGCTCATGAAAACAAGGCACCAAGTTGGCGGACATTAGATCACTTATTAGCAGGGTTGGCCGGGGGCTCAACTTTTTCGATTCATCCCTTTACCCGGGGACAAACGGGATAAATTGGGGAATAAACGGGATAAACGGGACAAACGGGATAAATTGGGGAATAAACGGGATAAACGAGACAATTGGGGGGATAAACGGGATGAACCGGAGGATAAACGAAATAAAGCCAATTTTGTTCTGATTTTGACAAGTTTAAATAATTTTTTGCATCCCTGAAAATAGCCGATCAAAAAAAGGCTTAATATAAATATTAATGAAATAAATTTACAATATTTAACAGAATATATAACAGAAAGAATTGTTATATATTATTAAATTAATAAAAATATGTTACAAAAAGCCTACAATTGATGGTACTTGATGAAACGTGATGAAATTAAAATCTTCCAAAGTTGAAGATTATTTAAGTTAGAAAACTCATTTCTAGAAATCAGGGGAAATGTTTGAAATACGAGGGAAATCCCCTTTATCCCCGTTATTACTTGAAGGAAAATCCCGTTAATCCCAATAAACGGGACGTTTTATAGATGAGATAGTCCACCAACTAACCCTGCAATATTGCTACTGAGCGGACAGCCTTTATCACATCGCAGCTGCGAAGCTGCGTTTTAACTTCGGAAACACAAACAAATAAATGCAAAAAAACTAGGAGTTTTCATTGTACTAATGGAAAAAAAATTATGAGGGACTTAATTGAAAAAAGTGAGATTTTGTGGGAAATATAGTATTAGGGAAATTTGTAAATAATTATAGAAATAAGGAAGAAATGCTTGAAACGTAGGATAAATGCTTGAAACGTAGGAAAAAACGTTTGTGAGGTAGGAAAAAATGCTTGAATCGTAGGAAAAAAGCTTGAAAAGTAGGAAAATTCCGTTTATCCCTTTTACTACTTGAAGGAAAATCCCGTTTATCCCAAGGGGGATAAACGGGACTCTTTTCGGAGGGGACTATCCTCCCGACCAACTCTGCTTATTTGGTGATTAAATATCTTTTATTCGCTTATTTATTGACAAGGTTGAACAAACCACCCCGCTGAATACTAGGTTATCTTCTGGTTTTGGTGGCCCTACCATTCCCCTGCACTTCACCTATTTAGACTTTATCTGTAATTATGGGCTAAACATTTTTTTGGAAATCAAAGGTTCAAGAAAGGTCGTCGGAGTCAAAAATAACTCTCTAAAGCCATTTTTGATTAAATCGTCATCTTTCAGGTTCCTCCAGCTAAGCAATGCGGAAGGAACAGTTCGGTTTATCTATGTGATTCACCCAAAAATTGGGTGCATTTAATGATCTCTAAGAGATAGATATACATGTTGGAATGATGTTTAGACAACTCATGCACTGAATTGGTATAAAATAGTGAATATTGAGTCATTACATTACCCTTTGCTTGTTAACTGAGATCGTTTTGGGGTCTCAAAAACAACAACAAACGTCCTCTTCTCATTATACCTACACTCTTTTTTGCATCCTCTTCTGTAAGTAAGCACTGAATTTCTGGAGTGGAAGGCTAGCGATGAGAATAATGATTTCCAGGCGGATTAATTCGATTGCGTTCTTCTGCAAACGAGACCTGACTTGTTCTCAAACTTATGTACTGAAGATAGCATAAAATGAATGCGTTCGCCCTTTTGTGGTAAAGCAATTACCAAAACAAGGCTAGTTCATTCATTCTCGGTAGGATTTGCACTGAACTTTGAGTGACCATTACTTTTGACTATGACGTTCGATTCAGCTGAAAATTAAAATACGTTTTTTTGTCAACATAAGCAAGGTCTCGTTTTGCAGAAGAATGTAATTTAACTATTCCTACTGGAATTCATGATTCCTCTCGTTAGCCTCTCAGTCTAGACGAATTCAGTGGTTCTTGTTTTGGTATACCAGTGGATAAGATTTTTTAGGGCTGAAGAAAATAGGCAGTTTTAGAGTCAAGCAGAATTTCCAGACGTTTCAAGTTCCAATGTCAGCTTATCGCTGACAAGCGAAAAGCAAGAGAGAAAAAGTTTTTTTCAAAGGTCTAGATTTCCCGCTTGACGCCAAAACTGCCTATTTTCTTCAGCCCTATAATAAATTATTATGGTTATCCCCCATACGCAACGTTAGGATTGAATCATTGTGCAAGGGCGTTTATTCAATACATTGATTCAGTTAAATGGTATTTCTCATTCCATTGTTTGAACTCTCAAAGTAGGAGCGAGTGTGATAATGATGATAATGACAATAATAGTAATAATCATGATTTTTGTAATAAACTAATTTGATAATTATTACTTCCTTGTGCGATTTAATTGGTCATTGGATGTATCTTTATTTACAACTTGCAATACAAATGTATTTGATGAAGCCCATTTGAGGCTGATTTAGTTTTTATATCCATTTCAAATTTCATTTATGGAACTCCAACAATATTTCTGCAAATCAGAATTGAATCACCAATCACCAAAATTATTCAATAGAAGGGAGGAGACGTTGTGTCGTGGTTAGAACAGATTCCTGTGGTGGAAGAGGTCCCAAGTTCAATTCTCCTCCCCGACCTTTCTCAAGGCAGGAACCCCTGAAAGGGGTGGACACGAACTCCGATTTTTGAAAAAATGGTATGAGGCCGAGGCCAAATTTTGACACAATGTCATTTATTCCTTATTAACGAGTAAAACTGTTGAACATGCATCTTGA